>JAWMRA010000146.1:13625334-14109338 GCA_035584735.1 Pseudotriccus pelzelni | reverse complement strand
AATTGTTGTTGTCTTCCATATGAGGAGTAGGACACTTTGGTGGCAAAATACAAACTGGCAGAAGCGTTTGGAGCTAAACCCACTGTCTAAAAACTTACGTCAAAATTCACCAGCCACCCATACTGACTTTGGAGAACCAGTGGCACTACAGCAATAGGTAGCCCCAAGAGAGAAACACCAGTATCTGTTGAGGTGAAAACCACAAAACATGGCCGAATCTGAAAAAAAAAAAAAAATCTGTTACAGCTTTCTGGAGCCTTTCCTAAGATCATTGGGAAAACTCAGACCCTGCTTGTGTTCAAATGGTGTGTCCCTGGTGACCCCACTATTCCTGACTGTGCTTCAACATCCCTTGATAAAAGAGAGGTTCTGGGGTTTGGTTTTGTCTGAGCAGGGATCTCAGTCCCCTGAGTATATTGAAGTTACGAACTGCACTCCTTGTGAGCTTGGTTTGAGATGGAAATGTATGTGAATAAACAATGTGTATGATTCAATTCTCCCTCTCGTGGTCAGATGGGGCCCTTCTCACAGCCTTCAAGTACAGACGTATTAGATGTGCCTGTTTGTTTGATGTAACTTGCATCTTTTGGAAGGCTCCCATGTTCATAGTACAACCAGGATTTAGTAGGGAAGTTACTGATAGTTCTTGAAATACATATATTGACTTTTTGCCACACTGTGAGTGGACAGATTGGAGATCTGAACCCAACTGTGACGTTCCGTGGAATCGTATTAACCTCACTTATACACACCTCCCTCAAGCGTTTCTAATTTGTCCCTGTTTAGGTGTTAAAGTACTTCTGAACCACAGCTCTGTTTGTCATCCTCCTGGCACTCCTGTTGACTCCGGTGGGTGATACAGTGTAAGCTCTGTTGCTTTTCAAGGATGCTGCAGTGTCTCTGACTTTGACAGGAACACTCCTCTAAAGGAGGAGAGGAGGATTTGCCTCTCTTATAAATCTCAGTGTTTGGTATTAAATGTCCTGTGATATTTAAGTCTACCCAGAAGGAACAGAACCCTACCTAAAAAAATAGCACAAATGTGCAGGATTAAGCATTCCGAAATCAATTCTTAATTATTGTTTAATTGATTTCAGATATAAAAAAAGAAACAAAAAAGAAGGAAATTTTCAAATATGTTCTTTACACAGGGCTTAACAGGCATTTTCTGTTAAAGTGGATGTAAGAACAATACCAAAATTCTGTCATGAAAAAAGCCCAATGTACACCAATACGCCTTTTGTTCAGTTTTATCACCGAGGAGCAGCAGTTTCATTGTATTAGTTTTTTCTGATTTATGTCACAAGTATTTTCTGTTGCAAGAATATTTTTTACACTTACTTTCATCCACTTGCGTGGGAAAATAATTGCCACTTTTTAGAACTCCTGTTAAATTCTGAAGCAATGACTTTAATTGCTTGTGTGTTTCTATGTAGTTGGTTTCCCCTAAGAACTGGCTAAAGATTTTCCTCACACAGATCTTGACTCAAAGATTGTCCTTTAGCTAGAAAATATTGATTAGCTTTTGTTTGGCCCTGTGGAGAGCACCTTATCTCTAAGACCGGGTTTTGTTACGATGAGAGTTGACAGAATTCAGATTTAGCCAGGTGAAGTCTGTCACGGTCAGTAAAATGTTAAAGAATCACGGTAATAAAATACGATATTAATCTTGTGATTTTTTTTTTTAAATTAGAAGCAGTTTTTAATGATGCAGAGATTTCGGGGGGTTCAAGTTTATTGAAGTAATTCATGCTAATTGTCTCATCTGCTTAGTATATCATTTGTCTTCTATGAATATCAATGCCTACATTCATTTAATCCAAAATAATTAATACCCGAACAATTAATAATGAGATAGAATCTGAATTGAAAAGAACATTAAAAGATTTCAAAATGTATTAGTAATTTTTAAGACTGAATGTAAATATTGCATTACATCTAAAATTACATTATCAGAAAAATGACATGAAAAACTTAATCTAAGATCACAGGCATCTTTTCGTTATGCATGTCAATATTATTATAACGTTGTGGCAGGTCAAGGATGACAACTTCTGTACTGTAGTTCAGGCCTTGTGCAGGCTTAGTAAAAGGCTACTGACTGTAGCTGAGCAGCCCAGACTGTTTCAGTGGAGTGTGTGGCTGCCTCGCTGATGTCAGCAGGGAGATAGGTGCCTTTGAAGAGTGATTCAGCAGCTCTCAGTGCTGACTAATCACTAGATTTAGCCACTAGCAAATGCAGGATCCACCGTGATGTCTGAGCTCCTGCCTTTTAGGGCTGGCATACGGCTCTGACTCAGGGTTGTATCTGCCCACTAATGATCTGGTGCCTACAGCCCTCTTCTGATGCGAGATATCTGAGGCCATCTTGTCTCCTTGAAACTAGCAAAACCCTCCAAAAATGCTTCTGCCTTCATAGCATTCTGTGGCTTTTCTATAACAACCTGGTGACAGGGAGAGCATGACTCTGGGGCTCTCAGCAGCCTGAGGGGGCAGAGTCTGCTGCCCTTGCCAGGGAGAGGTTATCCTGGAGAAACCAGCCTCTAGGCACCTGCCTGAAGATGAGCTACAACACAGCCGAAAATGCAGCAGTCGCAGCACCAGAAGTAAGTCTGATCCTGCAGCTTTGTGGCCTGGGATTCCCCTGAGGAGGGTGGTTGAGTCTTTGGTTTGAAGACTTTATAGGGTTTTTTTTTCTAACTGGTAGGGATGGGACAAAATAACTAGGAGCCCTGCTTGTAGTCTTGGCAGCTGTTGTAACGTGGGAGCATGTGCCTTGCCTGTGAGGTTCAGCAGGACCTGGGAGACCGTGGCTTGCGCACCACAGGAGGCTGCTTTGCCTCCAAAGCACTAATTGCTTCCCAATGCCATTTGCTGCTTTTGGTTTTAGCAGGTCTTTCATGCTGCTGAGGACAGAATGTTAAGAATGTGAAGGTGGATTAGGTAGACGTGGAGGCAGTAGCTGAGGACCTGTCTCTGCCTCCCAAAACCTGCTGTGCTCCTCTGTCCTCTGAGGCATCCTTGTGACCTGGTGGTGTGGACGGTTAACCAGATGTGCCCAGCGATGAAATATCACACAATTAAAGTGCCCTGTCTCCTGATGCTGGACAGTACACCCTTGGCCACTTCTCTTCTGAACATTTTAGGACATGGGCCTAGGATGTTCTTTCTCAGCAGCTTTTGCTGTACTTGAATTATTTCACTAAGCAAATTGGTGGACTCAGTGAGCGTGTGCTGTGAATGTTAAATTTCATTTTACCTAACTACGGGTGTGCCTACAGGCTATAACAGAGCTGGCACAGTTTGGCCATTCCAGTTCTGTAGTAATGGCCTGATGTGCTACTGTTGCCAGGCACAGAGGACATGGTCGTGTTGTTAGTTGTTACAATGATAAGTTTTATATGTGGTTGTCTGAGCTGGAGGTAGTTTGGATTTCCAAAGGTGAGAGTTGGAAAGCTTGAAAAGACAAAGGGAATAAAGAACCTTGGGTATTTGTGTAAGCATCTGTAGAACATCACAGCCCAGACATTGTCAATTGTAGGTGTGTTGTTCATTAACTTCACATGTCACACATATCTGAAGAATGCTGTCCTGCTTTCCAGACTTTCCTCAGCCATGCATTTGTTCTGTCTGCCTTTTGCTGCTACTGGCCTTAGGATGTCATGTAGTGAATCAGCTGACTGGTCCTGCTTTTTTTTTTTTCTTGGGGGGTGGTGGAAAGGGGAGGGAGGCAAATTACTTTGCAGATAGATTAATTTCCTGGTCTATCTGCCTGTGCAGTTGCATGAATGCCACTGCCAACACAGGGAGGGGGGCAAAATTAAAATGTTTCTGGACTGCCATCCTTACATATAAAAGAATAAGTATGATTACTTTGTTAATATTACTTTGCTCTAGGTTTTGACACATTGTGTTAGGACCACATGCCTGTAATAATTATTCACTCTCAAAATGCAGAGTAGTCATCAGGCATGTTTTGTGGCTTCTCTGACTATGCATGTGTGCTGTGGTCTTTTGTTTACTAGATGAAATACACTTATTGGGGGGAAAATATAACTTGATTTTGCAGCACAGTAGCCTTTGTATGAACAATTGAGCTGCATCTGCTCGATGGTGTGTCTTTTAAACACATGCTTCAGAAGAAGTTTTGTCTAATTCTCACTCTTGCAACTCTGCTGTTTGGGAAGGGCAAAGATGCTGAACGACTCAGTGGTCTGTGCTGGCCCAGTGGACACAGCTTCTAATCTTGCCGTTGACTTTTACTGTGTATTTTTTCCAGATTCCATATATAAATTTACCCAGCACTACTCTGAAGAGTCTAAGATTTTTCCAAAGTGATTTACATGAATTTAGCATACTGATTCCGTGTTGAAGTCACTACTATAGAAATCCTACTGTAGCATTCTGTTTGATCTTTAATCAACGATGTGCATATGAAAAGTGAAGAATAAGTAATTCTAGTGTATGTATTTTAATTTCATAAACATAATCATAATAGCTTGCTCCAAGTTCCTGAAATAGACAATTGCTTCAAATATAGTTTTTGTTGAAGTGCATATGTTCTAAATAAATATCTATCAGTTATAAACCACTAGCTTCAGACAGATACTGTAAAATACTTAAATTCCTTCTGTCCCCATATTTTCTCAGTTCATTAGGACAATATGACTTCAGTGGATTTGGGATGCAGTAGGAAAAAAATCAGAAATGTGTGTGAATGAACAGGTTTCCGAGCATGGTGCATTTTTTTTTCCTTCCCTTGTAATGTATGTTTCAAAGTTAATTTAAAAAGTACTTACTAACTTCGTGAATGCAGTTAGTGTTTCATATGCAAGATCCCACTTCTTTTGTCTATTTAAGCCTTTTACACAAAATTCATTGGGTTTACGTGTATCTCTTCATAAATACCAATAATGCCTTAATTTTTATGGGTTCTGCGGTTGGGCTTTGTTTAAATGAGTTCCATCCAAGAGGAATCAGAGCCTGGTACTCCTGCAGAAATGAATAAACCACATGAGGTGAATTTTCATATGAGCCATTTCAAACCTGGAGTTTTCAGGGTATAATTTAGACACTGCATTGGTGGTTTATGACCATATAAAGTGGAGGTGTGTAGGTAGGAGGCTAGATAGATGTACTTGTAAATGGCTAGAAGCAAGGAGGCTGAGTATGGTCTCCAGCAGTGCATTTTTCAGCTCACAGTTTCACATCTCTGTCCTAAGGCATTAGATGCTGCTAATTCTCCAAAAGCCAAAGATTTGTTTTACAGGAGAAGATTCTGATTTGATTAAGGTATTGCTTCGAGACCCAACGTTCCTTTAGCAAATCATGCCATGACTGGAAACGTACATGATTGGAAATAAACTGCATGTTATCTGAGAAACAGAGCAAGCGCCTCATGGCTTGGAATGATCCTGCAGAAGAGAGGCAGCGTTTAGTGTAATGACAGTACACTTAGATTAATTATAGCGCTGCTTGCAGGCGCCACTGTGTACTTAGTGTTGTGTCAGCACTTCTGCTGTTAACCCTGTGTTGCAAAAGTTTATAATTGGGCTCTAAAAAAATGAACAAACCCTCTGGTTTGAAATCAGTCTTTGTGCTGCACGCACTGCATCAACTTTTGGTTAGGGCCTGAATTTTGTTTTTGTGCCCTTAACTCTTCGAAGTGTGTTTCTGTAGAAATAATCGTACCTATGTAATATTGTGTATGTTTTCGGCTCTGCCCAATTCCGATGGAAGATTTGATTTCAGTAAATGCCTAGACCGTGTTGTGATCACTTCAGATGTTCTGAAATAAAGCACTGAGATATTTAACCTCAAAAGTTGGGAGGTGTAAGTATTAAGCCACTATTTTTCTACTCAGTAGACGAGTTAAACTTGGCTTAATATAATGTGATTAGCTGCAGTGGCTCTGAAGGATTGTTAAGGTTTGTAATAAGCCTTGAGCATGACTTAAAAGGCTGTTTACACACACACACACACACAAATGGAAATACGCTGAAGAAGCTATTATAATTAGTCAGGTAAACACTACAGAGTGGTTTTCAAAATAAACATTGGAAATATACTATAGGCACAGAAGTGCCACTGAAATTAAGTAACTTTTTGACTAAGTCATCAGAATGTGTTTTATCCTCGTTTTACTCTTGATGAGACGGTAATAAATGTTAAGACAATAAACTTGCCTACACCCAGAACGTCTCATCCTGCAAATACAGGAATCTTCATGCAGTTCTCTAGCAGTTCTTGGCCTCTTATCCTCTCTCGTTTCTAATTTCCACTCTTAGATTGTATTTTACTTTTTTTCTGAGTAGTACTGGCAAGTGGCTCTTATCAAGAACAAATGATGCTGTAAATCAGGACCAAAATCAATGCTGCTGTGGGGTTGTAACAGCGAGATGCGGTTATGTGGGCCTGAGTGTTTTACCTGCCTCTGAAGCCAAGAGTGAGGCCCTGGGTAGTGTTCCAACCCTTGGCTTTCTAATTTACTGGCAAGTGTGTATATATATACAGCTGTTCTGTCTCAGTCTTGGAGTGGAGATATCAATATTAAACTCCCATTTTAATACGCCTTTTCTCATAATGCAAACAGCAAAACGTAAGTGGACATTCATAGTCAAGTAGAATTGCATAGGAATACAGAAAACATTTAATTCTTCCACCCTTAATGCTACTAGAGTAGGATTTAGGACAGGCAGGGCTGGCTTAGATGCCTGGCAGCATATACTGACTCCCTTCTTGTCCTTTTGAGCATGTGTGATCTGTAGGTGCAAAAGATACTGGGTGTTCACATAATAGGGCGTGCTCTGTCAGCTGGAGGAAGGTTTATTTGCCCAAAGCAACAGGGTCCTTAACATCATGACTGGCCATTTTCGGCTGCAGTTACGGCTCTTCTCCGTGATAGGTGGTAGTATAAACAAGGAATGATTTGTGCCGCTGGAGTAAGGCCATGTGTGTTATGCCAAATATAAAATGAGAGGGCTGATAAGAGTGCCTCTTGGACATGTCTTTCATTACCCTTTACGCTTCTCTTTCCTAATAGAATTTGGAGGAACCAAACACATGCTGTATGCAGGGTTTTATTAGAGTGCTTTGCCTCGGGCCCTTAACTCCTTTAGCTGGTCATTACCTGACCAGTAAAGACCTCTAAACGGGTCATTAATGCTTAAGTAATAAACTGTTTCACAAGACTGTCTAGTGCAGAACCCCTTCCATCATTTTTACAGTTACTGTTTTATAGATAAATCAATGGTCAACAACTGGATATTCTTGTTTTGCTACATAATCTTGTAACAGCGGCCACAGCAAACAGGCAGAGAGTTCTGTTAACTGTGCCAGGAGAGGTGAAGGTGGGCACACACAAGTGGGACCTGGAGTTGTAGGTAGGGTAAATCCTAGGAGTAAGGTGAAGGGTGAAGGCGTGTTCTGCTGCTACCAGAATGAGGTGTATCAGTGTATCTGCTTCTGAAGTTTCCGTGGTTTTGAAGTAGGTGGGTTTTTCTTCCGCTTCTAGAAGTCATATCGTTTCAATAAGGTGTCTTTGCTTCCCCCCCCACTGCCATATCAGGGACGAGCGGGCCTCGGTGTGTCCTAATGTTGGCAGAGAGATTTTGTGCTTTCACAAAGCTTTTTCTGAACTAGCAATTAGTTAAGAACATAAGTCTCGCACTCTTCTATACCATGCAACTGTTCACTTGGAGTTTAGCACATATTAAATTCTCTCTAGGTAGGACAGTAATAGTTAGCTGGGGCGCACGTGTTTCTCCTGATTCTTGACGTGAGATTTTCAGGTTCCCCCTTTAAACAATCTATCCTTTAAAGTAGATTTCTGTGCACGAAGCTCTACAGAGCTCTTGCTGTCTGGAGAGACAAAGAGAAAATGGATAGTAGGTACCACACAATTTTTTGGCAGATCACCAGGCATTCAATATTTCCATCCTTGTTGATATCAGTGTATTGTTGACGGACTGCTGAGTGCTGGAATAGGAAATCCAGGCATATACATATTTTCTCATGTTAATCTCTGAGGAGTGCCAGTCTGTGCTTGGACTGTTGGGTTTTTTTGTTTAATTTTTGGCTTTGTTTTTTCTTGTCTTTTGGGTTTTTTTGTTGGTTTTTTTTTGATTATAAATGTTAACAAGGGAAAGAAATTTGATGCCAAAAAGGGTTCTTTGTAGACCCAGAATATTTTTCTATGGTGAAATAGAACAAAATCTCTGCAAATTGATCAAATTGATGACTTCTAGTGTGATTAGTGCCTATGGAGCAAACACTCCGTAACTGTTTTTCTAAGAAATTGCAAACATGTTAGTTATGGGACAAGTTCTCTCTGGCAGTGTAAAATAATTAATATTGAACAGCTGTTTCTGTGATAGACTGCTTTGCAAAAAAAGGTAACGTTGGCATGTTTTTTTATTAATAACTTTGTTGAATTAGGAGTTTTGTATTTGTAATTACCATGTTGAACCGAACCAAAAAAAAAAACCAAAACATGAGGCAAGTTATTTACTGAAAGAAACAATAAGTGCTTTTGTTTCCTTGGGAAAAAATGTCTTTTTGAGTAATGAGCCTTAACGGGACCCACCAAGGGCTTTGAGGTGACTTCAGTCCTGCCCACTGTTGTGCTAGATCCTCAAAGGTGATGCTGAAAGTCATAACATTATATATAGTGGTAGAAGAATTGTATGCTGACTTAGAGTTTAAGTAGGGAGGAATCTGACACAGCACTTTGTTCAGTTTACAACTCTCATAATATCTCTAGCACCTGCAGAAGGATTTTAATTCGTTTAAAGCAAAAAAAAAAGAAGGCTAACGTAGGATTATAAAACAAACACCGCTTCACAGACTGCAGCTCGGTGATTGTCCCATTCTTATCTCTGCTGATAATCTGGCAGTGCTGGTGCGGCAGTAACTTTAGCAAAAGCAGTATTTGTACTGAATTCTTCCTTCAGATCCGTGGACAGAAGCTGTCCTGTGTGTCACTTTACCGTGTTAGTGCGACACAAGGAATCAATTTGGTCCCATCTGCAATCGTCTAATATAATCAATCTCTATTCTGTTTAGTTCAACTCTCTACCTACAGTAAGTGATTTGTATGTGCATGAATACTAAACTTTCCAAGTAAACGTGTGAGTAAATATGAATTGACTATAAAAGAAAGTTATCTGTGTGCACTGAAAATGAGTGCTCATTGTTGTTTTTATAAAACAGCATTAAATTGCATCATGATGATGTGAATAATGATTATTGCTTCCTTTTTCTGTCATAGGAGAAAACAGTAGGTCCCAAATAACGTCTTTGTATTGTTGCTTTCTCTTCTGGCTAGTGTAGTCTATTAGTCTTTTTGTTGTAAAGATTTTTTTTCTCTGTTTTTTTTTTTAAAGTCAGACCTCTGTTAGAAATTTTTCATGGCTCAACAGCCCTTAGTTTTTGGTTTTTTAATTTTTTTATATCACTGACTACAAGTATATTTGCGTAGTGATTACAAGAAGGCAGATACAATATTTACAAGCCTTAGCAATTCCTGTGCAAATGCAGTCTCTGGAGAAGGGCACAATAACAAAGCAAGCAAACATCACAGTTTTCTAAATAAGAACTTGCAGGCGCTGGGGTGGTGACTCACAACGTGGATGGGAACCCTGGAGTTTTAGAGTAATTTATGGGGATGCTGGGGAGATGGATTTCATTTCAATACAGTAACTGCTGAAATATTTCTAAGTTAAAAAGTCATCTAGTGGTTAAGTAAATATCCTCTTGACCCCTTTTAACTCTTGTGATGTACCGTTGTTTTAAGCTATTTACTTTGAAATGCTTGAGTCATAAAATGACCCAGGAGAGACGGACTGACCACAGATAGTTAATGCACAGGATTGAGTTGCTTAAAATTTAAACCCCATGCCTGTTTTTTATCTAATCTATTGTTCTTTAATTGGATGAATGAGGTTAGAAATGGAGGGCTGTGGAGTCTGAAAAATAATAAAAACGAAAACTTAAAAAAGAAAAAATTGCTTTCGTACAGTCTGCAAAAAGCATTAGGGGAAAAATTTAGAGAAGAACAGAGGTTCCTTCTTGTTTCTATAGAAACCAATAGTGATCAGGAGGGGAGAGGATTTCTTTCAAGTGTACATTTTAGTGAGGCTGGCTCAGCAGCTCAGCGCACTGGAGGGCCACTGTGAAAAAACCAAACCTCCAGTGGGTTTCGATGCGGTGTTCGTGGCCCTGTGACACCAGCTGGAACAGGGATAACACATCCCTGGCAGTCCCTGGCTGGCACTGCTGGGGGTGCAGAGGGCTCTGCAGTGCCACGGCCCCCGGGGAGCACAGCCTGGCAGGAGGGATCCGCAACGGGAATGGGCACAGATCCCATGATAAAAGCGGGGAGGGGAGGACACGGACAAAAGAGGGGGGGAAATACTGAGGGAGAAGTGTTCTGTCCTGTGTCAAAATTAACTGTGCTAATTGCTTTGAAGGAATAATCTCCTTTGGCGTTATCATGACAGAATCACAGCCACTGAAATGCCGTGTGCCCAAACAATTGCAGCCGGGACTCGGTGACTTGGCGTTTGAATCACGATGTTCTTCCTGGTGTGCACTGCATAATACATAATCCCCTCCACAACAGAATTATATTCTTAATTATGTTCTGTTTTCCTGATATTACCTAAGTGTTGCCATAGAGAACAGACCAGGGAAGGATTTGAAAACCCAATTTTAAAGCAAATCTGGGTCTTAATCAATACTGCACCTTTTAAATAATTGCAGGATTCCTCTAAATGAAGTTCAGGTCAAATGCAGTGTCGAAAATAAGGCAGTTTCAATTTGCTGCAACCTGACAGATCCAAGGAGTGACTGAGGAATATCTAGTAACTGGCAAAGACACCTCTGTTTGACATTTACTTTCGCATGTAAACAATGGAGCACTGTATATTGGCATCTGAATGTATTAGCTGGTGGTGATCCAAAGCCTGGTATGAATTTAGATGGTTTTCCTTTCTGTTTATAAATACATAGTCTTGATAACAAGGGAACATTTACTGCAATCTTGCTCTGCAGTTGTCAGAGCAGAATGAATCATTTTGAAACATAAACCCCCTCAGATCTCAAAAATATCAAGAAAAACATAAAACATAAGGGAAAAGGATTATAAAATACAAATAAAAAAAGGTTCTTAACATATTTAGAGGCCTATGGGCTGTAAACACTGTAGATTATCATTAATGAAACTCTCTGCCAAGTACACAAACCACAGTTCGGTAGCAGCTGTTAAGCAAGCATTGTTCAAAGCTGGATAATCCCTTGAACATTATACACCGTGGCTCTGTACCTCTTCCTATTAGTAATCAGATAATTGCCTTGCATTTTCTGTTACACATTTTTTCTTTGAAAATTCAGTTTCATTCCTCTTTATGTCAGAAGGCTTTATCTTGCGATAATCACTTAGGCAAAAATCCCACAGAGGTCAACAGGCAGGGCTGTGGTCTCCTTCATTTTCGGGAAATCTGGTCTTAATACAATTCACTCCTGTGGTGTTACTTTGACTTCACAATGGGAAAACAGAGACGAATCCTACTCTGCAAACAAGGTGCTTGAATTGTATATTGTAACTCAGTTACCTTTTTTTTTTTTGTATAAAATGAGCTCTTCTAAATAATTTGGGAATTAATTACAAATGTTTTCTACTGCTGTTTTTACTTTAAAAATAACTTCACTGGTACATGTTGGGAGGAGAAGGTGGAGACTTTCTGGTTCCATTTGTCCAAAAGTTCAGGCCTCATAGGAAAGCTTCCCAGGACATGCTAGGTAAGTATCTTGCAGGAAGAAATTTGGAAATTATGAACAACCCTTTTTTTCCAGCATTAAAATATTCTTAAGTCATAATAACACAGAAACAGTGAGCCATACCCTGGTAATTGTGAGTTCCCTTGAGCTCCATTGGCTATTAGGGTTGAACCAAGAGAGTAGCTTATCTTGCACTTCTGGAATTTCTCATAACCCTACAACAAAGCACTATTGATTTTTCTCAGCTGGGCAGGTGGGGAGGAGGGATTGAAGAAGGTCATATGTAAATGTGGTAAGTTTGATAAACAGCTGGGCCAAATACTACTGAGTCTAGAATCTCACTTATGCTAAGGAAATCCATTTAATAACCCCTAAATTAACACATGGTGTCCCTGCACTGGAGTGTTCAGCCTAACAATACTCATTGACACAGACTGTTCAGTTTAAAACTAGTATACCCCTTTGATGGGCACCATCTTCACAAGCTGTTGGTGTCAACTTTCTTTGTCCAAGATGTAGTTCCAATCCCAAAAATCAAAGCAGATGGAGACATAATTCCGAGAGCAGAAAATATGATTCATCCTTAGACCTGCAGGGTTGCAGGGACTGTTTCTGTCTAGTGCTTAAAATTATTTTGCATCAAATGGCATAAGCAGAGATTTGAGAGGTGGTGTCATACCCCCCATGGGCAAGGCATAAAGGATATTTTCTAGCTAACATATCTCTTTACGTGTGGAAGAAGAAATTGCCTTTTTTTTTCTTGTTCCTAAATTGCAGCGTTTTGTGTTCAAGAGGATCCAGTGCTTTCTGTTCATTGCAGAAGCAATATTATTAGATGCCAGTCAGTAGGAAAAATTAGAAAAAGGATGGCCTGAAAGACAAAACGAAATGCATTTTCTCCCCATTTTCCAAAAAATAAATTACCAAAGAGCCAGCAGCTGTCTTTAGGCAAGGTTTTGGGAGACAGATTAGATAGCAAAATTATTTCCTTGTTCTAGTGAGGCAGTTTTCATTGAAGACAGGAGTATTTTTAAGGGAAAAGGTCTTGCAGCAAAACTGCAAATTGGGCAGCACTGAGGTAATTCCTCCCAGCAAAGTAATACCAATTAAAAAGGCATCTGTAATGAACAAAGTACAGATGTACTCACCTCAGTAGCTGTGAAGGGAAGACATGCATGAAACAATATTATACTAAAGTGCAACTGAAAGGTTTGGAGGAAGTGTTCCTCGGTTGCCACACTCTGTGCAGAATATCTGCAGACTAATTTCTCCTAGCATATTTGTAAGATATTCTAGAAAAAACAGCTCTGCAAAGATTCTAATTTTTGGATGAATTTATCAATATTAGGATGTTAATGCTGTGCATTTCCAACAAAGCACTTTGACCCCTGCAAGAAGGTTGTCTTAGTAGCAGTTTCTATACCCTGTTTGTAGACAGCCATTTGGGTCTTCCTGGAATGATCTTTGGCTTCAGCTGAAAGATTTTCTTGCTCTTAATCAACTTTAAAGTTGCATAAAACTCTTCTGTATTTCTGCAGAATGTGTTTGTGCAGAATGGGAATCTGCCAAACTGAGGAGCACTGCTACCCAGGGAGGCCAAATATTCTGTGAGGAACTCCCGTTCCTGTGGGGTTTGGTGTGCCAGTGGGACAGAGGCACTGGGAGCCTGCAGGTAAATTGGGTGCAGAACATCAGCTCCAGTGCTGAGCAGTGTCTTCTGTTGTCGGAGGTAATGGCCAACTACAGAGGCTGTCCTGTGGTCTGGTGTTTTCTTTTTAACTTACCAGAGCACATTAGTCATAGATGGTTTCTAAAGTTTCGATAGGTGGAAAATGTTGGGGAGTTTTAATATTTGGGTGTTGGGTGTGAATTTGAAAATGAACCACTTTGGTTCCATACTCGATGAATTACTGACATTTTTCCTTCTGTATGAGTGCAAAGGGAGAAAGCAGTGTGGTAAGTGGAGAAGTGAGAAACTGGGATAAGAGTCAGATCCCATAACTAATCTCATTGTAGAGAAGAGTAGAGTAAGGGATTGAACAGTGGCTTCCACTCCCCCACTCCTCCTCCTCTTCACCTGACCGTGTTCTGGGATAAAAAATTGTTTGTGAGAAGTCTAAAGCACAGCTGACCTGGTTGCCAGGCAAACAGAGTCTGAGACTTTTCTTATATTTTTAAAGAAAACAAACCCCAACTGTTCACAGTTCCCCTCGAGTGGAATCCAGGAATGCCTTCAGCGTTGGACTCCAGACGATGGAAAGCTCACAGCTTCCTCCAGAACCCAGTCAGCTGCCACTGGTGACTTGGGCAGTAGGTTTGGGGTGAAATGAAGACATTGAAAAATCTTCATCTTATTTGAGGGTTAATAAAAATACCATCGATCCTGTCATTTGTCCAAATACGGGGAATTTGAGCATAGAATTTTTATGAAAATATTATCCAAAAAATAATTATTCAAATGCTCTGATTCTGTACTGGACAGAACTTGCAAAAGCAAATAGCTGTCATTGAATAAGGTGGACCATACACTTTGGAAGTAAAAATGGAGAAAATCTGCAGTAAAATTAAGATGCTGTTGTAGGAAGGAAGGTACAGTTAAAAAACTAAACAGCAAAACTATGGAAAAAATAAATCTGAAAGGAAATGGGAGGGGAAAAGCAGTTTTCCTACTAATTTCTCCCCTTCATTCTGTGTTTAATTTAGTAAAGCAGTCATAAACGTTGCTAAACAGTCAAAAAATTAAATGTTGCTGTATAATTTATGGTGGTTACAGGATACATGAGAGTGCACTTTAATTAGCAAATTGCATGTTTATTTTATTTGCTTAGCATATAATTTAGATTGGATAAATGCGCTTTGACTGGCTATGGCACCTAGGTATCCTCATTTGGTATAATTTTTAATCACATTGTTTTGGATTTTTATTGCAACATTATACAGTTGATATAACAGTGCACAATTAAGTATGCTCGGTTCACACCTTGCTCTGGAGGAAATTACTTTTTATCTGTATTTGGATGGAGCACTTCGTATGGCAAGTGAGAACTTGGGAGTAATAAAGAATGCTCACTGTGGGCACTAGAGCTGCAATCTGAATAGTAAATAATAATAGTAATGATGGTGCCCTGTTAGCGAAATGTGTTTGGGAGGAAAATTAAAAAAACCCACAACCCAAACCTGGAAATAGGCAACTGGAAATGATTATTGTATGTAGTATTATATTAGCTGGATCATAACAATGTCTTGATGCTACAGCTGAACGGAGGGAGGATGAGGATTGTGCTGGGTGCTGTACAGAGCCCGAGGGGCGAGATTTTCATCCAGCAAATGTTAGGGGTGGAAGCAGATGCTGAGAGAGGGAAAGTAGATGATACAGGATGTGGGAGATAATCAGACAAAACTGCCATCTCAGTCCTGGGTCCTGCTCCTGCACCTCTGCTATGCCGTGCCCCACGTCAGGATGCAGAGCAGCTTGTAGAGGGTGATGTGGAAGGAGTGCTGTAAAGAGACACAACGCTGGGAGAGGCAAGCACAGGCATGATGGGTGTTCCCGTGATTCCAAGACTTGGAAATACTTCTGCACTTTTTGGTTTGTTTACTGTTGTGCATTTGATCATGCTCAGGGAGTGTCAGCCTGAGATGTGTTCATGGTATTGTGACTCCGATAGGCTTTGAATCTGGAGCTCTGTTTTCTCTGTTGTTCACTTCACTTTTTTCTGTGTGGTGACAGGACTAAAAGAAGGCTGTATCCTTGCTTTGGGAAAATTCAGGTTCACTTTACCGTTTAAATCCCCACTTTAGGTAAAAGGGCAGCAGCGTGTTCAGATATTCTGTAGATGTTACTGGAGAATGTAATAGAGCTGTAACTTGACGGTTCTGGCAAGACAAAATAAACACATTTTCCTTTCAGAAAAATATTCCCTAAGTATATAGACCTTAACCAAAAAAGAATATTATTTTTGCAGCTAAAATATGGAAGGAATAGAGAGCATTTAATTGAGATCTAGACTATATCTCAGCAGTGGCACTTTATACAGTGGCTTGACTTAAAATCTACAGAAAAAATATCTTACATCCTATGGGCTTTTTCTATCAGGGCTGCCTGAGTATTACATATATGCCAGTCTGAGATCCCAGGCGACTCCGTGTCGGCAAGATTGATGCTGGGCCAGATTATGCCTTCAGTCACACAGGTATAAATCTGGGGTAACTCCATTGTTTTGCTCCCACTAGAAGAGTATCTGGCCCACTTGCCTTTCATCTCTGCCTTTGAGTAATTGGCCCTGTAATGCACTAGAGCTGCTCTGGGGTGATTGGCACTGATGGCTCCTCTGTGACAGGACGTCGGCGGTGGTATGTGCCGCTCCAGCGCTGACATTCCTTACTTTGTTACACTGTGTTTTGATAACGTTATCTGCAAAGAATGTTCCTTGCGCTGATTATGGTTATTAAAACATACAGAGATCAAGAGATACGGCAAACAGCTGCTTAGTCACAGCTGATGTGAGAAATTTGATTTAACGTAAGTTTCACAATTTGAAACTATATCCTCTAGAAAAACATAGGCAACTAATCCCTCCTGCATGCAAGCCAGTTAACTTTGTTTAAAATAGGATTATATCAGGATGATAAACAGAGGCTAGAATTAAAGCACCTTTTTGAAGATTGTTGAAATATAGAAGAAAAGAAGCGAAGAGAAGAGTTTTTCTGGTTTGGGGGTTTTGGTTTGGTTTTTTTCCCCTTTTTGTACTGATGCACTGGACTGTTTGAATAATATTTATGGAACCTATCATGCAGATGTCATAGTGCTGTAAGAAAATATCTGTGGTATTTAGAACCAGTGATGCAGTCCTTTTAAATATCTGTATTGCTCCATAAAGGCAGACAGTGCTTCCCAGCATTCCTTATGGAACGCAGGGAGAATGGCATGGACCTCTTGAATAATTAATATGGTTTTCAGAGCAGTAGTCATGGAAACCTAGGCAGTGTCACATATATGGATTTTAGGAATTAGGCACGTTTTGAATTGCACATTTAGCCAAAAAAGAGCATGCTGTAAATCCTAAAGATCAGAAGCATTTTCTCAGTGAGTCTCTTGTTTACACTGACAAATACATATATCTTATATATTTTTTTGACTTAAATAATATTTGGATTCCTAAAAATTTATATGGTAGCCATCTAAAGGGCTGTTAAAGGCACTAACTGCCATAAGTCACCTTTTAGATGTCTTACTCTTTTTTCTTTTTTTTTTTCTCTTCTTCATCCCAGACCCCTGAAGTTATTAGGATGTAGGTTTTAAACTGTATAGCCAATTGCTATTCACTTAAAGGACCACAGCTTTACCACTAAGTTGCTAGGCCCTTTCTATTAGTTCAGTTGTGTGGCTTTTTTATCTGTCTCAAAAAATGTCTCTTCGGGATCAATATCGTCATTACCTTGGGTGTGTATGTGGAAGAAGTCAACCAGGCAGCAGTGAAAAGCTATCATCCAGTCCTCAGTAATATTGTACGTGGAAAGAATAAAAATACATGGAAGTTATTTATAGACCATAAACCCTCTGGTTTCATAAACCATTTTATACTATTATTTGTCCAAGTCTACAGAGTCTCTCCTGAGTTCACAGCAACACTCAAAAGCCTGTTGGGTTTTTTTTTTTTTATTTCTGTCTGTTTGAATTGGGAATTTAATTAGAAATACACTTAGCAATTTATGCACATGAAAAAGCCATTTGGCCCAGTAAGCCTGCTTTCTTTTACCTTTTTTCATCCTCATTTTGTTTTTGTCACTCTCTTTCAATCTACTCTCTACTAATAAAAATATCAATCTGTTTCATAAACTCATTGAGACTTCATGGCAATAATATTACTTGGCAGCATAATATGACATATTCATTACTTTCTAAGCAAAATGATTTTTCTTTACATTTTGTGATCCAGATTCCTCAATTAGATGCACACTTGCAGCTTTCATTGAAGTCAATGAGACTTTTATAGCTGCCACTGATAGCAGATACTGGCTCTTTATTTCCAAATGTGAAATGATGCCTACAGTTTTGGCTTTCTTTATTTCATTTAAACAGGTAATGAACAGGTTCTCCCCCTCTCCCACATCTCTGTGCTATATTAAAATTTTTCCTAATCTGAAATTAAATATTTCTGTTCAGTCATTTCAAAGTTGTCTCTTTCCTAGCAAGAATAAATTCAGTCACACTGGCCTGTCTTGGCATGAGATTTTTAAGTATCCAAGGTGAGTCAAGGTTCCTGGAGCTGCACCTCCTCTACAGTAAAATTAACTTACCTGTGTGATGCTTAAAAGTGTGGACAGAATTTCAGTTTTGAATTAGTTATTAGAGAAATCATCTTGCTTCCTGTGATTTGTATTGCAGCCCTTGGTTGATACGTCTGTGTCCTTGTTGTTGTTTCTTTTACTGCAGTCAAACAGAACAAATGGCTTCAGAGATTTTTCTGCACTAAGCTCTAAATACCTTCCCAGTTGCTCTGAGCACTATTTGGTTGTTTCTTTTCATGTGTATTCCCTCTTTCCTGGCTTATTATGCTACAGCACTCCTAGCTGAGTTGTCCATCTGTAGACCTTTAAAAGGATGTATGTTAGTGAAGGAAATAAATAAATAAAAGTAATAAAATAATAACAATAATAAATAAAATCAAGAGGACCAACTCAGAAAGATGTGTGAGTATCAGCTGCCTATGGGAAACCTCTCGTAATTACCCAAGGACTTGACTCAACCCCAGAAATCCCCTGCAGTTGATAATCTTCTCAACTATAGTGTTTGCTGGGAAGAGTCACAGGGAGTTAATTAAAATGCTGAGACTCTTAGAGATGAGAGAAGTTAAAGGGGGCCAAGAATATGGTCCAGGACTGTAGCTGCATGTAGGATAATTTACTGATTACCCAAACTGACATTCCAAAAAAAGCAGCCTGAGTTACATGGGAATTATAACCAACTGAAGAGCTTGTCTTCAGGGCATGTTTGGCTCTCCTCATTTTCTGCTGCCTTTCAGGTAGGAGTCCAGTGTGATGGTGCTACATACCTTACTTCTTCCACTGTGAACATTCATGGTACCATTATATCCTAAACTCATTCCCTCTGTGTTGTTATGCTTCCCTAATCACAGAAGTCTGAGTTAATGACAGCTTTTGCAAAAACCCAGTTGCCTCTCAGCTTTAATGCTGAAAGTTATTTAGCAGTTTAGTTTCCTCCTCACAGAACTGTACATATATTTTTATATACAGAGACACACACAA
This sequence comes from Pseudotriccus pelzelni, assembly GCA_035584735.1. NCBI lineage: Eukaryota > Metazoa > Chordata > Aves > Passeriformes > Tyrannidae > Pseudotriccus > Pseudotriccus pelzelni. The sequence goes on along the minus strand of JAWMRA010000146.1, from coordinate 14,090,291 downwards.
ACACTTAATGTTATAGTCTCAAGCAATTGATGCTGCTGTCATATCTGCAAGTAATCTGCAGCACCATCATTGCTGTGACCTTTCAGACCGCTGAATGTAAATCAGATTCCTTCCCTCTGGTGGTCTCTGTGGCACACTGAAATTGCTCACAGATTGTGTTCGAGCAGTGCCTATCAAGTCAGATGACAATGCAAGGAGCATATCATCATTCTGGTTGCACTGGCACCTTTCCAAAGCTACGCCAACTGCAGTGTTTTTCAGTGCAATCTGTGGTTTGTGGAGGGAAGTGTGTGTGCACCTCTGTTAGCTGTCACGTGCGTGCTCAGAGCCATTGTGTTCTCCCCGACTTCTACCCCCTGGTGATGGAAATCCCTACTCTTGGCCTTAAGCTATCAAGTCTCTGAAAACATTATTGGCTTTGTGGATTTGAGTTTTTTAGATTGAAGCGTTGCAGTAGCGTCATACCAGGTAATCGGTGGAAGACACTTCACATACCATAGTTTGCCAAATTTGCATCTTTCTTTACAGGGACACTTTGAAGTCTGGGCAAACATTTTTAACACTTGAAAATTCTAAGTTGGATGCAATGCCAGGCCCCTGGCAGGAAGGCAGCATGAAGCAAAACAAGTCCGGAGTAGCAGGGTAGTACTGGAAGTTCTTCTTGTGGCTTTAAAATTACCATCTCCGGGCATGGTCCTGTAGGAAGATGTTTGTGCCTTTGGTTCTCTCCTGCAGAAAGCAGAGTGGCCATGACCGTAAGTTTCATTCATTGCTAAAGAAAGATTGTGATTAGAGTGAGGGAATAAGAGGATCAATAAATACGATTTCCACAGAAATTGGTAGGTATGTGAATGAAGAGCACTGTTTTTTACTTCATCCACGGAAGCCTGGTGTGTGACTGTAACAGCAGCAGTCATAACACATCTCACCTTTGTTAGACCTTCCAGCTTCGTAATTTGTCAGTTTTCAGCAAATGATCAAACAACAGGGTAAATATTTGTGTAAGCCAATCTAGTGTTGACCTCTAGAGCCTTGGTGCTCAGAGCACTCATGCAGGGCAAGGGGGCCTTGAACTGTAATTCTTATAATGGCACTTATCACCTTGGGCTTCCTCCGAGATCCCTTTCTCCTCTCAGACATGCAGTGGAGAAAATCAGATAGGACACTGATAGTCCATCCCTTTTCTCCTTCTCTGAAATTCAGTTTAAGTGCCTGCAGGAGTATCAAAACTTAACACATTTATTTCTGGCTTAACAGAAGAAAAAAAAAAAGTGTTTGTTTGGGTATCTTGGTGATCATAGTATGTTTTCATCATCTGCCCAGAATTGCGTAAAAGGGGCTGTTACGAAGCTAGATTAAAGACATTCAAAGCACAGCTGATCTGGCTTTTAATACATTGTCAGTAGAAGAAACCATCTGAATGCTGCAGTGGGCTTTAGATCTTGGTTTCATCACTCACAGTGGAGATCAGGTGAGCCACTGTACCTCATAGAGTGAAAGAAACTGAAACCATGGTTCTTTGCCACAAATCTACATGGCACGTGGCCAGTTAAGAGCTGAAATAGGTTGGTATTAACGGCAGGGGAGTCTGAAAATGCTCTAATCATACCTATCCCAGCAGGGCTCTTAGTGCAATGACAGGATGATCGTCTTGTCAGACTTTGAGAACTTTCTTCTTTAAACACACAGAAAATGGGGGGGGCTGAAAAGGGGAGGGAGGGGGGGTGAGACAGGAAAAGCTTTAACTCTGCTGATGTGGCTTCTTTAATTTGCTGTCAGTGATGCCACCGATGTTAATTCTGGCAGGGTTAATTATGAGAAATTAAAAAGCCGCTCAGAACAGACTGTACCCTTCGTACTCCAATAAAGAGCCAGCTCTGGCGTGAGAAAATTTCTTCATTAATATATATCCCCAAAGGGCTGCTGCATACAGCTTTCAGAATATGAATCATAAACTCCCAGGGACCCTGCAGGAAGCAGGGGAGATAGGATTCAGAGGAGATTGACTGTGTTACTTTTACTGCTGCAGGAGAACGACGCTCCGGCTGGCAGGAAATCACCGTGCCGGTGACATTTGGAAAGAAGAATTTATTAATTTGCATGTTGGCATGCTACAAGCTTTGAAATATGGTTTTAAGTACGTTCTGTACCGCCACTGCTGTATCAATGTTCGGTGTGTCAGTCTGTAATACATGCAGCTGTTAACACAGGGCTTAGCATAAGCATTGTAATTGTTTACCATTTAGTATTTCTCAGGAATGGCTTTAGGGCATGCATTTATTTCTCACGAAAATTTCACTGGCTTCTCACAAACTAGGCAGTATATACCCTTAACCTAATACATTATAGTAAATGGCAACATGGTTATACCAGATACATTGTAGAAAGTAAACTGCAAAGAATACCGTGTACAAATTGTGTGGTTCTGAAATGCAAGCTGGAAAAAAAAATGCTTCTCAAAACAATAATCTATAATTTATATTAGTATAACTTGGCAAAGCCACATTACCAAGCAAATGTAAGTGCAAGTGGAGCTAGATAAAAGTGAAATACCTCAGTGATATTAACTTTCAGTAGAAATAAAGCCCTATTGTTAAAAAATTTTGCACTTAGACCATTTGCAGTGTAACTGTCTGATGCTGACAGGGTGTTCCAAAGCGCTGGTGCAATTTTGAAGTCTCTTCCCAGGAAAGGAATTACAGTCTGTAAGTCATTACTACAAAGAAAGCAGCTAAACAAAGTTAGTTTATAGCACAGAGGTCTAAAAAGAGGCCAGAGAATTAATTTTCATAAGAAAAACATGTAGTTCTTTTCTTATCTAGTATCAGCCAAACACTGATATACACTGTGTAACCTTTCATTCAAGAACCTCAGCAGTCTTCAGAAACGTTAATTAATTAACCTTAATAGCAGTTGCAATCCATGAGTATTATTTTGAAACTACTTGTAAATGGTCATTCAGAGGACTGCTAAAATGCAATTGAGATGGACCTCTAAGAAAAATGAAACATTACTTAGAGCAGTTGAGAGTGCTTGGGAACAACCTCGTAGGAGTTGTTATTTTAGCAGATTGCCTTTGCAGGCAGGTTACATTGTATATTACTGTTGCAATTAGCAGCGTCTCTTTCGGAAGGGATAGTCTGGAATAGGATGTTAAAACTTGTGGGTAATTTTGGTGCATCTGCAGTTCCAGCGTGCTGGGATCTCTGTTCTGACAGCTCTTAGTACACCAAGTTAACCCTGCTTATCAATATTTTATTTTTTCTATTGCTTTGTCAATGTGGAGCTGGAGGTACAGGTAGGTAAAGCGGCACACGCGAGGCCACAGCCTGGTGAGACACGGAGCTGCTGTGCCTGAGGGACAGCCAGAAAACCTGATGGCCTTTTTCTTTGTTCCAGCACTGGAATCCCACTTTGTACCTATATAACTGAACATCTGCTATCAAAACTAAGGGAAAGATTAGGTATGTGCTATAAAAATGGCATTTCCTTTGCCACTGAAAAATGACTTTAACATTTCCAGGAATAAAGACCTCCTTTGTTTTCTCCAATTCTAATCCCTGTCTCCAATTTCACCTTAGAAGTGTGTGTCCCTCCCAAACCCTGAATCCCTGCTGTCACCAGCTGTGCATTTCTTGGCAGAAACCCACTTATCAATGTTAAGGATGAACTTTGAGGCTCATTGAATCATTCATTGTAATCCTCACGTAACAAGCATAACATTTCAGCAAGATTTCTAATTACCTTTTGACTGCTTTTTTCTTAATGCCCTGTTGCTGTTGGAATGGCTCTCATGGCATACACAGAAATAACATTAGACTGTAAATCTATTGGCTGGAGCAGTGGAAAAAAATGTACAAGGGGAGAAGGTCATTTTTATAATTAGTGTAATATATCAACATGCTAGGAAACTGAAATGGGAGAAGTTGTTAGAAATGGAAATTTGACTGAAAGTTCACCTGAGAGTCTCTTCTTCCCCACTTCCTTTCTGTTACCTTACCCTCCAGAGCAACCCTTCTGACAGCTCCAGGGTATGCTGTTCTCACAGGCTGGACCTGCAACCCAATACACGGGCAGGGTTAGCTGCTTGTACCCTCCTGGAGAACAACTGCTTTAAAATATTCACATAGGAGAGATGGGCAGTGTTCTCAAATGACTCCAAACTGCTGCCTCCCAAGCCCTGAGGGGCCGAAAGCAGGAGGCCAGTGCAGGACTGGGTTATGCAGCTGTGTCTCCGCTACTTCCCATCAGGTCTGCATCGGTCAGTTAGAAAGCCCTGCTTGTGCCCAGTTTTTGCTAATTGGTGACCACTGGACACCCGGTAGTTCCCAGCATTAAAGGGAGGAATAACAAACAGCCTGGGTGAGTCTGGGATCCATGGTGAGGATGGTCAAAACCTAATCAGATGAGCTAAGCCTTATGTACACACGGTGTCAACTGGGAATCAATATACAGGCTACTGGCACTGGGAATGGCTGTCCTAAAACCCTTTCAAAATCTTTTCATTTCTAACAGTCTTTTCCAGACATCAGCATATTATTTAGGCAAAGATCGTGAAAACTGCCTTGTTTTCAACTGAATTTTTCATCTGAAATGCAGCTCACTCGCAACTTGTTACTGTCTAAAGAGAATGCTAACACTGCCACATTTCCTCATTAGCTTTGCATAAGACAGACTCCTGTGTCACAGCTGATGGAGCCTTTATGAGCCTTTTAGCCAAATGACTGATGTTTCCCTCGTTATGTCAGATCTGAGGGCACTGCTGGCATCTTTCTTTATTCGCTGTCTAACACCATCAATCGAGCAGCTGCCATGCACCCATGATCAGGCTGATTATTAAAATGTGCTCAGGAGGCTGCCGACACCAATTTTCTTTCATCTGAAGAGGCCAATATACACTGGCTCAAGCCGACAGTTATGTACATGGAATATTTAGTGTAGAAACCAGCAGGTAAGACTGAGGCTGATTCGGCAGGATCTGGATCCACTCCATTGAGATTACCATTAAGATGTTACAGTAACAATGGTGATGTTTGCTTTGGGCTTTTTCTCCCTTCTCCTTTTATAAATAAGGAATTGGTTCTTTTTGTTGGGCAGTACTTTCTCTAAAACATAGCCCTTTCTCTTATAGCCAGTGTCCTTGATGGTGAGGGGGTCACAGCCATTGAAGAGCTCGTTAAAACTTGAGTCCTGCTAGAAATGAGCTCTTGCAGGATTGCTCACCCCGGAGGTTTATCATAGTAGTTTTGCTCTGCTGTCTCTTCCTTCACTGATATGTCAGCCTCTTTCAAAGGGAGAGAACCCTTGCCTTCTTTCTGGTGATAATAGTGAAAAAAGCCTTCTGCAAACAGTGTAGTTCAGAGCCATGGACTGACCCAGCATGTCAGGGATTGATCAGGAGCTCAAGCTCACCTGGAGTTTCCCTACCGACAGCAAACACAACTTGGCCTCGTGTTTAGTTGTGTGGCTGGGAACTGTCCTGTTAACCACTTCTGCCTTTGGAGTCTCTAATCTTGGATATTTGAGTAAGTTCAAATCTTTTTTTCTTTCTAGTGCATTTGTTGTTTTGATATTTAAGGATGACTTGTGAATGTTTGATTGACTGTGGGGTTTTTTCCAACCCCAGGGCCATAGGGGGTTTTTTAAAGTAGTTTAAATTTAGTGGTTATCAGGTGTAATTATGTCTTAGTACAGCAATATGGTTGTGTAATTAACAGATATAGCCAAATATGTGTTATGTTGAGATTCTGTACATAGACTCTTGTACATGTTAAGTGTAGAATATAGCACAAGAGAGGAGGGAAGAATGTCTGCAGATGCCTGGAGAAACAAGACTGCAAGAGCAGGGGGGGGGATCATTGACTCTCACCAAGTTCTTTTTGGAAAAAGAGTGGCAGAAGGTTTCTGCTCAGAAATGGTGGATCCCCTCCTCTTGCCTGTGTCCTGCCCAGTCTGTTAATGTGCCCAGGCCTCCCTTTCTCTGAGCTGTCTTTTAAACAGACCATTATGCTTCAGAAATAGCTTCTGCCTTTGTGAGGCTCTGCGTTCTCTCCAGTTGCTGGAGTGTTTAGACCCAGTTTGTAAGTTGGCTGGAGAAGAATTCTAGGAGTGTTGCTCTCTCAGTTTGGGTAATGTTATACTGCCTGCTCTGGTCCTACAGAAAATGCAAACCTGAACCGTATCCCACCATATAAGTGCAAATATTTTCCCACAATTCGGTTTGCTGTTTGTTTTTCTTCTCAAAGACAGAAAAAGTAGTAATTTGCCTCTTTTTCTTGTGGATGGGGTTCCCTAACAGGCCCCATAATTATGAAAACCACCCTTAAACTCATAATACCGCTAATTAGCTACATAGCACTGCTGAGCAGTTAACACTTTTATTGTCTGTCTCAAGCTAACATCCAAGAGGTTATTTCTCTTGGAAAAAGCCCTGTCCTTAGGGAGAGATGAGAAAGGACCCGATGAGAGTGACTGAATTAACAAGATGCTGAGGGTGAAGCCCCGAGTTACTTTGAAACCTGTTTTGTTCCTGATGTACTGGGAGGAGGGTTTGCTGTGAGGTGGTGTAGGGACTTGTCGTAAAGATGAGAACCACAAAAAGAAGAATGTTTGATTATAGTCCTAAATCTCCAAACAGCTGTGTGTCTGTGGTGCCTTTATGACAGCAATTTTGTGTGGCTCAGTGTGCACGTGTGTCTGTATGGTGTGTGCTGAAAATTCAAAGATCATGGTCCTGTGCAATTTTTTAAACTCTTATTCTGTGACTACTACAGAATCAACCCAAATTCTAAGAGTGTGATATTCTGTGGCATTAAATGAATACATTTTACATGGCCCACCTGCTAGTGTAACTAATTAACAGCCATTCTCATTAATTACATTGATCAGGATCATAAAATAATTTCAAATTGCTGAACGTGATCAACAGGAGTAAAATGGTTTCACTTTAATCCCTTAATGATTTTTTCATGATTAATCAAACAAAATATATGTAGTTATTTGATCAATTTTTTTCTTCTTGGAGCTGCAACTCAGGGCAATTACAGTAGACATAAAGTTGGTGCAAATAGAACTACATCTCATCCGGTAGCTAATTAAGCAGTAAGACACAATAGTGTGTGTGGGGGGTGAGTGTTGTGAGAAAATCACTCCCCTGAGGATTTAAAAAAAAAAATAAATGAGGACCTCTGCTCCCTTAGGAATCTGATTATCTTCATATAACCACATACCCTGCAATTGCCTTCTTGCTAGCAGGAAGTTCTTTAAGATATGCAAAACTGAATTAGGGGGCAGAAAAAAATCTTGGCCGAGTCTGAGCAGAGAAATGGTTAGTTGTCGTCTCAGCTCCTAACTCGAAGGCTCACCAAATCAGATGTTATTTGCATCTCAGAAACATCCAGTCACCAGCTTTTCTCAATAAATCCAGTGTTTACTGCCAGCTTGGATGGTATATAGATCTCTCTTTTGACAGCACGTAGCTCTTTTTTTGATGTGCAAACAAATATGGCCTTTGTTCACCTTGGCTTCAGACAGTTGATAAACCCTCAAATCAGGCTATTGAACTGGGATGTTAAATATTGGTAGTTGAGCTCTGAAGAAGCTCTGTTATGTGCATATGCACAAAAGAACGCATGAATCAAAAAAAAGGTTTACAATTACGTTTGTCGTAATTTATTATACTGTTATTACTCCTCATTATCTCAAATTACTGAGACATTAACAGTGTTTTGCATGGTCACAGAGCTGGAATGGTTTATAGCCATAGTGAGATACCAGCATGTTTCAGTACATGGTAATTCACGGGAATTAATGTGTATTGTATTCACAGATATAGACGTGTGTATATATATATATATATATAAAAAAAAAAAAGGCATAGTTTCTCATAGTTCTGTACACATGAGGGCATGTTGAGTTGCCCGGACTCAGAGACCTCAAGTACCTCCTAAAGCCTAAAGATAAGCATCTCTTATCAAGGAGTAACATCCCTGGTACCTACTGATCCTGGCTGTACCCAGAGCAGTTGTGGTGGGCAGCTATTGCACTGCCCAAGAAGGAGAGCACGGAAGACCCTGTGATAGGAGCCCGCTGCGGTTCAGTGGCCCTCTCCAGATGCGGGCATGGCAGTCAGACCTGGGAGCAGCTTTTGGATTTGTGAGCTGTGCTGCTGCTGAGTGGGGTGGGTGGGTTGCCCTTGGCTTGCTGTGCCCTCGTGTGCTCCAAGGAGAGAAGGGGGTGTGATGGATGACGTTGTTACTGGACTTGGACGATCGGGCAGTTCAGTAATTTGTTCTTGTAAAAAAAGTTACCAGGCAGATGTTTTGTTCTTAAGGCTTGGAGGTTTTTTCCCCCCCTGGTTTGATGGGTTGGGGTTAGACTTACTGCGGCTTACCCAGCAACAGAAATACAATAGCATAGGCTGCCATGATAATGCCTTCTGTGTGGTCATAAAGATCTACAGTATTTAACCTAGTTTTGTGTGAAATAACTAGATTTAGATCAATCACAGTCATTTTGTAGAAGAGGGAGAGAATATTAACTTGGTCTTGAAATGTGATTAATTCCAATTTGCTGTTTTCAAAGATAAGCGATGCTCGCAATCCTGTTAATTAAAAAAAATTGGAGTTTTCCATTTTACTTCATGCACCATTTTTTAATGAAATAAGTTTGTCTTTTTGCTTCTTATTATGACTGATGCCTGGCTCAATGTGCCACAGGCTTCCTGAAGGAAAAGTAGTGTGTACTTGTTGTGACCCTATGAAATGAAGATAAATGGTTTCATGCAAGATACATTATGGGCTTTATGACATGCATAAATATACAGTAGATCGTATCCTTTCCATGAAAATGTTCTTAGATTTCTAATATTGTGTTTTAATGCAGTTTTGTTAACAGGATGACAAATAGTGAAAATATGTAGGTATTAAAATAGGATCCCAGCTTTGTGTGCTGTTCATTCAACTGTCAGCAATTGCTGCTTCTTAAAGAGCAGTCTGACTTTGACCTTGCTAAATATTCATTTCATGTCTCCACCATTGCTTGATTAAGTCAGGCAACTTTCTGTGTGTAGCTGTAACTTGGCATGAGTCTGACTGCCATGTGGAAACACTTTTTTGATCAAGGTTAGGAATGGGCTAGACCTTGTTAAAAACTAAACAAGCACAGGAGTTAGGAGATTTGCATGATCCAGAAACACTGGTTTCTTATGAGAACTACTGGTTTCACATCTTATCTTTGGTGCACAGCAGTTGTCAGGCCTGCATTATATATTAAGAAGAGGAAATGTCAGTTATTAAAGTACCGTAAGTGGCCTTGCTAGGAATACAAAATGACCTTTTACCTAAAAACCACAAAAAAGAGGAGGGGAAATAAAACAGATTTACTTTATAATTGGCTTTAGTAATTTTTATTAAGAGTGTTTGGCATTTGGATTTCACTTCTTGCCTATGCTGCTAAACTTGGCTACTAATAAAAGGAATGATGACAAAACCAATAATAGGTCTTTAAAAAGGTTGTACTATGCTGTGAGCGTGTATGGTGTGTGTTTGTGTGCAGTTTATTTTCTGCCAGTGGCCACATTGCTCAGTCATGACCTCTAAAGCCCTGATTGAAAACCACTGTTGCTGACAAGCCACACTGGGCTGAAGTTTAAGTCCCCCATTAGTTGATAGGTGGTGGGACAGATCCTGAATGTGCAGAAAATTGTGTATCCTGTATTCTGCAGCACTCAGTTGAATCATGTTATTTGATGTGAGCTTAGTGTCTGATCCTCTATCTTATTTGGAAAATCTTAGAGCAAAGTGTGCGTTTTCTAAATTGAATTGCCTAATTATTGTGCTTATTCAAGAAGGCAATAGGCTGTAGGAATGTTTATACCTGTAAATATCCAGGTGTTTTGTTCTTTTGAAGTAAGCAGTAGTCAGAGTTGATAAATGTCTTGGCTGGAATCTAGCAACACAATGAACCTCTGTATAGATATCCCACATGGTATCAATTGAAGCTCCATTTAAGACTTAATCGTTGGCCCATACAAGCAGAGGAAAGCTTGGCTAGACAGATGGAAAGAGCTGCTTTAAGAAGGGATCAGAAAAGGCATTGCTACTCGGCTGGCCTAAATCCACTAATCTGATGTTATTATTAGCGATAAGGAGCAGCGACCAGGATAAAATCTCATTCTCTGCAAATGTCATTTAAATAGGACTCTGATATTTTCCAGTCAAGTAGACAGGCTTTAGTCAAATAGTGAGCACTTTATTTGTAAATGCAGGAGGAAAAGAAAAGCTTTAGTTCAGCAAGTTCTTAAGATGTCAGCTTACCAGTATTGATTAATCGTTCAGCAGTGGCAGCTGCTTCTTTATTAAAAGCGTAGCTCTCCATACAAAAGATATCAGATGTAGGAAATGTTTGTTGACAATTTACCTTTTCTCACAATGTGGCAAGAGCTCAGCCTGTTACACATTCCCCTGCTTTCTGGCCCCTGCAAGTCAGATAATACCCATGAAGGAATGTATTAGTCCATCTGCACGGGGTAGATTGCGGCAGCTGGACTCCGCTGGAAATGTCGTTCTGTTTGAAACAGACCTGCAGCACCATTTCCCAGCACGGGAACTAATTCATGGAGAGCCAGTGCTACTTGGGAAAAACCTTTAGTTTGGCTGTGCATGGATGTGTTTGGAGTATACCAAAAATATGGCCTGATGAAGCCGGAGTGAAGGATAAGACAAATGCCTGAATTTCACACAGTGAGGGATGTAGCCTGAGGTGCATCATTGTTTGCGTTTTGGATGTTTTAAAAACCTTTGATTTCAGTAACTGCTGAAACAAATGGTTGGCCTAGTAATTTGTCACACTGCATAGGGACCTGGAGGTGTGTGTGGACATGGGGACTTAGGGAGCTATTTACAGAAAGGTATTCCAAAATGAGCGGTTTCTTCTGTCTCTTTGAATACATTTCTCCTTAGGCTTAGGACATGGCTCCTCTTGCTCAGTTTTGATTGTCTGATCCTGTGGACTCTCTCCATGGAAAAATGTAGGCAATGAAATGCATTTCAGGGTGAAATGATTCCCCTTTGGGGTCCCCCCCCTTGTTGTTTGGGACAGGGGAAGCCTGTGTCTTTAGAGTAGACTTCCACCTTATTTCTTGAGTGTATTTCTAGAATTAATAAAGTCTCACGCAGTATTAGCTGATGGTGGAGCAGTGGAAGCAAATACTGCTAGAGCACAAGCCAGCCTTTTCCCATTGCTTATATCTTCTTTTCTTGCCAAATGCAGAGCTGAAGAAAGAGAGAGTTGCTTTTCCAAGGGATTAGAAGGGATCTTAAGTCCCATCAGCATACATAATGTCTTTTCTTATAATGTAAGTACAGTTAATAACCAAATATTATTCTGGGAATTTGAATAGTTCATTTGCTGTACACCAGCCTTGGCTGAATCTCCCGTTTCCTCTTTTGGCTTCCTCTTTCAATCTGAGCTCTCCTGCCGTGTTCTTCAGAAGTAATGCAATTTTCCTGATACCCTCTGAATTTGGCCTCAGCTTTCATGGGTGCAGGGGAATTAAAATGGATTAAAAACTATAAACTGTTGTCTCACCTTCAGCAAATACATAGCTATAAAAGGAAAAAAAAAAGAAAGATGCTTTTAAATCCTTGTAATTATTGAATGCTGAACAGTCCTGTTCTTGAGTTACTGTACAGGGTATTTTGTATGTCAAAGACATCTCAGGCTAGTGCATTTGATAGGGACATGAGCAGCAGAGCCTGGTGTATGAGGTGGAGTTGAAACTGTTCAGCATCTGAGCTACGGCTGAATAAACCAATTAAGGACTTATCCAAATCTGCACTACGTCCAGATCCTTGGGACACAATAACTTATTTGATGCCCTGTCCTTGTCCTTTTCATTGATATGATTTTGCTTTATACAGCAAGCCAGCTTCTAACAGGTGTTAGATGTGTGAGCCTACTCCCTGAAATACCAATTCATAGTTTCTAAGAGCATCTGTTCAGATGAAAACCCAAATTAATTTTTGAGTTCTTTGAGGTGTTTACCTATGACTAATTGTCCTAAACAGTTTTTGCGGTAGTTGGCAAAGTATTTTTTATTAGTCTCTGATGCAGTAAGTGCAAATTTTCTGTCTGTGATAGTATTTATACTTTAAGGTTTCAAAAAATGAAGCATCTCTGTCAAAACACTCAAGCAGACCAGGTTTCATTTGTCTTCCCTTGTTACTGAGACTGTGATGTTCTGTTTGTCTCAAATGCCTGTAGGTATAGTTTGAGGTTTAGGTGTTCTGAATTAGTAATTTATGGAGTCATCCAGCAGTAAATTCACCCATTGACCTTTGTTCGTGCTGTCCGACTATTTATGGTTAAGAACCCAACTGGGGCGATCTGGTGGATAATGTATGTTACTGTGGCGTGTCAGGCACTTCTTTTCATTTAGAAATCAAGATTCCTCTGTAAATGGTGCTTGGAAAATGACATCTTCTACACTTACTAACTCTATTTACTTACTGATCTGTTGTTTAGAAATTAATAGGTGATTGTACCGTATATTTTTGTCCAAGATTTATATTTTAAAAGGAAAAATATTGACATGTCAACAAAAATATTCATGACTGATATTATGCTCAGCTGACTAAGCAGTTTGTTAGAGTTGGCATTACTCCTTACAGTAACCTACAGTTACTGTAAGAAATAAGTTAGAGTTTCTGTCTGTAAGTCACAGTGGGGTGAAAGACCTAATTGTGGCTTTACAGGGAAGTTGGTAGGATTTGAGGACCTTCGATGGTATTTGAATGGGGTAAGGTACAAAATGAACTCATCATTTGATGAGAACAGTTGTATTTAGGCCAGAGCTCTGTTCTCTGGTCCACATGCAAGTCCTTTGTTACTGGCAATACTTGCCTATAGGTGACTGAGGGCAGCTTGTGGTCTGTTGTTTCAGCAGGAGTAAGATATGTCAGCTTGATATCCATCCTTCCCTCTGAATTTCACTCCTAATAGAAACTGATAGTTTGAATTTGTCAGGAACAGTCATAACTGACAGTTATCTGTTTTTAAATATTCAATATTGTGAGGACTAAGGTAATGAAATGCAACAATAAGATATTTGCCCACTGTTTTTATGTGGCACCCTCAAATACCACACGTGAGTAACTGATGAGTCAAGAATTCCTGAAGTTTGGGGAACCTTCTCTTCTTTTTAATTAAGAAACACTGTTTAAAATAAATGCTATGAGGGATATGTTTTATTGGCTTGGGCACGATCTGGCAAATCCCTTCTGCCAGCAATGCCACTTTCTAATGGGAGGTGCTCCACAGTGTTCAGAAGGAAATGACTGCAGGCTTGGACTGATGTGGGAACACAGAGGGATCCTTTGCAACCCGTGCTGATGAATTTTAAAGACACAATTGTGCATTATTTTCTTAAACACATCTCAAGCATAAGATGGTTTTGGTGTTAGCTCCTGGGGACCAGAGGAATGCAAATTGAGAGTGCTGTATTTATAAAATAAACATAGGTGCTGGTCTGAAGCTGTCTGCTAGAGTAGAGATGAATTTTAAATTACGTGTGCCTGAGGCTTTACCTTACTTGCCGTGGGCAAGGCAGATCCTCCAGCCATGGCACTGTATGCACAACTATGCTACTAACAAAACACTGCTTTGGGAATAACTGAACCTATACATTTTGTAAAGCTTTTTCTTCTGCTGAAAAAATATTACCAGATGATTTCCCCCCCCCCCCATCTTTCCTGCATTTTTACTCTGTCATGCTCAAGTTAATGCAGAGTTAAACACAAGGCTGAACTTCCACTCTAGCTGGAAGCAGTGCTCTGCTAATGCCATCTATGAATCTGAAGCTATGAGCTAGATTAATGGAAATGAGATGTTCCACTTTTCCAGCAGCCCTAAAAGTGATTCCCTGCCTGGCAGGGTGAGCGCAGGGGAGACTTGCTTTCTGCTCAGTATAATGATAAAATCCAACCAGACCAGCAGCACTTGAAAATATCAGCTTCCAGAATCAGCAGAATCAAAATATCAGCCCAGTCTTACACACCTTGCTTTTTATTGTTCTTGGAGCTCTTTGGCGATGCTTATATTTTTAAGAGGAGGATTTAAAATATGTTTTCCTGTGCTGTTTACATAGATTGTTTGATCAGTAGCTGTATATGGAAGCATGTAAGCAGGAAAAAAAATACAATGCTTTAAGGATTTTTCTTTTTCCTGACGTGCTTTCCAATGCCTAGTAGGAAGTACCTCTGCTTAACTGGAAAGATGCTGCAGTTGCAGACTAGAGCTGTTGGCTTGGGTGGGATTGCTCAAGTGAGCAAGGGCGGGTTCAGGTCTTTTTTGTGCCTCTGCTTCCTAGGAATATAAAATGTCTTTTGGCAATGGTAATATCAAACGGTGAAACTAACACTGGAGAGTTTAGTATTTACAAAAACTCAGTAAAATAAAGAGCTCCAGAGATTTGATTCCTAAGTCCTAAAAGCAAGGATAAAAATCTCCCACATCCATGAATGTATGTTGAGCAGAAATGAAACATTTAGATTTTGCTTCTCTTTTTCTATTTGTGCCTTTAGGGGGCCGTAGTAGAAATGGAATACATAATGTATTGACAGGAGATATATATTCCACTTGTGAGTGCGGCTCTGAATCCTCTTGGCTTCGCTGTTTCTGAATCATCATGTCTTTCCTCAGTGGAGAGATAAATATGACATTCACTTCAACCCATTTAGCCCATTATTCATTTATATAAAGCAGGACCAATTAAGACATTCTTTTGTGTATTTGCACATTCTACATATGGAGCAAACGGGAGTTAAAAATATCTGTTGCAGCAAATGTGGCGGATGCTCTTTGAATACTGAACATGTTACTCCTGCAACTCCTCTGAGCACTAAACTGACATTCGGGAACTGCTGAAATACACAAATAGGCACTTGTTTGGTTTGGTGTTTGCTCTGTTTCTGATGTATAAGATTTATGCTCACCCACTCACTTACCTAAAAAAGTGCATCCCTTTCTACTCTTTGCAGCTGCCTGCTGGTGAGCACGCAGTGTACAGGCACAGCTCTTCAGCCCTGGACAGAGGCAGAAGTGACCAAAGAGCTTCATAGGCACAAGTCCATATTCCAGAGGGATCCGTGTTAGGTAGTGCTGGGTGGTGTATCAGAAGGAATTATTTTGTTGGTGTTGCTGCTGTCTTTCAGAACATGTGTTTTGACTTTTTGCTCAATCTCTGAGAGTTTGAGAAGAGAATGAAGTTAAAATAAAATAATTAAAAAACCCCAAGAAATTCCTGCTATCGCAGGCTTAAGGAAATAAGCCAAAATATACATTTTCAATTCCAACAGCATTGCTGAATGGTATAAGTCTCTGTTGGCTTAAGTGTTTCTTGGCACAAAATGCTGATTATATATGTCTCAAGGAGACAATCAGCATGTTCATACAAAAGTCTCAATCCCTAAAACACAATAACATGTGGTTGCCACTAAAGATTTGCTGTCGAAATAGATAAGGAAAGTTCTTCTGGATTACGATATGGGGCTTTACATTGAAAAGCTTTGTTTTGCATTAAAAGGTAGTTTGTGGCATTGTGAAGTGATGAAATGGTATGCAGCATAATACAGTTTGAATGGAGAGGAAATACGGTAAGATATAAACTAGTTTGATGGTATTTTTCCTTGCAACTCAGTAATATTTAACTGTTGCGTGGCTGCCTGAAACAAGTCTATCCCTACTGAGGAAGATGTGGTGGTTGTGCAGCTTTTCTGCAAGGCCCAGCTGCAAAGGGGGAACTGCTGGCTTTTGCAGAAGGGGCTGCCTGGGGGAATGGCCCAACATATTTTGGTGGATCAGAACTTACATGAATAACTGCTGTTTTGTGGGGCAGTATGACAGCGATATGTATCACTGTATATGTTTTGTGCCTGCTAGGCTGAGTTTTATATGTTGTTTTTTTTTTCACCCAGGGTCCTTTCCAAATCTCTTTCTGTATTGTGGCTTAGAACTTCAGCGTCTTCCTGTGCACAAGTTTGGGAATGTCAGTGTCAATATAAGCTGGAAACTTCAGGTCGTGAGGTTTTGTTGTGTTCCTGTGACAAATGTCGTGGAGTTGGATGAGGCCATTTATGAACAGGTCCAAGTTTCTCAGGCTCCAGGAGTGCACCCACACAGCATCCAGTGAGGAGCCCACACTCTGGGCTTGGCTGGAGGCTTTGCATCATCCCTTCACCAGGGCCTGTGCCAAACCCCTTATGCTGTTGTGTATCTTTAAGAAAGGTTCCCAGTGCCTGTTTAAAGGCTTCAAATGGCCGTGAATCCCCTGCTTTTCTAGTTAAGTTGTTAAAGTGGTTATTATTTTGTTATCATTGAAAATTGATGCTGCATAAACTGGTTTGAATTTGACTGGCTTCAGCTTCCGAGCACTGGATCTTGTTACGCCCTTTTCTGCTAGATTAAATACCCATCTGCTCTCTGCATTCTCTTCTCTGTGGAAGTATTCATAGTCTGTGATCAGGTTGCCTCTTAACCTTCTCCTTTATGAACTAAATAGACTGAGCTGTAGTCTCTCCTTGTAAGGCAAGTTTTTCCAGGCGCTCTAATCGCTCTTGTAGCTCTTGCCTGAATCCTTTCCAAGTGTAAGAGGAGGTAGGAAATAAACCAGCTAAGCAGGGGAGGCCCACTTTTGTTTGATTGAGCAGTTCGGTATCAGGAATTGTTCAGTCCTATTGAGAAGATTGAGAGGTGCATCATGATGAGGAAGGAAAACAATGCAGCATGTTTCATCTGGCAGACAGAGGGAAATGCGTCTCTGTGTCAAGCATCACTTCTCTAAGCAGCCCTGTTTTCTCAGTCATTAGCAGAAATTTGAGCTAAACCTGTAGTTGCTTTTCCTTACCGGTCCCTCTGTCATATGTATTGCCCAACATGCCCCAGTTTTGAGCTCAGTGCCCTCTGTCTCATGTCCTCTGACCCTACACAATGTCTGGGGTAAAGTTCTCATATTTGCTTTGTATAATGCCAAAATAAGGATTAAAGTGACCATGCGAGGTTTCCAGTAAAAGCATCTTGATAATTGCATGGTTTTAAATTTGTTAAGGTTTATTTTAAAATAATATATATATAAATATATAGATATATATAATTTGTTATTTTAAATATATGGAATGGATGACTGATCTGCAAAACAAGGCATCTTTCTGCACAGCTTAGCTGATCTATTGATAGGGCTTTTCTGGCCAACTTTAGGACACAACTGTTACATCAAGTAATAGCTTATTATTTGATATAACTGTAAAAAATGAGTTAAAAGAGAATGTCCAATTCCCTCTTTCTAGTTTAGATATTCTAAATAGAAAAATAACGACCTGTAGGCAGTTGGGGCTGTATCCCCATGCCATACAATTAAATAAATTTTAATAGTATTTTTCATCATATACTGGTTTTATTAGGATAAACAACAAATGGAAATAACTGAAGATCTTATTGAGGTCTTAACGTTTGTATTGCTAGTGGTTTGTTTGTGCTGAGCATTGGGAATTCAAGGGAAATATGTTGTAACTGTGTTCTGATTTAATGCTGCTCACATTTAAACATGGTACATTCTCAGGATGAAGCTTGAATTATTGAAGAATCAGAACAACTACTCCTTGATAAAATCAGAATACTTTAAAAAGTTTAAGGGAATACTTTGTCCTTCAGATTATATGACCTGAAAATAAAAGTATGCAAAAGGATTTAATAAAACATAGGCTGTCCTGCGTGAGGGCTCTCAAAAGGCTTTTCAAGGAGTAAATGGTTACCATTACCAGAGGTAATGTACTTCATTTGCTTTCCTAAGAAGCTACTTTGATATTAAGAGAAACTCCTGAGCTAGGATTGGAATTTAAACTCCTGTAGGGTATTTCAACTTGTGCCCTAACGTACCAGTTTGATTCTGAGGTAGCGCTATTAGTGGCATTAAACTGGCTTTAATAATTTCAGTATTATTTCTCAGTTTTCAATTTTTTTTTATTTATTTATTTTTATTTTTTTTTTTTAGTTTGTGCAGTTTCAGTAATAATTTCAAGCTGTTGTGTACTGTGGTTACAGAGTAGCTGGTGATGGCTCTGTTCAGAGTTTCCCATTAAAAAAAAAATCCTACATGTATTAACAATATTTTTCTCTCACCACTTCTGCATTTTAAGTGCAGAATTTTTTTGTTGTAAATATGAAGCTGTACTAGCTATTTCCTTTTAGTAACACAGCTGTAGTTGGCTCCCCAGAGTACTTCTCCGAGCAGAGTTTCCCAAGGGAATAGTAGTACATAGGGGTTTTGAGAGTGAAGAGATTCCCCCCGCCCCACTTCTTAATGCTGATTCAGTGGAAATATCTGTGTAAAAAAGGTACTATATATATCTGGCTGTGTTTGTTTAGAACTAATTTATGCTTCTGTGTCACAGTGTGTATTTTGGTGTGGTTGTGATAAATGCTGCCTATCTGTTTGCAAAATAAAGCCATCCCTCGAATGCACTAGGGCCTGGTTTAGCATTTGCTGAGGTCAACAGAGAGCTCCCACTTCGTTTTGGAGGGATTTGGTTCCAGTGCACAAAGAGGGGTAGTTGTTCCACAAGACTGTTCACCTGTGCTTGGGATAGAAAGAATGGAAACTGCTGGAATGTGATGCTTGCCGTTAGGCACCTGGAGGAGACGATGACCCAATGGAACCAGCAACAAATATATTCTTGCCACTTTCGCAATTGCAGTTTCCATGTTGTGTGAGAAGATTGCAGCCCATTAAACTCATTGCTTCACCTGCGAGCTGCTTTTCCTCTCCTCGCTATAAAACGCTGCAGCAGTTTCAACACAGAAGATACCTATTTGCCTCTTGGGTTTCTCAGGCACTTACGTTTATGATTTTTACATGATATGTTTCTTTTAAATTCTCTCCTTTGATAGCCCAGGTGGTGTGAAGTGTAAGGTGAGGAACTGGTGCAGTGTAAACACATATGAACCTATATACTTGCTCTGAAATCTGCCTTAGTTGAACCCTCAGCAAAGACAGCCTTTTTGGTGTTTAATGCCAAGCCTTGTGTTGACAAGTGCAGGTATCAACACTATACATAAACATCAGCTCTCCTTCCCTTGCTTTTGGCACTAAGAAATGCCATTGTCTTAATGTATAAAATTCTTCTGTTTGACATGGCAGGTGAGTTTGATTTTGAGGCAAAATTATGGCAGCTTTTTGTTGCAGACATGCACTGATCTCATTTATTTGCAAATGTAAAACAGACTGCGATTTCATCAGGTACAAAACCCCCTTGGGTTCCTTTAGTTGGACTTGCTGCGAGCAAATGACTGGCAGGTAAATGCATTAAGTGTTCATATTGGATGCTGGTTTCTTAGGTAAAACCAAGTTTATCGTGGTCAAGTAATAGATAAGAAAACTTACTTGTAGCTGATGAGCGAGGGCTTATATTCTGACCTACCTATTGGTTGGTGCTGATCTGTTACTTGGCAGGCAGCAGGGATGCTCCAATATTTCACATTGTATGCTACTGCACAAATAATAATACCGTTGCCAGTTCTCACAAATTATGATTATTACCCAACTGCTGATGACTGTTCTGTTTTCCTGCTCTTCCCTGCAAAGCTCTTTCTTGCTGCCATCGATCTCTGCATGCTTCTCTGCAATCCTGCTGCTCTCCAGTAGGTTTCTGTCAGTGTTTGCTGGGTTAGCAGGATAATTTGCTTTCCTGGTATGTTTTGCTCGTCCATGAGGACAGACTGCTCGAAAGACAAGAGAACTAACCTGGTGCATCAGGATTCAGTAACTATCATTAGTTCCAAGTTCGAACCTCCCGGCGCTGAACCGCGCAGTCTTCAGGAACTGTGAGATTGATGTGTCTCTTGGCAGTTTAACATGCCAGCCTAGCCTGCTTCCAAACTGAGTTGTAGCGTTATTATCCTTCAGTGACAGATATGTGCAATGATGGTGATCTTTGACCTGCATAAAATAAGTCAAAGGAACAAAGCAAAACTTCAAAGACCACAAGTGCACCCAACGCTTTCAAGCTCATGAGAACAATATACTGTTAGCGTGAGTATTGCAGAGATTTAATCATTTCATCTGTACCTCAGCACGTTTTTGTAATTAGAAATCAGACAATCTTTTTAATTTTAGAGGTATAATTTCTTTCTCTCCCTTTTCTTTGTTTTTTCTCAGCAATCAATCCTGTGCTTTGGTTTTCTTTTTAGCTTTTTGCGCATCACATACTCTGATTTATCACAAAAATGTTAGTTGCGTATGCAACTAGTAAAGAGCACTTATGGTCCTGTTTTTGACTGAACAAGTCATTTGAGCCAGCTGCAGTAAAATATTCCTGATTTGGACTAATGAGCAGGAGGCTGATTGCAAATTCGAGAATTTTCTGATGTAGGGAGCCAGGAAACAGCTATAAAACACAGAACAAATGCACCCTATAATGTACTTTGTTCACTTATTTCATACCATAAGGATAGTTTTGTTTTAATTATTTATGATCATAAACTTGCGAGCAAGGCATTCTGCTATATTTTGTAATGATAATGAAACTTGAGTGATGCAGGGCCTCTCCACAGCGTCCTGATGTTAAACGTGTCTTGCAAACAGATTAAGGAGTTGGTCATATGCTCTTTTAGGAATTTTTTTTTGCTATTTAGGTAGGGATTAAAAGCTTATTTTCTCCTCCTCTCCTGTCTTTCCCTTCCCTTCTAGTTAAAAAAGGAGCCTAATGCTGTTTCATCTCTCAGAAATACACACTGTTAGAAAGAAGCTCTTAGTTAAGGCTCAGTATCCTGCACCATGTAATGTACATGGAGCTCAATGAAAACGTCTTAAAGGACATTTCCAAACCTTCTCTGCAAACTTACGGTGAGCGTCACAAATTTGCCCACTGGCTGCTTTTGTTGTCATGCTAAGGGTAAAAAGGAGGAGTTGGAAGTACAAATAAAACAGCCTTTGCAAGTCACCTGTAAAATCCTTGTGTGCAAATTATGGCAGGTGCAACTCAGACTCTACAGTAGTTCATTTCTAGTGGCGTGACTTTTCTCCTCTCACTGGTGATCTGTTTAAGCAAAAGCTGTTGAAGCAAAAGGCGTTTTCCTGGGGAATTAATGATTGGATGGGAGAAGTTGATAACCTGAAGTACAAGTGAGGGCCATTTACTGATTTTCTTCTTTTTACTATTTTTGATTCCTTGTTTGATTTTTTTTTGTTGTTGTTTTTAAAGTAAAGAAGATCAAGAACAGTACCAGCTTGTTGTCTGCATTTTTAACAGTGCTCAAATATTGCCCTTATATTTAATCTGTTTTGATCTGGTAGATTGATAAGACAACATACTATGCAGTGCTTAAGAACTTGACAAGTAATAATAATAATGTATGGAGCATTTATCAAGAATTAATGCCTTTCATTTAGCCAATCAGAGTACTTTTGTATTTCTTAGCATTTTATTAGTTTGATAATTGTTAGCCTCCTGAGTATGAAAATTGAAGTCTTACTTTGCTGCTGGTTGTGGCTGTGGTGGTCTTACCATTAGAAAGAGGCAAACACTATAAATAGAGTATTTATGGAAACATTTCATTTAGGTTTAAACCCTTACAACATAATACATGGGGGGTATATTTTCTGGTAGGTATTGCAAGTAGAGATACTGTAATAGGAACTCCTTACCATTAAAAAGGGAGGTTAATTGAGTTGTAGGTAACAGGCTAAGACATGGGCAATGGGAAGTGGTTCCACTCCTGCTGCTGCCACTGTGCTCGTGAGCAAGTCCTTTAATCTCTCCATGCCTCAGTTTCTCAATCCATGTTGCTAATGGCAATTAACTATTTAGCTAGTGTTTGCACATTGTTCTGAATTAGTAGCTGTCAGGAGAGCTGTTGCTAACAAATTTCTAAATATTAACAATGGAAAAAAATATGGGTTTTATCTGATGGAACACAGGTTCCCATCATTTGGTGTGATGGATAGTCCCAGTTTCTCCCTTTGCTTGATGATTTCTGTCAGCATTATGAGATGGAGGCCTCTAAAATGTTAAATCTTCCTGATCAGATCTGACTACAAAATCCTATTTAGACTAATACTCTGATGTGATTGTGCTGTAATCCAGTGAATTAACAGGACAACTTTTAAAAAGTAGATGAGCTTTATTTTAGTCAAGGAAATGCTGAACCAGAAACTGTATGGAACTGAGGAATGCATTTGGTGCAGTTTACTCAAGAGGGTTTGTCCTTGATGAGTTGACATGACAGAAACCCATGAGATCAGTAAATATTGATAGATCTGCTCTCCATAATGGCAACTGAGGTATGGAGGGACCAGAATATTTCTGTTCAGGTAGTGAAATGCTGACACAGAGGAGAAGAGAATCCAAGGAGTCATATGAGCAGATGGTTTTATATTTATAGAGTATATTCCTCCCGATATTAATTTGGTACAGTACCAGTTAAAAGAACATAAAGCTGTAGTTCTGTCTTCTGACTGCTTCTTAATGTGTTTAATATCTGGCCAGCAATGGTGAAGAGATCCACACGGCTGCGACCGGATGACCTCCTTGGAGCTGCAATCATTAATTAATATGTTTAAATCATCAAAAAAAATAGATTAAAGGTAGATGTGAAATGTGGGTGTACATGTGCAGTCACGGGGCTCTTAGCTAATGATGTGCAAATTGCCATGGAGGCTGTTAGTGCTGGGCTCTGCACCCTCCCGGCCGACGGGCTGGGAATCCACAATTGGCTGTGGATTCCAACTGATCCCAAAGGCCTTGGCTGGGGGCTCCCCCCGCACAGGGAGGCATCTGGGCATGGAGATGGGCCCCGTTAGAAGAAAGGGTGAACTTTCTACGTGGTGTTTAACTTAACTTTAGGCTCAGTTCGTTGTCTTCCTTCCCTCGTCTCTTTTAGAGCACGTTGTCCTACGTGGGCACCGTGGCTCAGGAGGCCAGGCTGGATCTGCCAAGGGGCCTTGCTTTTGTCTCTTGGAACTGTCTGAAACATAGGTGGGTGTGATGTGGCTGTAAAATCCCCTCTGTAGGATTGTTTGCTCGAGCAGATGATACAGTGGCTTTAGAGCTGTAATTATTCTGTATTTATGTCTGGTTGCTTGAAACCGGCATTAAAGGAATGACAAATTCTAGGGTAATACAGAAATGTGGGGAGTTGAATTACATATACAGTGTGTTAAGTTAATGTGGGGAGAATAATTCACATTGTGAAAAAAGAGAATCCTTCCTAGACTGACAGAAATACTCACTTTTTTTTTTTTTAGGCTTTCAGTGTAGTAATGCAAGACTTTCAAGTGGAAAATTGTTAATTTACTATAATGAATTGAAACGTGAAAAAACCAAATATTTAGTTAATTGCCTCATAAATCTGTCTGTTACTATCACTGAAATTAAATTGATAAACAGTTCTTTAAACTTAATTTCCACATGGCAGTGTGCAGATTTTATTTTATTCAAACCCTATTAGGTATTTGTATGAAAGAAAACATAAATTTAAAAGGGTGTGTGTGACAAAACACACATTTCCTGACTTGGGTTCTGAGGTTTTAATACATTTGGCATAATGAGGAGAACTCAACATTAGCTACTTTCAAAGGCAATACCAGCTGAAAAGTGGAAGTAGATCACGTTCTTATGATTGTACCATGTCTGTTTGCTGTCAGTAGAGCTTAACTCTGGGGTTAGAGGACCGTGGACATGACGCTTGAAGGTCACATGTGGTTTTGGGCTGTTTGCCAGGGATAGAACGTTCTTCATGAGGCTGAGGAGAAAGCAGGCTCTCTCAGAGAAGCTTATTTCTGGTCAGTGCCAGGATGGGAGTTCGTGGGGAGAGAAGGAGCTTTGGTGTTTTATGAGACTGGGCCTGTGTTGCCTCCACAGCCACAACTTTTCCTGGTTTCGAGCCCGCTGTAGTAGCACTTGAAGTCCCTTGTTGTGAAAGGAGGTGGGAAGCTGAGTGCTCTTGTGCTTTAATCACCTAATGACATTATGCCCTGTGCAGTATCAGTTTGTCAAAGTAAGTGGGGCACTACACAAAATTAAATCATTTGATATACTTCATCCTTCCAGCAAACGTAATAGGAACATCCTTTCCGACCTCTCCCGGTGACATTCAGCAGGAGAAAACTTGTCTTGCGGTGTATGACCCAGTGTTCTGGAAATGCACATAAAGATAATTCCTCCCTGCTATATGGTGTTGTTAGATAGTCTTAAATTTCAGCTGGGTGCTTGTCATCTCAGAGCTCAGGGGTGGATGAATGGTTGCAAGTTACAGCTGATCTTATGGTAAAGTTTAATGTCTGAGAGCTGGGGCTCCTCAGTTTTCTTCCCTCAGCCATCTCTTCTTGAATGACTGTCATCAACTCGCTTAAACTTTCATTCCCTCAGATGTTTTGCTTGACAGTAGTTGCTTCTTCCCAGAGGTATAGTCGGGCATGGCTTGATCTGATTCGTAAAGAGCTTTAAGATCCCCCAAAGAAACCAGCTAGAGGGACAAAATATTAGTGATAACAGTGACCTATAAGAACTTCAGAGGAAGGAGGTTGCAAACACATTTTCATTTAACTTTAATAATACTTTAATAATCAAAAGAAGAAATGTAATGTTTAATATTTAAACAAAATTGCATTCCCTTTCTTCTCATGTTAAGTGAATATTAAAGCAGGAGGGAAGCTAGTTTACATATTTTTGCACTAGACTATTTTATTATTAAATACTGAAATGTGCTGGAGTTGGCCAGCCTCCAATGAATATGATTCAACTTACATTGCATTTTAATATGTGCATGTTACATAGTATAATATTTCTATTAGACAAATGCTTGATGGTAGGGGAATAAAAAAGGATGCACTTTTGTTAAGTAACACATTGTGTTCATGTTATGAAAATAAGTGATATTCATTTGCTGCTTGACAGCAGAAGGGACCAAAATAGAAAAGTTTTTTGAGTGCAGATAACTATTATTCAGGATGCAGTAACCCATGTGTCTGGTCTTGACAGTGCAGGGTATAGTTAGTGCTGTGGAATGTGCTCCTGAGATTCTCCAGAGACACAATGAAGAGCACAGGAGCTTTCTCTCTATTTGCCTGTAGTAAGTGTTGGTGCCCCCCAAAAATGCATGTGAATTCTTTTTAAACCAGTGAGCTTTTCAGAGGTGATATGAGCAGAAAACCCCGTTTGAGTGAAGTCGATAATTTCAGATGAGTTGTGAAACTCCTTGACACAGAGTATTCTGTTTGAGAGCATTCTTTGGAGAAAAGTTTCCTAGAGCTGTTAAGTATAATATATATATATATATATATATATATACCAGCTCCTTTGTCCTTAACACATGGCTTCATGTGCCTAAGTTTTGTCAGGGCAATGGCAGTGTTTTGGGGAGCTCTTTGTCCTGTTCCTGGGGGTTTACTGGGTGTTTGCTGTTGCCTGTTGTCAGAGGCAGGATGGGTAAAGCAGAACCTTGGGCTGTTTGGTCCCTTTCCTCTGGGATTTTGGCCCTAAGTATCCCAGTTTTCTTTGCTGTGATATTTCAGTCATTCATGAAGTCAGTTATACATGTGAGATTACAAACACATTCAAAGCATAATTGGGGAAATAGATATAGTTTCTGTGTGGCTCTGGGAACTGCAGTACTGGGATAATCATTTGCATCACACCCACCTTAAAAATTCAAGTAATTTCAGACATGAGGTTGTAGTTTTAGCCAGTCTAAATAACATTTTGTTATGATTTTTCTCTGTGTAAAGAAGTATTTTACAATTTTTAAGTACTTGTTTTTAGCTTTCAAATCCCAGAGCATATTTCAAACTTGTGTAACACCTACATGCCATATCCCTAATTGCTCAGCATTCCGATGTCGACTTAAATTTAAGGGCGTTGTTTTTTTCAGGGAGCATGATACATTTGGTTTACTCTTTCTCAGTGACAAGGTCTGTGATCTGCCTGGTGTCTGTGTGTGTCAGTACTTACTGTGGGGTAGAGGCAAATTTCATTATTCCTGTCAGTTGGTCGAGATGTCGTGTGTAATCTGTAACATCACTAAACATACAAATATATATATATATATATATATAAAATCACTCTTCAGTTCAAGGTCATAACGGCCTGTGGAGTAAAATTATTTGGTGTCTCAACTTCTTTTTTTTGGTATTAAGAAATGCTTAAATTCCATTTCATTTATCTTTGTCTCTGCAGTCAATAGGAACATGTAAGGAATGACTGTAGAAGCTCTGGCACGTGCTGGTTTGTACTTAAGACTTTTTAAACTCTTGGCAGTGGATAAAAAATTTCTGTTAGCATGAGGAATAAAATAGAAAAGTTAGTTTATAGCAAGAAGTTGCTGTGGCTTAGAGCTGGCTGTGCTGTGAGACCTGGCTTTTTTGGTCATGATTAAATGTCTAGGTCCCATCCAGCCCTCTCTAAATTCACTGGGAAAATTGCCAGTAGCATCAGTTGAAGTTTTGAACTATGCCCTTAGAAAGGATGTAAATCTCAGCAATGCTGATGAACTTTGTGCTGGGTTGGTTAAATTATTTTGTCATACTTTATACCCTGTTTATAAATGAGGAATAAACAGTATATGTTTGCTGTAGACACAAGCAGTATTTGTTATAGATCATCTTCCTCACTAGAAGCCAATGATGATGATAATCCATTGACCTGCTGACTCTGAATCTATTTAGGAAGAATAAGCAAAAATATTATTATTCTTTCCTAAGCTGTGTAACAGACACCTTGTTGTTGTGAGGCTTTTTAATGTCTAGTTGAAGAAGGCTTAAAACTTGGAGTTTTAAATGTTCTAGGTTCTTTCTAAGCTTATGAGCGTTAAGTCTTGTAAAGCTGCAAGATCATTGCATCTCCTGCAAATTGCTAGTGCCCAAGATGAGCAATTAATTTCACAACAGCACTGAAAAGGGGGTGCATGTGTACCTGAATTTGAAATGAGAGCACCTTGTATTTATTTGATCATCTCTGTCCATTCCAGTAGACACTGCTACAACACATTGAGACCATTATATAGAGTGTCAACTGAGAGAAGGATAGTTTACTTAGAAGATAATTTCTTTAGCCATTGTCACAAATAACAAGCGATTGAATTATATTAGGCTTCCAGTACCATTTTTCTGTGCGCTGGAGTCTCTGAATCAATCTGTATGTGTGCACTGCACACAGAGACCTGTGTGAACTTCTTCAGTCTAAAATTGATGAATGAAATAGTCATCCTACTGAATTTTTAATTTTCCTGTGGAGGTATTCTTCAGCACATGTTAAGTTTAAGAACATGTGGTTAAATAGCTGCACAGCATGTGAAAATGCTCAAGGGAGTAGAGGTGCCTGTTAGTAAATGAATGCATTTATTAGAGCTGTAGGAGCCCACAGAAGCAATTCTGTGATAAAATACTCAAGCAGTTGATTCTGCTGATTCATCTGTACCCAAAAGGTTGTGTTTAACAGGTTGTTGTTAAAAGGTTGTGATTGTTGTGTGACTTTTTAAAAAGACTAGATTTATATCTATCTGTTCTGCCATCTATTGAGTATCATTGCCAAAATTTCAAACACATACAAATGTGTGGACTCTGTTTTTAAGGAAGCATCCGACAGGTGCCTGGGAAAGTTTTGAGTGGCAATGTTGAAGACAAAAAATTAATTCTAAATATGAAAAAAAGATAAAGGCAAAAGTATGATTCCAAAATGGTTTTCAGTGCAGATGTAAGAATGCAGTACGCACACATTAGGTGATAATAAGTTAAAGATTTTGAGTTTCCATATATATTAAAATACATTTTAGTCTTTGAAAATGGAACATGTGCAAAAAAAAATGTACATTTTTAAGAAAGGCTTCACAATTTGAGGTGTTAAGGTGAAGGAAAAACACACAGCAACAAGCAGTGTCAGAATATTTTTAATTGCATCAAATTAGTGTTGTGTCTTGGGAGTAATATATGTAAAATATACTCTTTGTAGAAGTACTATGCCACATTTGTTATTGATGTGTATAAAGAATAATGCACAGCATGCAACTAAACAGAACTATGTCTACAGCAGATTAATACGCAGAGTGCTGGTGCTGATGGCGGCTAGGAAGTCGTTAGGAGATATGCCGTGAAATACAGTCTATACTTGGGCAAAGGCTTCAGTGCCATCAGTGAATTTGGAAGAAGCTCCAAATCCCAGGAGATATAAAAATTAAAAAAGCAAACAAAAGCATTCAAAAACCTGTCGAGTCCTGTTAAGCTCAGAAAAGCAATGAAATTCAGAGTTTAGGCTGAACCTCCTTTCCTATTCAACCCCCTTGTAGTGATCAGAGTCCCCTTACAGTCACAGCACATTACCCATCTATTAAAGCTTTGTAGTCCAGCTCCAGTGTCCTGAATGTAATTCATTTGATGCCAAAATGCTCATAAATCTCACGTTTATTTAAGTTTATAATTAGTTTATTGCAAATCATAACTAGAATACTGGAGTCCAGGTGTTTCTGGGCAGTTGATGTCAACACCTTAATATGCATTCATTTACTTAAAGAAAAAAATTACAACAAAAATAACCGCATTATGTTATCTTACCTAGCTCTTTTATTTATGAATCAGATGTTTACTCCTGGAAATACCGCATGTTGGAAAGCTGTTTTATGTGACTTATGTTCTAATGACTGTTTGTCTTTTAATGTCCTTCTGAAGCTGTGGTTATAAATAGTTTTGTCTTTAGTTTTCTCCCCCCCCCCCTTTCCTTCAGTTTTGCTTTTGTTTCTCATACTGCAAATTTGAACTGACAAGAAGACTGTAATAGGACTCCAAAACATACCTTGAACACACATTGTTAAGCAAATTACAATTGCTGATGTCATTTACACGTGTTGCCTTTCAAAGGATGAACATGTTCATTTAATTTGCTTTTTAAATATCCATAACAGTGTCCCCAAGCATTTTAATAAAACAGAACAGTTAATTATTGCCGAATAAGGGTACCCAAATATAGTGATCTGCCGCTTGCATTTAAATGTATCTGACAGCACTTCTCTCTTGAAGAGAAAATTGTGCAAATTGCCAGTTATTATATTTTTTAATAAATAAATCTTGACTCTGTTTCTCTCTTTCTTCCCCACCGTACTGCAATACTGTTCAGCAACCATACTTTCAGTGGGACTATTTCTATTACAGAGTGATTGAGCTCTGATTTACACATCAATTACCCAACTTCATGGAGATTTTCATGCTCCCCTAGCTGACATCAATGAAGCATAACTGCGTAAGCGCTTTATTTCATCCCAGATTTTGATAACTCAGACTGATAACTAATCATATTGAAAGACAATGTGCTATGATACAGGAAACAATAAATGCTCCCCTTTGAAACCTCATCTATTCTTTATATGCTTACTATTCAGGAGCTTATCTCTGTCATCCATTCCCCCAGAATCGTTCCTTCCAAATTCACATGGAGGGAAGGTTTGGGGCTGCACAATACGAAAAAGAGGAGAAAATTGTTTTCTAGTTACTTGGTGTGTGTGGGAATAACTAAAAAGAATGAAGAATATGACAAATATAAGCCAAACCCTTAGCCTCCTAGCTTACATTTCCATAATTTGCCCAGGGGTCTCGTGGGTGTTATTTTCTTCGGAGGCTTTAATCTCTTGCATTCTCTATTAAATGTGCTACAGGAATGGCATTGTCTTTAACGCAAATTGTGAGATTTAGCTCATGTGGATAGATAACCAGTGACCATCTCAAGTGTTACTCTGCAGAACTGTTGAACATCAAAGACGGAATATTTTATGTTTTCAAATAAATCATTTATCTTGAAGTACAGTGTTAGATATGTTCTGTGCTAGATACTTTCAATAACTATTCATGCTATGAAGAAGAAGACAGCATTAAAGTAAATGTTGAATATGAAAGATACTGAGAGGTTATAAAGCTCTTCTATCATGACTTGATTGGTCTCTGTCAAGTAGGAAAATTACCCAGGACAAAGATGCAAGTTCAGTGGTGATAAACAGAGGAAAAGGAATTTTGCTATTTTAAGTGTGGTGGTGCTTATGTTGTTTATCGTTAAGTGAAACAAAGACTTCAAATCAGCAGGG
This sequence comes from Pseudotriccus pelzelni, assembly GCA_035584735.1. Lineage (NCBI taxonomy): Eukaryota > Metazoa > Chordata > Aves > Passeriformes > Tyrannidae > Pseudotriccus > Pseudotriccus pelzelni. The sequence goes on along the minus strand of JAWMRA010000146.1, from coordinate 14,060,180 downwards.
GAGATATGTTAAGTTGGCCATATTTCTGCTTAAAGATCAGATTTCGAAATTCCTCTCATTTAGTGAACACATTTTAAGACCTGCAATGAAATTTAAGTCCTAAGGCTTCTTTTTCATTTGGAATAAATATATTGAAATACCAGAGTTTATAAAGGGGACAGTCTGAAGAGATGAAGGAAGTACAGTGTTGTGGTACTCTGCTTTTACATGAAATCAGTGGAGTTATGGTGAGATAAATCTGGAGTTATGAACAAGTGAATTCCCATTGTAGTGTAGCTGTTAGAGTACCAGGTTAAATGCTTTTTACCTTATGTTTTTAGCTCACGTGGAAAAAGAATTGCCCTGGTATGGGCATTTAAGCATGGGGGATATTCTCATTGACCCAAGCTGAATTTCTCATGTAAGAAATATATTCATGAGTGGGGTTTGATTTGGGATGTTTAATACCTTGTGCAGGCATGAGAGTTGGTTTTTGAGGAAGCTGAGTTTACTTCTCCAACTTCCTGAGTGCTTGTGGGCAAAGTAAAAACTATGAAGAAACAACCTTGGGAAAGGACTTTCAGTTCTCAAATTCATATCATTTTATATCCACTGTGTCTTAGTTTAGAAGCTTGTGTTTATTTCTTGTTTCCACAAATGACAAACAATTCAGTTTGAGAACTTCTTTCATCATTTAGGCATATCCGATATTTTAAGGGGGGTGGAACCAGTACAGGGAAGTGTTTGATTTTATCATGGTGTGCATTTTTGTGAATTGAGATGTGTTATTGAGAACAGCAGCTACTTCTTCCCTAACTTGTGGATAAATGCTGGTTTTCTTGAATGTCATTCATTTATCCTCATGGATGTAGTCTGTCACTGCTATAAAGCCTCTCTGCTCCAGCTTTTTTATTGATTCTTTCCCTATTGGGCTCTTGTTGTTTTGACTGAATCAACAGAGCAGCGTTCTGTTCTCATTCATGGTTTGTCTGCAATATTAGGTGTTTGATCGCTTTTCTCTCTTCTCCTTCTTCATATCACACAGACTACTCCTTCCAACTTGTCTGGTCTGCTTTCTTTCTTCTGTTTCTTCTCCTGTCTTTCAGGCTCGTCTGGCTTGCCGAGTCCCCTGTGCTTTGGGAGACTACTTCTTCAGCTTTGGTTAGGAAAACTTTGAAAACAAATCCCAAATGCTAGGTCTTAGCCTTTAGCTGTTGGTTTCATTTTATCAGCTTGCCTTTAACTCTTCCCTCTAACCTCTTACTTTGTTGCAGTCTGTTCCTAAAAGGTTTTTTCTTTTCTCTCCAGATCTTCAAACCACATCCTCTCACTTTCACCACAGATGATTGTACTGTCCTTTCCAGTGCCCCAAATTTTATTCTCCCTCTAGTTCTTCTTTTTGTACGCAGTGCTTGTCTGACTTTCATCTCTTACCTCCAGATCCACATTTTTAGCTTCCAATCCAAAACCTACGTGCCTGTCTGTTATCTTTTGCCTTGATATAACCTCCTTCTGCCTCAGCCACCTTCTCCCCTTCTCCGTTCTCCAGAGATCGCGGTGGATCTGGATTGTTCCAGTAGCCCCTGGGGGCTACACCGAGGGCGAAGGGGCAGCTCCAGAGCCTCTCTGTCACTGCAGACTCACACAGGCTGAGCACCTGGGCTGTCACAGTGCATCAGCTCACCACTGTCTCTTAGGCTGTCTAAGAATGACAAATGGATGTATGCTGCTGTGACTGTACAGAATTAAGTATCAAATGCTGTTATTCAAAATGCATTTTGCAGCCTGCCCCAATGTTAAACATATCAAAACAATAATGCAGTTGTAGTTGCTATTCTTTTTGCCACATCCAGCATGCTGGTAATTTGTAGATCAGTGGGCTCATGTGCTCTTGTACCATTCTTACTGCTCACCATTCCTGATCTTCTCAGATTTATGTACAGACTTCCCCATTCAAATTCAATTATTAATCTAATAGTCATAACAAAACAATAGAGCTCATGTATTTAAACTGCATTGTCACGTAATAGTTGTACCTAGGGAACTGACCCTCTTGGATACAATGAATATTGTGGCCTACAGGTTTTTTCTTCTAGATCTTGTTTTAAAATGTTTGCAAAAGTCTGTATTGTGATATCCCGCTCGCCTGGCTTTAGTGGTATCTGACTGTAGTTTTCACTCACACCTTCCCCACTCATCACATATCTGTATTTCACAGAACATTAGTTAAGCTGAAAATTAAACACAAGTCCCAGAGATTGCATTGTGGCCGCATTAAGAGTTTCTGGAGAGCATCCCATTAGGTTCTCAGTGCACTGCAGCCTTAAGATCTAATCACCATCCCTCTTTGGATTAAAAGGAGCCCAAATAAATTGTTATCCTAATCTGTGTATGATCTTACAATATTTGACTTCCTGTAGACACAGTCAGCGCCCTGTCAAGTGTTCCCATAGCAAAAGTACATTTGCAGAGAAATAAGCCAAGTAATGGACCTGACAGGATGAGCAACCACTTCCTTTTGCATAGATACTCCGTACACTTAAGGGTGTCATGTGACTGTGTCAGTGCAAAGTTCAAAATGAAGCTTTTTTTTTTTTTCGTCCTCTCTCACCGGAGAATATATGAGAGAAGGATTTGGATTGATGCAGAAGCCCCAATTCACTTAGGGCTTTGCTTGTGTTGTAACATGGATTCTCACAGTTTGGTTCTCTGTAAACACTGATGGGTTCCAGGGGCTTGAAGTGCACCTTTGAATTCACCTCTTGGGTGCATGGAGAACGTTCATAAATGCACTACGAGAGGAATACTTCAGTATGTTGTGTTGGAAAATGCTGTATTTTCAACCTTTTACTGTTAAAGTTGTAAATACTGTGTTAGCTCAAGTTAATGGCTTTTAAAGTGATTATGCCAGTTTGAATTATGCCACTGCTGTTTTCGTCATTTTTGAATTTGTGGTTTTGTAATGTGTCATAAAACATACCTAAATAGTTTTAGGGCCTCTGCTGCTTTTTGTCAGATAGGATATGGCATAATGCCTCACTTGGTTACGTAAATGCTTTGCAGGCTTGTGACCAGAGCTGGCTTTTAGGTAACAAAACGCTGGAACCTCACATGAAGGGTGAGATATGTTCTGTGCTGTAATCTGTGATCTCTGTGTTCAGTGGCCAGGTTCAGTTTGATTTGAATGGGCCCAAGATTTCACCCTGAGAACCCAGGCCAGGGAAGCCATTGAGAAGCTGCAAAACACAGCTCTAACTTTCATGAATAATTCTTTCTGAAGTGAGTGCTGGCAGTGCCTGGGATAGGACTACTCCCCTAAGCAAAGATTATTTATGCAGGATGTAAAATCTTTCTTAGACCAGATCCATAACTTCATGATGATCTGATCTTGCTGCAAGAGTCACCCAATCTATGGGTCAAATTGTCAAAGAAATCCCTGGAAATATCTCCCATGAGAGGGAGAACTATAGTGTATTCCTACTCTTCCTGGGCTGGATTATTTCTGGGTTAAACCAGCCCCCTACTCTGGCAAAGCTGTGGGGAGGAGCCTTGTCCTCATCTTTGGGTACCAATTTGGGAAACAGCTTGTGTTGACTTATTTCCATATTTGTGGATTATAGTCTGGATTTAGGATATGAAAGGAAGGGATGCTTATCCCCCCTTCACCTTTTAATGAACAGTTTGCTTGTGGTTTGCAGCATTGCATCAGTGATGTGGTCACATATAGAATGGTAGAGTGACTGTTCTTACAACAGTTTCCCTTCTGCCTCTTTCAGGAAACCAGCAAACAGTACTAAACCTTCTGCAGAAATACCAGGATTGATTATAACAATGTTCTGCAGCTTGCTTTTGGTGTTAGTCATGCCACTACGTCAGGAGGTGTTATAAATAAATAAATAAAACAAAACAAAACATGACATGTTTTCAGCCTTCTAACTTCTGGAAGGAAAATGTGGACGGAAATCATTCAGCTCAGCCTATATAGGTGGCTTTGCATTCAGTTTACAAGCCATAATCAAGCCTTATTCAATCCAACTCTGAGTGGTCTTGAATTGCTTAAACCAATTATTAATTCATATTTTTTATTTAGGGATCTGACTGTGGCAGGTCTTTCCTTCTTTCTTTCTTTCCCTGCCTGTACAAAAACAAGTATATGAGTGTAAGGATACATGGAGTCATCAGGCAACAGACATATGGTTTCCTGTGCTCTCTGCAGGGCTTGCAGGTTCAAACACAACCTGCCTCAATCATAAGAACTTTAATTGAGTAGATAAAGAGGTCCTCATAATTATAAACTGCAGTAGGTATAACAAGAGGCTAAATACATAGCTGTGGTTTTAATTAGCCGGTGCTTCAAATTAGTAATTGTGGTTTCACTCAGAAATCAGTGACTTTATACACTGTTAAAGCCTCATCACTGTGCAGTTCATTCCTCATTATATCTCTCGGTGTGAAGCTTTCAATACAACATCATGCTGAGCTAAAAAGGCAAAAGTTGTAGATATTTGGTTATCTTCCAAGTGCAGTGGAGCTCTATGGAGATTTAATTCATTCTCGCCAGAGATGGGAGAATTAACTGTTCTTTGTTACAGCTGTAATATGTGTGTTTGTATGTAAGCATTTGTACACGGAGGCTGTGTGTGGATGTGTGCATGCATGTCCAGCATCCATCAGGGCTTATTGCAGATAACATCAGGGCACACACCAAAGCTGCTATTCAAATTGTCATCTGGAATTTGGTAGCTAATTAGCTGACACAAAGCAGAGCCAAAAGCCTCATAACAAATCAAATACGGGTTGAAAGCACAGAAGTGTCCCTTAATGCTTGTCACATGAGAGGTTGTCAGTGCAAGTTGAAGCATGCATCTCTTCCTTTCCTATTTTTTTCCCTCTCCTTCAGGGTTTTAATTATATCTTTTCCCTCTGAGGAGCAGGAGGTAGTTTGTAAAGCCGAAAGACCAAAGTACTTCAGTGCTATTCAGGGGAGAAGTGAATGTGGTCTCTCAGCTTGTCATCTCGGTCTGGCAGGTGCACAGAGTAAGCTGACACACTGATAAGTGCCACTCACCATTGCTACGCTGAGGTGCTGGATTCTTTTCTGTGTGTTTGTGTGTAGAAATATCTGATTCTTGAATCAACTCTCTCCAAGTATCTTCTGGCTGCCCACTGCTACAAACACACTTCATAACCCCCATCCCCCCGCCCTTGACACCTACAATGAAACTGTACATGAATTTTAACAAGAAGTGGGACAGAATTAGGTGGTCTAAACCACACGAGGCTGAACTGGAGTATTGGGGTGGATGTTTAGTTAAATGCGTTTTTAGATGCTGCTGTGCTTCCTTGACTTGACATTTTGCTTTCTCTGCACAGACACGCTTTGTGGGCACACGTGTGTGTGTCTGTGTGCAGGCCCACGTGTATTTACAGACTGGTCATGCAAAGACATCAAAATATATTTTATTACTCTGCATAATACTCTGTTAATTTGAAAAGAATATTTTCTTGTGTTGTCATTTTAGAGGTGTGCTGACTGGCCTGCTGCCCAATTTTGCATAGTTTTACGATTCCAAGTTTAAATTCAGGAAAATTACTCAGTGGCTGCTTCTTTCTTTCAGATTTGTCCTCAGGAATTGTATTGTTTCTGATGTTTTGTGGCAGTTACTGATATTTATGAACATGTAACTAAATTATGGGGAAAATAACGTGTTGTCCTTTTTCTCTTTTTCAGTCACTATGAACAAGACCGGAGTGCACTTAAGCGGAAGGAGTGGGAGAGAAGAAACCAGGAAGTCCAGCAAGATGAAGATCTCTTTGCTTCAGGTTTTAACCTCTTTGGGGAACCCTACAAGGTAAATTACGTTGTTATATTTTGCATTTTCAGAGTGGCTTTTACAAACACAGATAAAGCTTCTCTTCACCTGCAAGAAAGGGAAGCATCACATCTGCCTTGGTACTTTTACTCTTGAATACACTGATTGTACAAATCACATATGGCAGCAGAGCAAAGTGAATGTGCTGCCCAGCTTAGCATGCTAGCACTGGCAGAGTCAGGAATTTTGGTTACAGTCCAGTTCAAGATTCCTTCCCCTAAACACATAGCAAAGTCCTGCAGTAGAAGTATGTGCAGCTCATATTTCTGTAAGTGGGTTTGTACAAAGCTAGCTATTAGTTCTTTTATTTTTAAGAAGAAAATATATGAGTTGTTAAAACCAATGTCCCCTCTATAAATAATGAGTTCATAAGCTTTTTTTGTGCAATCATAACCATCCAAAGAAGTCTTTTGGGAGACTGAATCTTTGGGGAGCATAACAAGGGCATGAAAGGGACTTTTATGACAAGTCTTATTCTCTCTAAGGAGCCTTGCTGCTTGAGATTTTCATCACCAAGGGATGTCCCTCTTTATGATTTCTGCTGCTTTGATTTTCAGTAAGACATTCCCTAAAGAATTCATCAGAATGTAAATTTCCGTATCTCTTTCTCCTCCCAATCAGTGACATCCATTGAAAGGCCACCACTTCATCTTTCCATTTTACATTGTTAGCAGCTGTACGGGAGGATGAGGGCTCTTTGAAAATCACCCAGAAAGGAGGAGAAAAGACTGTCGTTATAATCATATGGAGTCTAATAATTATAGACCACGAGAGTGTGGTGGATACACTTGACTCCAAGCTGTACTTTGGTCCAGGCTGACTTGAGGAGCAACAGGCCTTTCGTCCTTGAGGTGAACTTGCCTGCTGGAAGCCCCTGGCTGGCATTCAGGGGAGCGAAGGTGTCTTGAAAAGCATTTCAAAAGGTGTTTTTGAAACCCAAAAGTGCAAAGTAACCGAAGTACAGAACAAGATATCAGAGCTAAAATGAAGATGCCTCTCCCTGCTCTCTTGACGCACCACCAGTATCTGTTGCACTTCTTTCTTTTATCCCCAGACTTGTTTATCATGCCTTCCTCATTTGCTTCAACAGTATCTAGAGAAGGGACAGTTGGGGTAGGGAATACCAGCACAGCTGGTTTTGGTGTTTTAAAGACGGAACAACTGGCAGCTGTTTTTTGGATTGCACTAGGGTTGGGGATATCAAAAGTTGCTCGAAGAAAGGAGCTCAGACTTGCTCATGGAGTTTGCTGCCATTGTGCATCACAAGGTGTGTGGATTATCTGCCTTCATCTATCATCTCTGTGCTCTAGCTGTTACAGTGTCTTTCCCTCTGTCAAATAAAACGTAGGTGTTCATTATAGTTTTGGACAAGTGCGTGTTTCTACATTGCTTCTTTGTAGTTTGTGTGTGTGCACTCACATGAAAAGAGATATTTACTCCTGTGGGTGTATAAAATACATTTGTACATGCCTGTTAAAAGATAAATGTCTCCTTTGGAAGCTCCACTGTCGCATGCCAGGAAACAACACCTCTGACAATGTGATGACATCCAGCATTATTTTGGGAAGGTCAGGCAGCAAGGGCTGTGCTGCTCTTTAATGCAAGTGGGTTGCAGGTCCTGCCTCCAAACTCTGGTGCAACCTGCTCGTGCTTGATTTTGCAGAAGGGATCAGAGAAGAGCCTGCAGTGTTGTGGCAACAGACACTTGAAAAGGCAATGTTGGAGTTTTCCTGAGAGGAGCTGTAATTTTACTACTGAATTGTTGATACCCTTTAATGTTTTGAATTAATAAAGAGTTTCAGAGATGAGTATTTTAAAAGAAAACAGTAGGAGCATTTTTGTCACTTTTCAAAGGAATTGCCTCAGAAGAGTTCAACTTGAGAAAGAGAACCCAACGGGCAGCATTTCCATTGTGGAGCCTTTGGTGAATGTTAAATCATTATCTTTTTTTCAGGTAAAGCCCCTCCATGCTTTTCAAGCTTAGCATAAAAAAGATCTCAGCTTCTAATCCGTGGAGGTTAGTTTAACTATGAGGCATAAGAAAGTGAATGAATTATGAAACCTGAAGTTTCATACAAATTTTCACAAAACCCTTGTAAATTGGGCCTGTAAGTTTGAGTGCATTAGTTCTTTTCTTTGTAAAACCATAATGCAATAGCTAGCTAGCAAATTAGTCTTCCAGTAGGATTCTATACAGATAGTTTTTGAAAGAAATAGGAGGAAATGCAGGAAGATGTACATTTCCGAAACTAACAGGAGCCTAGAGTGAGGGGGAAGGCTACTAACCATGACTCATAAACTAGGCATATAATTTATGCCTTGGAATACTCAAAATGCTGCATTTCCTTGATAGAAACAAAATTGTGATTCAACATGCTGTTCAGAAAACAAGATATACAGGGGTATCCTTTAAAAAATCAGCCAATTATCCAGAATATGAAGGTAGAAATTGTCCCCAATCTGGAAGTAACAAAGAGCAACCAGCAATTATGATTGGATTTTGTGTTTCTCTTGCTGGTATCCAGGCTTGTCAGTAATGCTGCGCTGCTCATGAGAGCCCTGAATTTGTTGCGGAAATAAAGTAAAAACATTGATATTGCACCTTATGTTTTAAATACAGATAGTGCAGTGCACTACATGCCTGAGCTCGCTGTGAGACTGTGAAGCACAAATCTGAAGTTGGTTCTGTGTGTTCTAGTTTTATTTAGGTGTAAGCCAAATTACCACCCACATTCATAGTGTGTTTGTTACTTTGCAGTCTGGTCCAAAGGCCACTGAAGAGAGTAATTATCCTTCGATTGGCTTCAATAACCATTGGATTTGAGCTTTAGTGCACTTAAAATATGCTCAGGAGGTTTAAAATAATTTAGTCTCCATGGCTTTCAGTAAATATATTTATTAATGTTCCCAGTAAATAACTACAAACAATAATAATACTTAACATTCCTACAGTGTCTTTTATCCCCAGGATGTGAACACTGTTCATAAAATAGAGTTAATATTGGGAAAAATTATATTTATCATTATGTGACAATTAAAAGAAAATAAGTTGAGAAAATCAGATATCTCCAACACAAAATGATAGAAAAGATCTACATTGAAATTAAAATATTGATTCCCTCTGTGAGGATCTAGACAAGCACCATTTAATGTGCTGTGATGTTGAAGTGTTTCGGTGATGACATGTTGTCAGTACTTTTTTTTTTTAACTTCTGCTTTCTGGAAAATAAGCAAAATGCTCCCTAGAAATGTAGCAGAACCACAGAGGTGAAGGTTGGTGGTCAGGCTTTTTTCAAAACTGTTACTTCCTATATGCTGTCCCATAAGGAGTTAAAGTCTTGGGGGAAGGAGGAAACAGAACAAGTATGTAAGTGTTTAGACTTCGAATCATAATTCCTGCTGGGCCCTTAAGCACAATGGAATCTCCTTGTTTTAAATTTGGGGGTTGAACAGAGAGAGCCTGGTTTTGGCTGCTGCCCAAACAACTCATTGTGCAACTCAGTTGAAGGAGACTGCTCATATACAAAGAGCTTATTCTTGGCTTTGCTAGAATATAATTTTTGCCAATAAAATGACCAACCTAGGGACTTAGTTAGTGAATAAAAGTGATTCGTGGTTCTCCACAACTGGGATTATTAACTGTGTCAGTTAGGAGCACTGGCAATATATATATAGATGAGAACAACACTGAACAGTTAATTTTTAAATCAGTGCCTCAGTGCAGTGGTAATATACGTTACAATCCCTTAGGATGAGCAAAAGCAAATTTGCATTTATTATCTTCCTTTTTAACATTTTTTATGGCATGTGCAGTACCAAGGAAAAAAAAAAAATCTTTCTGCAGTATTCTTCCCATCTTCTGACTTGTTCAGCAGTGGGTAATATAAGCAGATATTTCAGGAGAAATGCATGCATGAATTTTTTTCATCTCTCAAACTTCCGCTTAATACTTGAGGAAAATGGGATCAGAGGCACGGTGGGATCCCTTGTTGAGGAGTCTGACACTCCCTAACCAAGCACAAGCTCATAGTGCTGCCTTTCTGCATCTTTATGGCCTGGTGTTAAGGTGCTGGTGTGGCACTGGTTGCTTTCATGAGTGAAAAAAACACCCCAGACATAAGTAGAAGTATAGTTGACTGTATCGTGACATAGCTCTGACATTTAATTCCAGACTGTAGAAGTCAACCATCTGCTTGAACAGGAACTATAGTTTTGCTTTGTTTGTATCCTTTGAGTCTTGTAATGTAATAAGCATAGGGAATAAGATGTTTTAGTTCTCTGCTGGTCATTTCAGTGGAACAGAAAGGTCAGTAAGAAGGCTGATGCTTTGGGTCTCTGTGCGGTGAGTTTGAACAGGAAGAGAGAGGAAATTAGTTGAGTATTAATTATAGCTTCCAGCTTATTTGTCCATCTTTCTACAAGTGAAAGGGAAAAGGAAAAAGAAAGTTCATACTTCAAAAGAAAAAGTATAAGCGCAGTGAAACACAGATGAGTCAGTATTTATTTAATAATTACTGGAAATCAAAGAAGAGCAGGATAAAAAATACAACCAGACTGCAGACAGCGGAAGAATCCTGATGCTTAAGAATGTGGCAATCATGTCTGTTTATGTTCTGTGAGAAAATATTTTTGAATTATCTTTTTATTTGAAGCTACCATAGCATTTGCGTGGGTAGAAGCTTTTTCTCTCTGGATTCAGATGGTAGATACTTCAGGTCAGACTGAACCTCCTATGGAAAAGTAATTGGAGTTAAACTGGAGTGAAGAGTTTGGCGCTGTTACAGACTACCCAGCTTCTATTTATGGCAGGACTGTGGGTCAAGGGGCTGATAGAGCAATAACGTACTTAAATAAACTGTGTGATTGCAATTCAAATGCTCAGTAGCCAGTAATTGCACATCCGTGTTTTGCACGATATGGAATGTACAAGCCCAACATCTCTGACATAAACCCAGCTTATTTTGAGCCTAACATCCATAACTGATGCAATTTAAACACTTCTCTGAAAGCATATTTAAGAAAATGGGAAGCAGTATACAAGTGTTACTGATGCAAGCCTGTTTCAAGAGATTCTTTGAACACAGTTATTGATAGGTTTTTCTTACATAACATATGCAAAATGTAATTGAAATTTAATTAAATGTCAGCATGACACCATTAAACAGCTAACATTTGCCATCTTCTAAGACAACTATTCTGAGCAGTAACTTGTAAATCAGGAATTTACTCACGCTTTCCTTGTCTCCTTTTTTTTTTTTTTTTTTGGATATTTTAGACAAATAAAGGCGACGCCCTTGCAAACCGTGTCCAGAACACATTGGGAAATTATGATGAGATGAAGGATCTGTTAACCAACCACTCCAACCAGAGCCACCTTGTAGGAATCCCAAAGAATTCTGTCCCGCAGACACCCATTGACAAAAATGAGCAGAACTTTTTTCCAGAACCGAGAAACAGGATGATCCCATCTCATCAGATCAGCGGCAACTCGTCGACGTCAATGCCTCCTCCTTCTTCATTGTCATCGAATTCTACTTTGCTACACAGTCACCAGAGCAGCAGGAAGTCGAGGACAGACTGGTCACGTGGTGGTCACAACTCCAGTGGGGCCCAGCCAAGCCAATCCAGCGGTCAGCAGAGTCGGACCAAGCACAGCTCTTCCCACGACCAGCCACAGGGCAGGTATGAAGACCTCTATAACTGTCAGAGTGAGCAGCATAAAAGCGGAGGGACTGAGGATGCAAATTCTATGGCAGCATCTTCCCATTCGAGGAGGCATGCTCATGCAAAGTCAGCACCTGGAGAGCACTCTTACAAAGAAAACAGTCACTCGAAGTCACCCACAGAGCTTGAGTTTGTAGGCCACGGTCCTGGCTCTCCACTTCCTTCTACTTCTTTGTTAACTGCAAACAATGGTCTTTCGACTCAGAATTTCCCACCAGGACTTCACTGTAAAAACAGCATGGTCCAGCAAAAGCCTACAGCGTATGTCAGGCCTATGGACGGTCAGGACCAGGTACCCAATGACTCACCTGAACTGAAACCCCCACTAGAAATTGAGAGTGGATATGGAAATCAGCCCTTTGGAACACTGCTGGAAGGAAAAGTGAACACACCTAGTTCGAAGAACAAAGTACCAAAGCTCAACATTCCTCCGGTTAGTGAAGTAAGTGGCTTAAAATATCTTCTCTCTAGAACTGCTTGAGTATTTCATTCACTAAATATTTTTCTCTGGAAATATGCAGTTGCATTTCCTGGAATTACAGTGTAAAACATTCCTTCTTCTAGAATGTGCATGACTTCTTTCAGCAGTTTGTTGAGATAGTCCCAGTAGCAATATTTAATGTGGGTTTTAAAGCACAGTTTGGAATACTGACAGTGCTTGTTTATGATTAATATTAAAAGGCTACATCTCTGTTGGGTGTAATATATGTATACCAGCTATATCAGTTCTGGACAGGGAGCTCTAATATCTCAGTTCATCTGAAGTTTTCACTCTTTCATTCTCAGGTAGGAGGTAGTTTGACAGACAGATTGCTGTTTTAAACTCTAAGGAAAAACGGCAGTGTTCAAATTTCGGCGGTGCTAAACAGTCCTACCAGTAAGGATTTTATTTGCAGAGTTTGCTAAATTCCTATTGCTTTTAATGGAATTAATGTGACTTAAGTTCTGAATAATGCTTCTGAAAATGTGGCCCGTTGAAGCTTTTATGCATTTTGAAGAGCCTTTACTACTGGGATTCAGTCCCAATCTCTGCAACCAACAGTTTGAGCTGTTGATTCTGTATTGCTGGTCAGTACAGTAGTCCCGTGAGGAACATTTTAGTTGGCTCACATTCGTGTCTATTCCAAACAAAAATGTATAATAATAAGGATACTATTTATACTCTGTGTACTTTTCCTTTTATTCTGAGTTTCTCCAAAGCAGTAACCTTTGCAAGGTAGGTGTGTGTATGAGCAGAATTGCAAGATGGGTTTGTCATAGCTTTCTGTTTTCCCCAGAACATATCCCTGCTTGGTAATATTTTTATACCAGGAATGAGGAGCGATGCATTCTTAAACCACTTTATTGCAAAAGGTCAGCTTTTTCTGTTGGAATAATTGTTTCAAGCCAATAATTTGTTTGACTATTTAAAAACTTGATGTTATTTATTAACATTCCAGGCAGCAACAAAGACTGATGTGTTTTGCAGTAGAGCTTGGAATAATTTTCTGGGAACTGCATCTGAAAACAGTAAAAGGCCTATTTATATCAAGTGGAAGCTGAGGGTTGCTTGCAGATGGTGTTTTATTAGAAAATGTATTTGTTAATAAACGTAGCTTTCTGCAAGATTACTTTACAGATGTTTCTGTTTATTTTTACCTTGGGTTAAAAATCTGCTGGTATAGATGGCTTCAGAGCCTGTTGTGATTTGTCACTAGCATTGTTTGGTGAGTAAATAATTGCATGCAAAGGAAATAATGATGTTGCAAAAGCAAATACTTTTTTCGCTCTCACCATTTATTAACACTGTGAGTCAATAGAGGCACTTCAAAGTGTAGCATTAGTATGGCATATTTTTAGATATTAAGTGTACCTTTTGCAATTTGTGTCAACTCTTAAGAATGCATTTTTAATTTTTTTTAATTTCTGAGTGAAACCCTGGCACTGTGAAATCAATTGAGTTGTGAGCAGTGTTTTTTGGGTGCAAGATTTCACCCTCAGTCTTTTTGCACAGCTCTAGGAACCTCTGATGTGAACCTTTGTTTTTGGACAGATTCCTAATTGCACAGATGAAAAATTACAGTATGAATATGTTGCTACTTTAGTTTATATACTGTGCAGTGAAAAGTATAGGTGTATAATTAATTTCATTTACGTTCAGATAAGTGGTAAACTCCTGGCACTTTAGAAACGAGCGTAGATAATAATGCTAAAGCATTCTGCGTTGTGAGAGCAAATAATAATTTGAAGAAGGAAAGAAACCCAAAAGCTGTGGCAAAACAGCTTTCGTTTTTGAGACAGAACATAGGACAATAGCCAAACGGATGGATCTTTTTCAGGCAAATCTCCTCCTAAGTTTGGAGGGTTGGATTTTTTTCGCCTGTGTCAGAACGGTGAACTTTGGCCCTCTGTGTTTTTCTGCAGATGTGCATCCTGAATTTGATTTACCTTGCGTTCAGCAATAAAACTCCTTCCAATCCAACGTTATAGATAACTGGTTTAGTTTAAGCTTAATCAGAACTGACAGTGCACACCTGTGAAACCCATAACCTTTTCAGAATGACTGCAGCGAGTGGCTCTGTTGTAATCTTTATACAATTGATGTGGAGGCTTATGATCCTTTGGTGGTGCTTATCAATTTATGAACCTTCCCTAGCCACCTTGAGCCATAGTGATCTGCTTGAAACAATTTTGCTCCTGCTCCACAGATTTCCATCTTAGCTGTTCCAGGTGGTGGTGGTGATCTTCTTCACGCTGGCAATAGGAGAGTTACTTTTTTGGGGCACTCCACTATAATTTGTACTGTGGCTTTCCTGTATGTCTGAGTCCATTTTTTCAAGTTGCTGAGTGCATTCATAGAGACTGCACACCAGTTTTCAGTGATTTCCCTCAAAAATTTATTTGCTCTTAAGATGAGGAATTATGTGAAGAAATAAGATGCCTGAGTGATGGTCCTGAAACAATGGCACCCACTAGGACTTGCCAACTTGGGAAAGAAAAAGACAGTCCTTGCTATCTTTAGGAGGGGGAGGGGAATAAGTAACCGAATATTTGAACTAGTAGGTTTAAAAGAAGTGCTCAGACTGATGTGGAAATATGGCCTCATTTATCATGGCTTAATGGAATAGGATGTTGAGTGCCCTGGAAGCATTCTGCCATGTGTAAGGAAGTGATCAATTTTATAACATAATTTGTGTCACTTGAGGTGTTGCTCTAAGAATCTTTGCTCATTCTTTGGGCCCAATTCTGCCCTCAGAGATGCCCATCCATCTTTCAGCTCCTCTGGAGCAGACAACATTGTTAATGCCTCGCTGCTGGCGTGTCTCCGCTCTGCGATGGATTGTGGTGTGGTGCTTTCTGGGTTTGTGGACATTCACAGTAAGTTCACCCACGCTCACCAGATTGGGTCAGGATGCAGAGTTAACAGCTCTTACACTCCTGTGGACTAATCCTTGCCTGTGAGTGGATGCTGTTTTGTGTTTTCCAGACCTTGACTCACCCACACAGAGCTAGTTTAGACCTGACTGTACCATGCATGGCCATCTCTGATAGGGAAATAGGAATAGCAGAGCCTCCGTGGGCTTTTAGTTCTTTCCCTAAAGGATTTCTTTGTGATTTTGTGAGCCTTTTGATTTCTTTTAACCTTTTCATTTGTTTTTCATATCAGTAGTGTTTTTTAAGGGTGAAAATAAAATGTTTCGTGGCTTGGTGCCTTGATCAGCACCCAGTATAACCACTAGTGCCCAGGCTTGGCAGCCTCTGAGGTTCAGAAGTTGTGAAGAAGACCTTTCTGAACTGGGGAGCCACTGGGCTGACATGTGAGTTCAGGGGGACACACAGAAATGCCTACAGATCTCACGACATGACATAGAATTGATAACAATGCCTGTGGAGCTAAACTGATAGAGAAAATTATAAAAAACCTTAAGCTGTAAACAGTTTCCTGCTTCTTATTAACTCTCATCACTTTAGTCTGTATTTACGTGCATTCTTACATACACATACATATATTAAGTTTGAGGTTACATTTAACCTTTGGTAAATTGTGGCAAGCCTGGAGTATCACAAAGAGCTTTTGTATTATGTCGAATTCCACCTACTTAAATTGTATGATGGAGATGATTGTTACTTGCCACTTGAAGAGAACTCCGCAGTTAAATCCCATGCATTTCTTCAAAAAAGTAGAGCTTAGAGACCACAATAGCAGCTGATCCTCTCTCTGCTGCTTTAAAATCCAGAATCTCGATGCATGTATGTATATTTAAACCTCTAGGAATCAGATGCTTACAAATTATTTCAAATGGACTAACGCAGCAGGTGATGGCTGAAGGAAAGCCTGTACTTTTCAGATTGGGCTCGAACACAAATTACCGAGAGTACTGAGTAAAGAAAAGGGTTTTAAGGTCTGTGGGAGCGTCAGAAGCTGCATTCCTGGAAAACCTTATGCACAGTTGCCTGGGACAGTGCATGGATTTCCAATAAATGTTTAGGGGTGGGGAATCGAGAGCAATTGAGATAATTTTTGATTCTCAATGCAGAGTGTTTAAAAATCTCACGGCAGAGTTGGCTTCCTGTTTCTACGAAGTAGCAAATGCTCATGTACCAAATTTTTCCCGAAAGTACAAAGCTAGGAACAAATCCAGAAGGCCTACGACATCTATGTCACCACCCACTTAAGTAATAAAAAATGGAGAACTTCTTCTATTTTCACTTTACTTCTAGGAAAATATTTTGACGGGTTCAGTATACTGTGAAGTGATAAGCTTCTGTTACGTGCTTCAAATCATTCTGTTATCGCTGCATGTATTGATTAGCTTAGTGCTTTCTGAGCTAGCTATAAAAAAGGCTGCTCTCTTTCTGCATTAAAGAGCAAGAAAAATTGACAGGTAGATAACCATATTGATTGAACCTAAATAGTAAATGCAAGAGGCTTATATATGAATTATAAAACTCTTTATAGGAGCCAAAGCCTGTAAAGTATTTTTTTTTAAATTAAATGGAAAGTAGATGCCTTTAATTAACCAACCCCACCCCTTTTTGATATACATGTTACTTTACTTGCCAACTGTAGTACATTGCCATAGTTGTGGGCAAATCACTTTTTTCAAATGCCAGCTTTAGCTTGTCCCCCAGACACTTGGAGCTTGGAAGAAGAATGGGCTGAATCACACATTAAGCTGAAATCCCTTTGCTTGGTTCATGTTTCAAAAGTCTGAGGCCAGAAACAAACCCAAAGAGAAGTATTTCTTGCAGTATTAGAGGTTACAGCCATATGTTTTTAATTTGTAAATACTGTGAGAAGTAATGTTCTTGTGATACTTCTAAATGAAGACCATATGACAGCACTCGACTGAAGACCTCTTATTGTGGCCTTTTGAAGGCTACTGTCCGATGGCCTGGGCAGTGGCTAGCAAAGATATTTTCCAAGGACAGCAAGAGGACAGCTTGTTTGTTTTAAATCAAACATCAATAAGCATATTTAGGGCCTGATTTTTGAATTGCTGTGACCAATGCATTTCAGAACAGGGCACCTAAAGTCACTTGAATAGATGTGGCTGAAAGAACTGATGATGTGTGTTTGGTCTGGGGAAGGACGGGTTTGATAGCTTCTTTCCCATTGTGCGTTTGTTAGTGGTTTTTTGTTTTATAAGCTAGTCCTAATTTTGTCTTGCTTGAAGGAAGGGAAAAAAAACCCTCTCAGTGAAATTACAGTTACCTCTGTTAGTGAACAGTCAGACTTGTGGTGTCTTGAAGAGCGATTTATTTTTTTCAAACCTTTTTGAAATTCCCAGTGCCAAAGCGACTGCTTGTGTCATTTGGCATCTTACGAAATGTCACAAAGTAAAATGGCCTGAAAGGCTTTGGGGAGAGCAGTAGAAGAATTTTTTTGGCTTGAGCAAAGATGTGGAGACATCATTTAACAGCTGCAGGGGGACTGTAGGGTGTGTTCATGAGTTTGACAATAGAGTTGGTGTATGACTATGGAACAGTCACTTTAGTACATCTCAAAGTCATTGTAGCCAGTTTAATTTGCAGAGGTTTTTTAATCAAATGGAAGGCAACAAACTTCATTCTTCCTGTTTCTCATTCTGATGATTGGTCCCCAGTGCTTTGGTGCATCTGACTAGGGCAGGGGGTTATAGTATTTACTCTTCACCTTTACGGGACTGTTGTTCAGATACCCAATGGAAAAGCATAATTATAACTTCTTTTCCATAACTAAAACTGCATCTTTTCTGCTTCCTCCTATTAATTTAGGGAAAACATCAGAAGCCACAAGTGTTGTGTTATCTTCATGTTGGCTGGTAATGTACCGTTTGAATAATAAGCAGGAGCTGGGAGAGCTAAGTTTTCAGCACCCTGTATCCATCCATCTGGCATGCAAATGCATAAAGAAGGGTGTTCTTGGATCTTGGTAGTCTGCTTAGTTGTCAGCTTACAAGGGCAATTTTCTAGGGCCAGCCTAGCAAGTGTAACCAAGCTGAAGCCTTTGCACTTCTTAGTAATACTTTTCAGGCCATAACCTGCTTCAATAAATGTATTGTATTTATATTTATATATATATTATATTTACTGTGAACAGTGAAACAAAGAACTCTCATGTAAGAGAAGATGGGAAAATGCCATTTTCATGTATTTGAATGTTTTATGATGTGCGTTTTCATTCTGGGCTGCGATTAACACGTGAGAAGCACGTGTGCTTATACTGAGAACAGGACAGGCAAGTATTCGGGTATTGGCATTTGGCCTTCTGTGCTACAATAAATGGCCATTTGTAAACCTTACCGTCAATTATGTTAAATATTTATCTAATGCAGCCTTTAAAGTAACACACAGCTACTTTGAAAAAACCTGCCTACATTTTCACTGCTCTTTCCTGTCATAACTTTCAGGTATTTTTTCCACAACTTCTATTCTTTGTAAAGAGATTTAGGTTTTAAATAGTCTGAGAACACAGAAGACACATGTTTTTTTTCCAACAGGCAGGAGAGTGTGCACACATTTTTGCATGGGCAGTGACAGCTGTTGTGAATCATCTCTGGGACTGAACATGGGGCTTCTAAGGACAGGCTCTGCTTCCTGAACGAGAGCAGGGACTCACTAGTAGCCTTAATTGACTTTCTCCCTGCACCACTTATTTAGTGAATATGATGAAAACATTGCATCCAACACACACCTGTTAAATGCATAAAAAAAGGCATAAAGAAAATCAGTGGGTGTAAATGTAGCCTTGGAAAAGAAATTTCTAATCCTGATGAAAATGGTTAAGTCAAGTAGAAAATAGGACCTCACTGTATCTGGTAGGTGTAGATCACTAAGGAACAACTGGAATGCTCTCTTGCAAATGTCAGGCAGCTGAACAGTGACCAGGTATTGTAGAGGTAGTAGGAAATGAAACAGAAAACACTTCTGAGGTGTTACATTATCAGGCGAGACAGAAATGCAGCTGCCAAAAGGTAAAGGAGGAGGGACAGCACCATGTATTACAAGCTGAATGAAGATTTACAGAGAATGTTGCAACAAGTGACATAGGATGTAGGGAAAGAATCAGAAAAAAAGGTTATTTATTCAGCAGAGGTGTGGAGGACATGAGGGAGATGCAGGTGGGACATGAACATACAGTGACCCTCTGCTTTGGCTTTCAGTAGGAGCCTGGTGCCATAGAGCAGAGGATGGACAGTGGATGTAAGCGCACGGAAACTGGGCTCACCATATGGGGAAGAGGAACTAAAGGACTTGGGTGTGGTCACCTTTCCGATGGAAATGGCAAGAGCAGAAGTGTTTAACTGCTCTTGAGCTGATCGAATTCCCTCTTGTGAAAAGCTGTGTGTGATGTGCCAGTGACTGACCCACGCTCCAGCAGGGAGCCTCCTCCTGCTCTGTCTTCCTGCATTCTTGCACACGAGAGGTGCTTGCTCACATACCCACCTCGGGGTGCTGTGTGTGCTTCAGTTCGCTGACATGCGGAATTACACTCAGAGCCAAACCCTCACAGCAACACAGTGTGATTCATATTTATAACATACCTTCAAAGTGTGAAAATCAGAGGAGGGTCTTATATCAGCATTTGTGGCTTTATGGCCAGAGCCACCCCACTATAAGCTGGTAGTCTCTGATTCAAGTATGGAAAAGCGTTTAGGAGCTGCAAGTGAAAACATCATATGGGAATACTTTAATAAAAAAAAAAAAAAAACAGAGTGAAAGAAAGTTGAACATATAACTTGGCAACGCTCCATGAACTGCAGATATAGGTTCAAGTTATTTAGTTGGCAGGCGATTGCTAGTGTATTAGCAGTGTTGGGGGAAAAAAAATCTAATTTCTGTATTTTGGCTTGTGCAGTAAAGAAATTCCTCCCACATAAATATGTTCATTTCACCTTCTGGGAAGTAAAGAAAGGAAACTGTAGCTGCAGTCTGTTATTTAATCTTCCTGAAATTAGCATTTGGTGCTCAGGAAGATTGAAAGATTTAATGCCAATGCCTTCCTCAAAAGAAAGAAATGACATACCACATATGCTTTAGCACTGGTTAGACTGTTAAATGGAATTAATCAAAATCCATGTTAAAATATTTCCATGTGTTAATTAGCAACAGTTTGGAACATTAAAATACATATTGGCTGGGGAATAAATTAGTGAAGAAATATCAGATTGAGTTTGTGGGCTTTTAATTGCAACATAATATATTGTGTGTTTTAGAAAGGTAAATGTAAATACGCTCCTCTGAAATGCTGTGGCAATGTGCATTTAAAAATTGGGCAATAAACCAATATGAACTAGGCTTTTGTTACAGCAGAGAGAGTGATACCATTTCCCATTTTAAAAGAAACATTGAATTGTTCCCTCATCTAATAAAGCAAGAGAAAAACAGTTTAAGAATTCTGAGGGTTTCATCTCAGGCCAAAGGAAGTTTTAAAATTTCTCCTTTGAAAATCAGGATGATGTAGCAACTACCAACACCAGGTCTCCTGTTGAGAAGAGAAGAATTCACTTTTGCCTTTCTGTTCCTGCTGGGTCATTGCAAAGTTTGTTTTCCCTTCTCTCATGCTGAGTCTTAAGAGCAGCAGAATAGCATAAAATTTGGTTGAGTATGTAAATGGAACAAACAGCATTCATACTATTAGATGAATACACACGAGGCAGGTAGAGATATCTGTGGTGGCATATTAGAGATGCCAAACTCCTAACTGAGGATAAAAGCCATGGTTGCCCCACAAAGTATCCATTTCTCTTTCTAGGGAGGGAATGACTGTTATTTTTCATGACAAAATAAGATGTAGAAGCCACTTCCAAGATAGTCTTTGGAGTTGTGTTTCAGGTTTGATCTCCCACGTCCACATTGGTGGGGATGATTTTGTGTACATCCAGTGTGGGGAAGTTAAAAAGGAGGGAGGTGTTGATTTTAATTTTTTTTCTATCCATGCTGCTCAAGGAGCTATTTGTCAAATAACATTGAGCATAAAGAAAAGGTTTGGGGAGTAGAGGGAGGAAGAGGCAAGATAAGTACGGATTCAATCACTTTCCAGGCTAATGAGCGTATTTTTGCTTGGATTTGCAAAGATCTTTGAGAGAAGTCAGTGATCATAGGCTCTAAACCTCAATCCCCATTAATAGTGCCAATTAATACTGCCAGTCTAAACATATTTCAGTTGATACATGCTGCTTTCCCTTGCACACTTCCTCAGAATAATTTCCCATTGTTATATCCCCCAGATGTGTAAACTCGTTGGGTTATATTTCACTGCACTGCAAGCTGTGACACTTAAATCCACAAGACAAGCTGGCAATTACTTCTGCTGTTTGTAAATACCCAGGCATCCATTTACATTTGCCAGTATTTTAAATATAAACACCGAGATAATTCTTTCTTAAACACTTTAAAACACTGACATATACTTTGTAAACTTAAAAACCCACCAAGATCCTCAGGTCACCTGGGGGAGTCAGGATTTGGATTTTATTACTTAGAGTTCACCCTGAATGAAGGCTTCGCGTCCTGGTCAGTAACCTTAACTCAGTTTAATCCTTTTTCATGCTAAGGAGCCCTAACTTTCATGTCATCAGAAACTAAAAACATCTCATATATATTATTAATACCAGTTCATGCTACTCTTACACTTGAACATGGTTAATTTTGAACCTCTCTTTACATCTAGGAGTAGCTTTCTTAAGCAGCTTCCTTGTGAAGTGGAAGTTTCACAGTTTATTTTGCATTGGAATGAAGAGAGATGGTAACATCTTCCCTTCCCGCCAACACATGCAGTTACACATTGACATGAAATATGGCACAAATTTAGCTAGGGAAATACTGAAAAGAGCACTTTTTATTTGAAACAATTATGCCAGCAGCCACATAATTTGCTCCACAGTCCCGTGATCACAAAGGTCACCATTTAACGTTGGTTTTATGGCGAGGACCGTGCACTGTGGTGTCATGGACCACAAATGGTTTGCAGATCCAGGTTTGGAAATCAGGGATTTAGAGCTTTGCCACTGTTTCTGAAAGGAAAACTTGACCAATAAAGTTTCCTAAGGTCTGTGGAGTTGCAAAAAGCCAGGAAGGGGATATGCATTGTCTGTGCCAATGATTGACATTTTTTTAATAGCAATAAATTATTTCTTCCACCACCAGATAGAAAATGTCTGTGCAGAGTGGAATGAGACGGGGCTGCATTGGGCAAGTTTCTGCATTTTGAGTACAAAGAAGTTCATTTAAATCCCACTAAATTTTACAGACAGGTGCTATTTCATTTTCCCCTCCATATAGTGATAAACTGGTTGTTGCCAGTTCCTTGGAACATAAAATACCCAATTCTCTGCACTAAAGGTAAACAAAATAAACCAAACTGAGAAGCAGACCCTTCTCCAAGGGATGTAAAGGTGATGGTAAAGTACAGCCGGGCTAGATCTGTCTTACTCTTTTGTGATTGCTGTGGGTAATCCCACCAATTCCAGATGAGGACTAAGGCTTTCTGATCTTGATTAGAAAAAGCAAAATTGGGCCGCAAATGATCAATCTGAATAAGACTTATTTATGACTGAAAGAAAGAGTAGGATGTAGCAGAGATACAGAGAATTATTGCTCTTCAGAGGAGAAGAAAAATTAGAATTTGCAAATGTTGTTTTCGTAAACACATTTTATTAAGATGTAACTGCACCTGCATTTCATCAAGAAAATTGTTTGCTACAGTTTTTAATATACTTTGATATATTGAATATATTTGATTTATTTTGATAATAATGTTTTTTCTTTTCTTAGTATCCTACATTCTATAAATCCCCAGTCCCCAGTATCAGATTTTGTGAGAGATGGCCTATTTACTTATAATTTTCATCCCACTTTTTCAGAACCAGTGTTTTAGCTAGAATGAAGCCCTCAGATAAGCAGCCAGATTTCAGATGCTAAATGATTTAGCTAAATCAGGAATATCATATTACTATTGACTTAGCTTGGTTACAAGAGCAAGGTGCTAGAAAGAAAAAGAGTGCCTTTCTGTTAGCATTTTAGTTTCTCTGAGGAGCACATTTGGAAGCAAATCTGATCTTCCCCAGTTGATGCTCTTTGGTTCTCTGAGGAGTGGTCTCACCATACATGAACTAAAGGATGACCAGAGAAGCTCTGCAGGGATGCCTGTAACGTGCTCCAGATGCTCTCTGGTGCTCAGGAGAAGTCACATCAGTGCCACGCAGCCCCTTCTCTCTCCTCCTTTCTCCTCACGACCCTGTGTTCTCTGGCTTCTTGGCACCAGCTCTCTCCACTGATCGACTTCTCCTGTGCTGTGCTTCTTATTAATGTAGATACAGCCTCGTTCTCTGGCACTGGGACAGGTAGTGAGTGTGACTTGGGATTAAATTACCTGTCACTGTAGTATAAAAAGGGCAACTAAGTTCTACAGCTTGCCTGTAAGAACTGTAAACACCTATATGAGCAGGTGACAAGAATGGAGAAGACTCTGTCTGTCTTGTCCTCCCATGGGCTGCACTCTCTAGTTCTTCAAGAAGGGAAAACTTCTGTAGGTGCCAGAGGCAACTTCCATAACTAAGCATGTTAAAAGGGAACTGATTTTTACAGCCTGGTATGGATGATTTTCCATAGCAAATCTTGGATGTGGTTTCAGAAGTGGGTGCTCTGGACAATTCTCTGTGTTCTTGGCCGCTCTAGTCATTTTAGTTTCTAGGGTGAGGCACATGTCAGGTCGCTGAAGGACAGAAGGGAAAACAGAGGCATGGACTGAGAGAGGGGTTTCCATCCCTTTCGTTAGCCACAGTAAATATGTTTGTTCAAGAACAAGTAAAATAGCTGAAGTAAGAAGACAAGCAGCTCTGATGCTGAAGAAAAGGCTATTTGTGTCAAATACATAGGAAATACTGTTCACAGATAAACCATTGTAAGGATTGTCCCTTAACAAGGCCAAGTTTATTTGGGATCCTGACTATGTCAGGCCCTCTATTTCATTCTTTTTCCCATCAGCTAACATGGGGCACTTCACGGTGAGGAGAGATGTGACTGCAGTGAGCCGGGGTTTTAGCTATTTCAGTACAGTACAGTGCTTTACTTCGAACTGCCTTGGACTTTGGTGTTGTCAGAAATCCTTATTGAGTGGGATTTCCAGGTCTGAAGTCAACAGCCAGAGGCAGAAGGGAGAGATGCTATCTCTTTGGCATGCCCTTAATAAAAAGTTTGCCTTAACAACTTCTTTGTGAAAGCAAACCTGTGTATAATGGCAAGGGTATTTACTTGTCATTCTCCAGGGTTGCCTGTGGTATTTTGTTGTGATGGGGGGTGGAGGTGAATGAGAAGTCCAGAGAGGGAGACACCAGGCCTGTTGGCAGTGGAGTGTAGGAGGGGTGATCTGTGGCTGTCCCAAGCAGAGAGGTGATGTGGGGAACTGCTGGACATAGAAAGAGAAATGGACTTTGAGCCCAAGCTGAAGGCAGTTCTGCACTCAAAAACATGAAAGCTTGTGTTGACAAAACTGAAGACTCAATCAAGAGCGACCAGAACTGAAGATAGGAGCTCCAGTAGGCATCTGTGGACATGGGGATACACCTGAAAGGTGCTGAGGGTGTATTACCTGACTTTCCCAACTGCTGCAGCCTCTGTCTGGGCTTCTCCAAAATCAAGCTGTTCCTCCTTTCTGGGGTTCTTGCAGATCTCACCTTACTTCCCTTTCTGTGGTCCCTTTTTCTTCAAAGCACTGGAAGTGAAGTTGACTTCTGCACTGTGTCTGTGAACTTGAGCTTTTGGACTTCACAAGTGATTATTTTTCTGGCACTGATTCCATCAGTTTGTTTTCTCTGTGTGCATAGGTACAAATCCAGATGAAAGAATATAGAGAAGCAGCACATTTCAGTCATCCACACTTTCAATACAGAGCCTGAAAAGGCTTTCCCTGGCACAGTGCTGTTGTTTCACAATAGATCACACATGACAAAAGTGGGAAGGAATTACATATTTTGTTGCCTTGTCTGCTGTGACATAGAGCCACGTGGAGATCCTCAGTGCATCTGGTTTCTGATTTTGGCCCTGATTACACACAGATACCACGGGCCCTAACAATTGTCATTTCTGGTCCTCTCTCCAAATGTGAGACCCCAGGGAATCAGTTTTCAGCTGAATGTTCTCTGTTCTGTTCAATGCTTAAATTTACTGGCGTTGCCTGCCTGTCTCTTGCTGAGTGGGATCATACAATTACTTCTTAAATTGCTCTTTGTTCTGACAACTACTTTTCTGTTTAGTTCCTCTCCAAATGAAGCAAGATCTGATTTGCCCACAGTGTTGGTGTCCCATGGCTCCCAGCACTTACTGCTTACCCTGCCATGGGGAGGGTGCAGGTTTGTGGGGGACAGAGGAGAAACGTGTGGCTTGTTGCCCATGGGAGAGAGCAGAGCTGTGTGCTGCTGGAGAAGAGGAGAGGAAGACACTGCAATCCCTGTGTAGAAGAGCAGAAAAGTGCATTGGTGCACGCTTTAGTGGACGTGACAGAAAGATAAAGGGGAAAAGTCAGGGGAAGAGGAAGGCAGGAATCCACACAGCCTCAGGGTGCTGGACTCTGGCTGTTGGGAAGGGGCAGCAGCAGGATGAGCCCTGCACAATTGGAAAACCTTCTCCTGGCTGACTTCTCAGCTGTCTTAGCCTCTTCCTGTGACCTGCCCGCACCATTTGCAGGGAGTAGCAGTGACTGTAATAATGTGGTTTTAGATCACTGATATGGCCGCTCTGAGGAGAGCTAAGCTGAGCCCAACTTCAGTTTCCTCTTATATACCATCAGATCCACATTACAAATAGCTGTGGTGTTGTGAAAGCAGCACACCCTGTCCTCTGTTGTCACAGAAAAGCCTGAACATTAAGTGAGCGTCTGGTTCCTGAGAAAAAATCCAATATCTTTTGTTAGGAAGCTTTGAGTGAACAAGCTGCTCTTAAACCTTGAGGTGATTATAGTACACGTGTATGAGGTGTAGAGCCAAAGCTTCTGTATTTATGTACATAAGAGAAGGTATTCAAATGTGTTCTCCCACCACTCTTCATGTATTTTTATAGCGGTGATGGCTGGACTTTGCATATGGATTATTGTAATCCTACATCCTTGTAGCAAAGCCTCACCTTGGATTGAGTGTCACGTTGGGCAAAGAATGTAACAGATATTTTGGAACAAGAGCTTTCCTTCATTAATGATTGCTTTTCTCTCTGCTCTGAGGAAGGAAAAAAAAAAAAGCCACAGGACTGCGTTTACCACAGCTTTGTGTGTGAGCTAATAAACGGTGCTGAAACCCTCAGCTCGGGCTTACATTTTATATTTTCCAGCCTGAATCACAGACTGAGATAACTCAGGTCTGCCCACAAGACAGCACAAATACTCCTTGAAAGGGTTCCAAAAAGTTTTGAGGCCTGGATAGCTACAGCAAGAGCTTGTGCGTATAAATATATATTATATATATATATATATCATATAGGATGTGTACAAAGGCACTTGAAAATCAAGCAAAATATGCACTCAGCTCTGTTGAGATGGCTACTGCGGGGAAAAAAGAGCACCCTGGAAAATTACAGAATTTATTTGAAAAGAAAACCCAAAAACCTACAACAACAACAAAAGCCCCACCACATCCAGAAACAATGAAAAACCAGCAGTGTCATTTTGCATGTGGCTGTTACACAAGGCTCCGTAGGGATTACCTTTGACACTGGGCTCTCCCAGTTGCAGCATCTTGCATAACACAGTTGCACAACTAGCAGCAGGTTTAGAGCCAGGGCAGTGAGCAGTGATAGCTGCCACTGACATGGGCTGCAGTGTTTGGTGAGAAGGCCTGGAGCCATTCCAGAACTAAGGATAGAAAATGGAGTAAAGGAGGCCATTGAGGAAAAAGGAAAAAAATCCCCACTGCACATCAGTCCTGCACATTTGGCCTTAAGTAAAAGAGATATAAGTAATTATTTTAGAATTTCGTGTCTAAGCTTTTCAGTTTATTTACCAAAAAAAAAAAAAGGGAAAAATCAGTGCATTTTCTCCAGGAGGATCTATCTGTGCTCCTGCCAAAGACAGTAATTTTTGTGTTTGGCTTTGTGGAAGCAATTTTTGGAAGCAACTTTTGGCTCTGTATAGCTAAGGTTAATACATCAAAGGTGTTCTGCATTTTTCCTTTTTTCATACACAAGGTTGATAAATGGAAAGTGTTCTCTATTCTTTCCCCCTCTCCGCCAATACCTGCTCCATAATATGCCAGTGAGACCCAGATATGAACTTTCTCCTCTGTAGAGATTTTATTTATAAGGACTAAATTCCAAACCCACTGTTGCTTATAGAAAACTTGTCATTGTTTTTAGCAGTGTTTGGATCAAGACCTGTAAAAATAAATTCAGAAAGAACCGCTCTGAGATCAGCATGTAACAGTGATGACTGCATTACAGACTGGACTGAGTATTTCTGCTATCCTCTTATGTAGCACTTCAAAACACAAGATCCACTGAAACAAGCTCTTGGGAAAATAAATGGAGGAGTTTCCAAATACTGTAGCTGCTTCAGTATTCATACATAATAAACCCAGCTTCTGTAAATAACTCATTTTATCTGTCAAACACTGTAGGCACATATGCCACATTTACTGTCACTGGGGTCGTAAATAAACAATGTATCTGTCTACACATTACTTATGTCTGGGGCGAAATGAACAAGTACACATGAAGAATAGTGAGGAACATACTTTAATTGTATAATAAATAGTTGGTGTTGCTATTGTTAATTGTTTTAGACACATCTGAACTTACAATTACAGTTCATAATTCAATGCAAGATGCAAAAGGGCAATATTCAAACGAAATTGAGTTAATAATGTGTCTAGTATACATTTCTTAAATGCATTTCTACTCGTTTAAGAGTAGAAACTCTACTTGGACTCATACAAGTACAACTCTGGGCTTGAGACATTTCGACTCTTTATTCTGAACAGAACAACAGAAACACACCCCACCACCACCACCCCAAAGTGCACAAGCAGCTCTTGCAGCAGTGCCTGGAACTGGTGCTCTAATGGTGCTTGACTTAGTAGTAGGAAACTTCTCAAAAGGGTGTTTGCAGATGTGGCTCAATTCCATCAGAATCAATGGTGTTGCATTTGGGTTTAGAGTGTAGGTCCTGCCTCTGATGTACTGTATATCAATGAGCCATACGTCTTTTAGCATTGTCACAATGGGCTGTCTTTTCTTTACAGTCTGTTTGCATGATTTCTGCTTAGCAGTTTGGGCGGTACCACTTGTTTGTGATCACATTTAGGCACCAGAGATAGTAGGAGACCTCTAATGAGATGCCAAAATATCAGGAGTCTGCCTTTGACCACTGGAGTGTCTTGGTGGTTAAGAAACGTTAAGAAATGTTCTGTACACTTTAATTTTGTTTTCTGTAGGCAGCGTTGTCACTTAAAAGACAAATTTCTGAGCCTGTCTTAGAATAATTTGTTCCTTGATGTATGTTGGAAAACAAGCAAATCCAAAACCAGCAAAAATACAGATTCCCTTCATCCCCTTCTACATTTGTTGTGCTGGCAAAAAAAAGTTCATCAACCAGCTGGGTATAGATAGGGGTAACAGGCTTGATTAGTGATAGAGTAAAATTCAGTTAGGCTCTGTCTGAGCCAAAATGATAGTAGAGCTTATATTTATGTTGTTAGATCATATTCTCTTTATTAGTTATAGAATTATTGTGATTTAGTGTCTGTACCAACCATTAATACTGTAAGAGCAACAATCTTATAAAGGAAACAAAAGTCTTTATAAATTCTGTTGATTGGCTGAAATACACCTTTTATATTAATAGTCTTTTACCTAAGCTAATGAGGCAGAATATTAAGATTTAAGACATTAGTGCTATTAATGTAATAGCTAATGATGATGAAATTCAGCCGTTAGATATTTCCATGGCTCTCTTGGTAAATTATGAATGAGCAGAACTTGACCCTGCATGCCTTGCTAAAACACCAAAACACCACAATAAAGGATTAAGGCACATTTAATCCTGGGATGATTAAGTCACAAGGTAGCTGCGTCTTTGAAAAGAATTGTATTTACTTCTGCTTGGCATGCAGATGGCAAGAATGTATTGTGTGCATCCGTGTTATTTTCATTTGACATTGTTAAATATCTGATAAGTGGTTTTCTGCCATGCATAACATTGCAAGTGACATGCTAGAAAGCATATACGATCTATAAGGAGCTCTTGTTGCTGGATTACAACAGGACTGCTGTGAGAAGAATTCCAGTGCTGACACCTCTTGTTAACAGCCCTTCCATAGGTGCTTAAGTTCAAATTAACCGTTCTGAAACCCAAATTAGAGTCAAATCTGATGTGAGCCAATTTACTCTGCACAACAATCATGGGCAATGAAAAGTGTTCTGCTAGATTGCTGTTTAAAGCGGATCACTATAGCTCCCTCAGTGGGAAAGTAGTGCAGAATAACAATGGCCAGCAGCTAAATGTAATTTAATTATTGGGTTTACATATTGGTTAGTTCTTGCATTGTTTAAAAAGAAACATTTTCCAGCCAGGTGTACAATGTCTGGCCACTGTTAGAAATCATTATAAAAAGCTGGAGGAATAATAGACTGATGATCTAACACATTTAAATTAAGCAAGGTCTGATTGTTGAATGTTGAAGGGTGGTGAGTTCATTTCCATCGAGGGCTGACATTTTGTCCTCTTTGTATATTGCATCGTTAGTGGTATAATACATACAGAAACATGATGATGAAAAGCCTGAAGACTCTGAGTTTGAAAATACAGCTTCGTTAGGGCTGAGATATCAGTTGTTGCACACAGCAGTTTTTCTGGTTGAAATCACAAGGTAAATTTGAGACCCTCCATTTAATATTTACAAACCAAACAAAAGTCTAATAAGATGTCAGTCCAGCTTTATCTGTCATCTGTCCTAGTCTTTCTCATAACTGAAAGATACTACAGGTTGCTCAGTGTAACGTGGTGAAGGGCATCGTTGTTCTAAGACTGCACTTTTTTCTCCAAGTTCCTTCTTTTGCATCGTAACAGCAAAATTCCATGTCACATCGTTGTTTGATATGAAATTGCTTGATAGGGTGTGATGACACATTCATATTATGTTAGCAGCATAATTTAACTGCTCCATTTTTTTAAACCACTTGCAAAAGTGCCTGAAATGTGTGCCTTATAAAATAGGGTCATTACAGCTATGGTTGAATTGGCATTTCAGTAATAAACCCTTTGCAGAGGGCTAGATGTTAATGCAAAACTTCTGTCATTATAAATGTGAATCCGTCAGCAACAATATGGAGTGACTTCAGTAAATGGACATTGGGGAAACCTGATTTGCTGAATGATGGCACTGTGGCTCTCAAAGCCCTGACATGCCACCAAGATGTTTGCCAGGGTGATACAAGTGGAGAACATAGTTTGTTTTGTTGTTCAAGGGAGGAATGCTCCTCACGGATCAGCCAGCCAGGTCAGGAGTGGCTGGCACCTACTGTGCTGGGAGGGAAGGAAACCGAATGTATTGCTGTCTTCTAAACATAACCTCAGTCTGTGCCTGTATGAAATACACCAAAGCCCATCTCAGTTTGTGCCTCTGTGGCATCGGGGGTCCAGCCCTCTGTCTTTACTCTAGTGAAGCCTTGTGCAAGAAAAATGAGTATCTCCCATTAAAACTGATCCAACCCTTTGTGCTGTTTTTCATACTGTGCTGAGAATGGCAGCCTCTGGATTGCATATACAGAGCTGAACAAAAAAGATTTGTATTCCAGAGCTTCTTGTCTTATTCTTTTCCTGCCCTTTTTCTTCAAGGAAGTTACCTCAGCTGTGCTTCTCTGAGGGATAGAAGGCATCCCCATGGGATAACTGAGAGCATCTCCTGTTTCAAAGAGGAGGCTAAATGCTGATTTCAGATTTGGATTTGAAGTAGGTCAGTGGACACCTGAAGAATCCGTCCAGGTCTAGCTCTCTGAGAGCAGAACCTCGTGTATAGTCCTATATACATTTCCCTCCTCTCCTTCCTGAGGGAAGAGATGGGAGGAGCAGTGGCCTCAGCTTCAGCACCAAAGCTTAAGGTCCTTACTTAAGGAATTTAAATAGGTCCACTGACTTCAGTTTTGTCAGGCTTTAGACTTTCGGAGGTCCGTCTTTGCAGGAGTACCCATTACAAGTTCAGGAGCGATGCCAGCATGGCTGGAGGCAGCAAGACAAGCTCACAGAAGGTGTGACTACACAGGTGGAGGGGAGAGAGGGAGTTGCTGTGGATCCTGCCTATGACAGGGGCGTGACTAACGAAGATCAGTAGACATTGGGACAGATGTTGCCTCCACTGAGTAGTATCACAGATATACACCTGTCAGTAATGGCATGGTTTATGTTGTCTTTAGGATGTGGGGCTCCCTTCCTGCTGCTGCACTGATTCTGTCCAGTCTGTCTGTCCAGAAGCACGTTTTTACAGATGAACTTTTTCTGTCTACTTCTTTGCCATTTAGCAGTGCCTTTTGTAATATCTGCCATATTCTTCTCTGTGATCCTATAACATTGGACATGTAATTTCTTCATTAGAGGCCTTGCCTGTATGTAAGCTTAATGATTTTCTGCATCTTTGTTGAACAGTGGCGCTACCTCCAGTTGAAAATCCACTAATAAAAATCACTGTGTGATAAATTTCATGTCACTTACTAAGTTTGCCTAAAGAGGACACTTAGGAATGAACCATGAGTAAGGAAGGTTCATTCGCTACTGTGTGTTGATTACAAAATAAAATGGTAGAATATGATGCGCTCCACGATTTACAGAAATGTTAGCTTTAAAATACCTAGCTTTTGTTATTAGAAAGGCTCTTGTAGTGGGAGCACTTACCCAAGTGGGTACCGGGTGAAAAAGAAAATGACATTTCTCAATTTCAGTTGATTTTGTTTAAATTTAGAGTAGTGTTGGGTGGCTTTTTAAAATGTTTGTTCACGCAATAGGCGTATAAGTCATATCTGCCCGCATGGTCTATTTACTTTTTAGGTCAGATTTGACACGTATATGTGTTATTTCAGGAGTGTAATCACTCAACTTGTTGCCAGTTTCAGGGAATTCTTTTATACTCAGGCCCTTGTGAATTGCATTAAATGACTAAAAGATAATTTATTGTGGAAAATAAACAGATTGATGGATATCATGCCTCTAATTAAACAGTACGAACAAGAGAGATGGTTCTTTGTTCTATATCTGACTGGAAGGCCAAATCTTCCAAGTGTTTGAGCCAACCCTCATATCTTAAATTTTAAGAAGATGAAATTAGTAGGGTCTTTCTAATGCTGCCTGACCTCTGAGGTATTTGCAGTTTGTGAGTTGCTATTATTGAAACCTGTACTTTAAATGAAGCTTTTTTCTGTGTTTAAAAGGAACAGAACATTTTCAAAATGATAATCTTGTAGTATGTATATGCAAAATCTATAGGTGTTCTTGATGAATAACAATGCACTCTGACAGCAAAGAATCAACAGAGAAAAATTAGGTCACAGCAGCTTGCTTGCTCTTTACACTGTCATGGTTGATTGGTTATTCTCATCACCCTTTGTTTAAAATCATTTCAGAATTAATTGGCGTTCATTAACGCAAGTCTTTGTAGCAGAATTGCAGAAACAGTCATTAATGTAGCTAATAAACATAAAAAAGAAAAAAGGATCCTATTACCAGGTCCCTACAGGCTGTTAACTAACATTTTGAATAAGAATACATAAACATAAATTAAACATTTTTACAAACTGCTAAGGATGTGGGAATTTAGCATGGTGGTCTGTAGCAATGCTTTGAACCAATTTGTTATATTATGTCGATTTTTTTAAGGTTTCTGCTGTAAAGATAGTGATCCTGATGAACTTAGATTTTTACTGCAGTCATGCAGGTTTCGTAAGAGGTCTGTCTGTCCGTGCCAGTTACTACAGATGAGGCTCTGATCCTTCTCCCCTGAGTTCAGTGAGTGTTTTCCTTGAGGAATATAGATGTTCAGGTTACTTTTGAGATGTTTCGAGAAGAAACAGAGCAAACTTAGAAGCCAGAAGTTTTGGTTGAGGGTCCAGCAGCAGATACTGACTGGTGCAATTTTCACCTGCTTCAGTCATGTGGCCAGGGGTTGTTCACTGGGTGCTCTGTCAGGATAAGCTCTGGCTCTTCAGGAGCTTCTTCCATCTGCAGAAAAGCTCCTCATGCTGCCTGGAGAGAGGGGCCAGGCTGGCCACGTTCACCTGGGCTGGCACAGCTGCCTTGTGAGCACCCTTCTGCCCCCCTGACAGTTCGTAGGACACCTGAGTCCTCAATTTGCAGGCAGGATGATCTGGCTGAGCAGCCAAGTGAGCGTGGCCTGGGAACATGTAAATAGAAGTGCCAAATTATTTATCCAGAAGTGTTGTAGACATTGAAATGGAGCCCTAGTGAGGGGCAATTGGAAGATGTGTCCCCTACTATTTAATTTTCTAATATCTTTGCTGCAGCTTACTGAATATAAAGAGGGCAATTTGCAGACGAAGCACCAAAGGTAGTTAGTTGGTGTATGTTGAGGGCACTGTAATGGCTGAACAGCATTGACTGATGCACTTTTAACTTTGTGTAAATGTAGTCTCCATGCAAATGCAGCCTTGGCATGCACAGTAAGTTACAAAAACATTTCAACTACAAAATCAACTAGACAAATATATTGCTTTGTATGTCTGACTCTTGATACACAGTGTCTGTATGGATTCTGACATACGCAGAGAAACATGAAGGCTTGCCAGTGATCCATATACATTGCTTTTTATAGCATACAATTTAAAAGAATTCAAGCCTTAAGTAGGATACAATTGGTAAGGGGACAAAGAAATATATTCGCCCTTGCAATTAAAATATAATAACAGAAAGACTGAAAATTGTTTTAGTCTAACTTTTGTTTATTGACTAGAACATATAAATGGCTTTAGGCACTACTAAACGATAAAAAAAATGTGGCTCACTATTGGGTCTTTTATCCATTTTAATTTATTTTGATGCTGCATGCAGTTTCTGAATATCTTTTGTGGGTTGTAATAAAATAGCCGCAGTGCAATTTTGCATGTATGTCAAGCGGTGCGTGACCTGATATGCAAATTTAATACCAAGGTGCCAAAACTGAATTCATAATGTTTCACATCTACAGAGCTGTTTAAGGCAGTTTAGAAATCAATGAATATGTAATATGAAGGTGATAAGACCTAAATAAAAACCTTATTTATCTACTATGAAAAGTATTTATACACAGAATATTTAGCACAAGCAGAAAATGGACAGAGTTTCCAATTATATGGTTTGCATAAACAAATGTTGAACCATGTGCTTAGAATAGATAATAACATAGCTACTTCCTTTGCATTATACTTTAGAAATGTTTACAGATGTCTCTCTCTCTTAGTGTATATCTAAAATGAAACACTAAACTGAAGCAGCTTTTGAAGAAAACCTCTTTGAGGTCTCTTATTTATTTTTAATTTACAGTATATGGGGTGCTTCATTATGGGTTTCTGTTACCGGTTTTCAGGTTATTAAAGATCAGTGAAATAAGATACACTTTTGTGAAGTCTTGTAGTTTATGGTGAAATAAGGGACATAAATTTAACTGGTAATAAATAAGAATCAAATGTTTTCCATCTGTTTACCTTTAAAAGCAGAGAAGATCTAATTTTGGAAGCATTTAGACTTTTGAGCTCTTCTCCTGAATTGACTGATTACTTCTATCGTTTTGTCCAGAATGTTAATCTAATAAAGTTTCTGGAGTTGACCAAATGATACTGGATTAGATTGGCCTTTCACTCAGCATGTATATGCTGTGGAGGTGGACTAGGATTCCCAGTCTTGATTGAGGGCAATCAGTCCCAGCTATACCACTGAAAATATATACTGTCTCCCCAAGGAAGAAGAGAGAGTACGTGTGTTTGATTGGCTGGCAGCATTGTTTTACAGCACCCTGCCAGTCAGCACAGACAGACATTGGCTTGAAATAAGTTGCCACAGTAATGACTACCAATGTGTTGAGCAATCAAGAAAAATGTAGGGGTGCAGTAGGTTTTGAAAAATGTCC
This sequence comes from Pseudotriccus pelzelni, assembly GCA_035584735.1. Lineage (NCBI taxonomy): Eukaryota > Metazoa > Chordata > Aves > Passeriformes > Tyrannidae > Pseudotriccus > Pseudotriccus pelzelni. The sequence goes on along the minus strand of JAWMRA010000146.1, from coordinate 14,025,052 downwards.
ACCATGCCATATGTGCACTGCTGTTATTTGGAAGAGATTTTTGTACTCACCTTGCTAGAGGCCAAGGTCCATTATAGGAAAAGTCAGAGCATTAGACTGACAGATGAAATAATGTTTTGAAATAGATAGTAATTAATCTTTGTTCTTCTGTAAAAGAAAACTAGGGAAAACTCAAGCCCTCAGAGTCGTATGCTATTTTTTTTCCACTCCTGACCTTAAAGCTTCTCAGGTATAGCTTTCCACTGTTGGTCAACAGCCTGTTGACTTAATGTCTCGAACCTCAACAGGGGTTCAGAGTTCACAATAAATTTGAACATCTTCTCTGTCTGATTAGATACAGATGAGCAGAACTGGGATGTGGATAATATGAAGAAGATCTTAGTTTTTGTCCCTTGTGTGGCTACTACCCCGTGAAATTGCTGCCTCCCTCTGAGAAATGAGTGATGGGGTCATTTTTTGTTTCTGCATGAGGGATTGTCTGCGTTTCTTCAGCAAGTGCTAGGACCGTTCATTTTTATCAAGTTTTCTTTGGCTTGTGCCACTATTTATTAAAAAGAGATTGTATGAAAAAATAGGCAGCATGTTGTGAGTGTTGTACTTTGCTGGGCAAGAGCCTCGGGTTAATTTTCTCTACCAGATATGCTGCACTAACATTCCTCAGCAGAGAGCATCACACCACATCCCTGGGAGGGGAGGACATTGAGTTTCCCTCGCTCAGACGTGCGCAGTAAGAGGTTTATTTTAAAAGGATCCATATGGATCCTTCCATATGGAAATGGAAAGATCCCTGAGGCTGCCCTCACAAAGTTCTCTTTGCATTGTCTCCATGGCCCTGAGGAGTGCTGAGCTCTCATAGGAGGCCACATCCTTTCCAGTCCTAAAAGAAACCTGCAGTGTAGGGCCACATTCAGAAACTGGAACTGTGCTGTGGAGACATTTGCCTTCCTCCTCTGCTGGGACACAGTGTGCTTGTAGGAACTGTGCTGTTGTGTTCCCCTTTGGTCGTCAGAGCAGATGGAAGGGCTGAAAGGACAAAACTGAAGAACTGATGTAGTAAATAAATGAAATGGAATACATTTTAGTAAACTGGTGAGATGGATTATATTGTTTTTTCTCGAAATCAAAGTAAAACGTGTCATTCTCATAAAGACGTATTTCTAGTTTTTAAATATATTTCTGGAATATAATATCATAGTATTTATGAATTTATCTATAAAATTAATGGTCCTAGAATTTTAATTTTGATCTTGGCTAAGTTTTCCCCCTTCTGACTTAGAGATGTTTTGGGTTGGTTTTTTTTTTATTTTCTGAAAAACAAAGTTTTCTATTGAATGCAAAAGTCACAGAGCACAGGATAATGATCTAGTAAGCAGTTTGGGTTGTTTTTCTCCAGAATCATCATTTCCTTCTGCAGCCTCTTTCACAGAGCATGGAGAACAACAAGAAAAGTTGGTGGTGCAGAAGGACCTGAATGGGGTAGGAGACCACCACTGCTTTGTGCAAGTTCTGGCTCTCCACCAGAGTTTCTGGGCTGTAATAGAGACTTGAGCTTTAATTGTTTGTTCCTGAGTTCAGCTTTGAGAATAGATAAAAACTCCATTCTTACAAGAAAACAGTGTGGTTTTGTACCAAAACCTGCGCTCCTTAATCTTAGCCCTAAAGCAGCTGTATTAAATGTGGCTTTGAATTTTTCATGGATTTTGGACAAGCAGTTGGACATGGACCTACAGTGCAATGACTGATTAGTCAATGCCTCTAAAAATAAACATGAAGTCTTAGTCTATCAGGGAGAACTGGGACCTTGTTTGACACTCACTGTCTGACAAGAGGAGACTTCCCTTGGGGTTTCTTCTCATGCAGAAAGGGGTAATGCACCCTTTATGCTAATGTTGGCATAAAGACTTGAGCCACCAAGGTGAACTTGTGCTCAGAAAATGCATTTCTCTGAAGTTCATTGAGTCATCCTGGCTTCTTGTCCACTTCATTATTCAGCAGTATCTAAACTAAGAATTAGGGAGACTAAACTGTTCCTAGAATTGGGAGTATTTTTGGGTTACACATTTGTTTAGTGACAGTTTTGCTGCTTTGGAGAATATCCATCCAGGACAACTGTATTAATAAAGAAAGCATTCATACTTGAAAACATCATTTTCTTGGCAGCTTAAATGTCTTTATTTGTGATTTTCCTGCCTGTGTCTTTTAATCAGTGTCATACTGTGAAATCTGCTATTTTTGCCATGACCAACCCATGAAATTTGTCATTGCTGTTTCTGTGATTTGCATGGGACTTGCTTTATGATTAGCAAGAGAAGTTCACAAGTGTATGTTTTATTTGCATGGATCTCTGCTCTCCAAAAAAGGGCTAGCCTGTTAGTCTGGCCCCCAAACTAGACTGTAGGGGCAAGGCTTAATATTTGTAACATTAAGAGATAGTTATTTCAAGTGATCCCTGAAAGTGTTACTGGGTTAGGCAACGAGGTGCTGTCAGTGGAGCTTACCTGAAATGCTTGGGTTCATCACCTTTGTTTTGCACTTTGCTCATGTTGACTCAGTTAGGCACGGAGGGAAGCAACACAAGCTCTCTGCAGAATACAATTCAGACACTTCAAGCCTGTGTCAGGCAGCAAAGCAGATTACTGTGACAGCTTCAGCCAAGGGTTGAATCCCCAGTTTGGAGTGCAAAATCTGTAGGAGAAAGTGAGGTTCTTGCTATTTGATATATAGTAATTTTATAATGAGTTAACTGATATATAGTGAGTTATTTTTTTACCACTGAAGCACTCACTGTCTTATGAGTTTTTTGGCCCAGCAGAAGAGAACAAGCTTAGTTTAACAATGAAATAATACTTTGGCATTTATTTAAAAAAAAAAACAAAAACAAAAAAAAAACCAACACCAAAAACAGGTTTGGCTTCATTGTAAGTGTGTGGTCAGAATGAATTCATTTGCTCTTACTGGAAGACTACTTATCATAATGGATTCATGTGGTATCCATGTGCTCGTCACGTGTTCTTTTTTATACACATCCCTCTAATTCCATTTCAATGCCGCTTTAATTTAGCCTCAGTTAATGGACTCCCATAAAGGTTGCTCATTTTTTATCTGGATTCTCCAACTAAATTTCTGGTATTTAAAACCGCTAAGCTGGTGTGGAAAGCACTAAATATTAATAGCAGCACTTCGAAAAATTAACAGAATTATCTTCCTTTTTCTCTGTTGATTCCCTTTTACTACTTCCAAAGTTAATAGGCAAAACAATAAGGGCTAGAGATTAGTCATGACAAATGAAATACGTTATTGAAAGAGAGTCTTACCTACACATACCAGTCTTTACTAACTAGGGAGATGTGCAGATCACCCTGCATGGTAGAACAAGCGTGCAGAGTCACCAGTTCAGTAGAGGAAAGGTGCTTATTTTAGGAACTCACCTCTGTGTGCTTTCTGACAGAAGTAACCACTTGCTCAGGTTCAGTGAGGAGCCTTACTGCCCAAATGGTATGATCTCATTTCTGGAGACACCAACTTACCTTGGACACCCACCTAAAGCTAAAGCGAGTGGTGGGAATATCTCTTAATATATAAAACCCACGAAGGTCTTTGGGAGTTATGCAGTTTAATTTAGTGTAATCTAGGTTTCACCCAGAGGCTGAAGACCTGAAATTCTAAAGATGTTTTTCCATTGACTTCACTAGGATTTGGTTTAGGTTGGATGGGCCCACAGTGTGGTGTGAGACAGCCCTGCACAAGCCAAGGTAGAAAAGATCTATTATGATAGTCAGTTAGGAAAAGAAAATACTTCAATGACTAAATTGGCTCCAGTTGTTTATTATCTATTATTTATTATCTCATAAAAAGGCTTTATCCAATAAGATTGTAGCTGAATTTTCATAGGGCATTGGAAACAAAAGTGGCTTCATGTCAAATTTATGCTGGAAAGGTCAAAATTAGTTTACATCAAAGGTTTGGGTTGTTGAGAAACAATAACATAAGGTCATAATTTCAGCTTGTTTGAAGAGCTGCAATGAGCTGTTTGCCAGAGATTCGATCTCTGGTAAACAGGCCCCTCTGGGCTCACTTGGAAAAACTTGCAAATGGACGGATGCTCTTTGCCCATTCGGATCAGGATGAAAGGCAAGCCTGAAAGCTGACAGTGTTTATATACAGAATGTAGTTCTTGTTTCTTTTCTTACTTTTTTTTTTTTTTTAATTTTAAGAGTGAAATCACTTAGAGAAAAACAAAAAAAAAAGATGGAAGTTGGAAAGGAGGGAGAGGAAAGGGTCATGACATTTAGACCCGAACTTAATCTAGCTTTACAAGAGCATGGTGCAACTGAAGGTTGCAATAAAAGTTGTTGATCCTAAGGGGCTTTTTTTTAAAAATATGTTATAAACTACAGTCTGGAGCCCCTTTACATCAGGTTGAGAATGGGTCAGAATTGAAAGCTTCCCACCGTAAGGGAAGAGGAAGCTCTTGCTTAGCTAAGGGAGTGCTCTCTGAAGTGCCAGGCCAGCACTGGTTCCTAGAGCTGGGTAGAGCCAGCTTAGTCTTCTGTGTAAGCTGCCCATGGCTGCCTTTTGTGATCTGGTGTAACCCGGTCTGTGGTCATCCTTTTTTGGGAGGAGGAAATGCTTTAGAGCAGATCTGCCCCTCTGCTGCCATGGCTGGTGGGATGGGTGTCCTGAGGGCTCAGGCAGGAGCCGGTGAAGGCACTGCCCTTTCTTTGCATGGCCAAGGTCTCTTTCCATCCCCTGAAGAGTAACATTTCCCTCCCCACCTTTTCAATTGCTTGGAGACCACTGAAATATTTCAAGAGCCTTAGCACAAACCCCGCAGCTGTTTGTGGGGCTTTAGGAATCCACACAGCCTTGCGCACTTGGTTACGGGAGTGATGTAATTTCCATGGTGTCACACACACGGAAACCATAATATCTCATTACAGATGGAGGAGCCCAGTGATTAACATACAAAAGAAAGTTGTCTAATTCCATCCAGTTTAAGAACCACCTTTAAAAAGAGAAAGGAAGAACAATAGAGTTGCGGCGCTGTCTTTAACTCTGAGTGAACTTTGTGAGCCTCATTTATTGGGGTAGAATATTGGGCCTCTGGGGCTTGTTGAAGCCTTAGAGTCCCTTAGGATCAAGTGACAGACCTTATATTGGGAGTATCCAATAATTACCCAAATCCTTTGAGTACTGTTACTCACAGTTCTGATTTTTACTCTAACATTGCTAGTGGTACTAATTTTTAAGTTTCTTCACAGGCTTCTATTCATTACCCCTCAGTGATGTGCTAATTAGAGCAGCCAAATGCTACAAATGAGTCTGTGTTTGCGATTTTTCAAGGACTGGAGTCTAATCATTTTCTCCACCACTATAAAGATGTCATGAGGTAATGTGTAAAGTTATGCTGTGGGAAACCAAACAGAGAGAGAGGGAGATAAAGCATTCAAGGGTGTGTGATTTACCTCCTTTGAGTACAGTCATGCTCACACACTCTGGGTTGGAATAGCTGGTGTGCACAGGGTGCTCTGCAGCCTCGCACTTTCCGTTGCATCAGTGTTTTTTCCCTCCTAAGAAAGAGACATACTTTAATACTCATAAACATTTATTTAATCGTTTGAGTCTGGAAAGGGGCACCTCCAGAAAAGTTCCACACAAAATAGGCAATAAACGAAGTCTGCTGTGAGTCTGCCAAAACCCAAGATCCACCTAACTAGACAAAAATCTGGGAATAGGGAAATGCCCAGAGAAAATACATGGATTCAGTCCCTCTTCCCCTAAAAACCTTCCACAATGAAGCAAAAATAATCTGTTTTCTTTTGCAAACAAGCACTCCAAAGCAGAGACAAATTCTCTTTCAAGCTGGCACTGGTGTTCTGAAGCATCTGAGCGCAGTATGGCAGCGCTGTGACACATGGCAATTCCATCAGACTGGGGAAAGCACAGGATGAGGAAACTCTGCTATCTAAAGTTAGATTTAAATTTTTGCAGTGGTCTTCATCCAAACAGATTTTAGTCACTTCAAGTATAAGGTGTTTTGTCCAAGGTTAGGTTGTCTTAGGGTGAGAAGAGCAGGTGAAATATCTCATTTGCCTTGTCAGTCCAACTTGAAACCAACCTAGTACTATACCTTCCAAAAAGGGTTTGAAGTTTTGGATGTGTTTATTCATAGCAAGTGGCAGCATCTTTCAACATAATGCAGTTACCTGCTCTGTGTGGAAAAGGTTGGTGGGATCTGGCCCCCAAAAAGCTGCCACTAACACTTGCTTAGTGGGCTTACCTGTGGTTGACTAATGGCATGGAGCAGCTTTGTATGTGTATTAAGTTTAGAATTTTTCAGTAGAGAAGTGATCCTATGCCTCAGGACAGCATGAAGACTTCACATTTAATGCCTAGGGAGGTTTGCCTTCAGTGCATTTACCCCATGCTGGAGCATCAGACTAACACACAACAGATACACAAGTGAAACTATTTGCTCATCCGCTCAAAGACTGAGTGAAACCCTTCTGAAAAAAAAGTCATCCTGATTTTCTTGAGTGTAGTAGCAAAAATTGCTCTCTTCAGCAGTTTAGGATTGAAAACTTTCCTCTCCATTGCCCTTTTTTGTGTGTTCCTTGATGCTTTATAAAAGGGTTCCAAATCTGTTCTATAACACTATTTGACTAGATCTATGATGATGTATGCCAGAATATGTCAAAATAATTGTGTGGTGACTATTCTGGGTTAAGAAGAATCATATTTAATGTTACTAATTTTCACATTATTTCACCCATAAAAATCTTTCTAGCAGCAAAAGTTTTATTGCACTGTAATTCAGAGTCTCTAATTTATTCATGGGATAAATGTTTCATGTAATGAATTTTCTAGTAAATGTATTCTGAAATTCATGCAGAAGCAGGACCACTGTAAAACTGCACACGTTTATGCTAAAAGAGATGGATTTCCCCCATTGGAAAGTTTGGAGGGCAAATCCTGTAGCTTTCTGCCCTTAATTCATCTTTTCTGCCCTAGTTTCATCTTTCATTAAGGTTTGTTAAACTCTAACAGCTTTATTTTAAAAATGCTACTGCCACGTAATATGCAGGTTAGATTTTGAGTTGGTTTATATGTGCAGCCCTTTGCACTAACAGAATATTATTAAGCCTAATGTTTTTCCTGATCGTGAGGCTTAACCATATTTTGAGTCTTTATACTGAATTGTCTGTCTTCCTGCTTCACATCTTGGCACAGGTAGGGGAGCAAGAGGTCTTGGAAGCTCATGTTAATGTTGCTAGAATAAGACACTCTGTTATAGATATGCATAGTGTTTAAAGAAGAGGCAGGGAAGGGCTCTGTAGAACTGATTTTACAGTCTTTTGCTGATGTCCGGCTTTTCTTATGCTAAAAATGACACCTCTGTGGGGTAACAGGTAGAGAGAAGCACACAGATCATAAGGACGTAACACAACAGTGTATTAGTGACCTTTGGTTTCGCATGAAGTCATTTGGCTGCAAGCTGTCTGTCGCTCTGTAGACCAGTTACAAACCCCTCAGTATTTCCAGCAATCTAAAAGCCTCACACTGTTAGAGCAGAGAAGTCAGATGTTTCTCGAATGCCTCACCTGTTGACACCAGACAAAATTCCTTACCTTAGAGACTGAGTCTCTTAGGTGTTACTTAAAAAAGCAGCTCTAGCCATGTTCTGCTGCACAGGTGAAAAATGTGTAGGTAAACTTGGTCTTCAGTAATAAAATTATGTCACAGGGGCACTTATCCTCAAACACAGAAAGTTTCAGGGACAAATTCACTGCCAGTAGAAGTATCTGTTAACAACTTGCAGCAAAGTAGATCTGCCCTACTGCCATGTCATATAAAATATAGGCAGTGATCAGCATTGATGCAGTCATTAACTGTAGCCAGAGGTAACACCCATGTATTTCTGACTCTAGGTATGACAAAATACTGAAGGGGCACTGCTTTTTAAATGCTCTCTATTTAATAGGGTTCAAAATAATAAAGGATTATCAGATCCTAGGCTGGAGTTAATCAATGTCAATGAGACTAGTTCAGTTTATCAAAAAGTCTTCAGCCCACTGTTCCCAATTAGTTACAATGCTGCCCCAGAATCCTCTCTATGGTCAAGGCAAAGCCTGGGGATAATCAGAAGAAGGAAGCATTACCAGCCTCTGTGGAGAATGGAAAGGACATCTGTAATCTGAATGGGTATATTCCCCTGATGTCTTCTCCTCAAAGCTGCTGCTTGAATAAATGAGGTAACCCTAGCCCATTCCAGGGCTCTGTTGTAATATTCTTTTCAGGGTATGAAAATCTTAGATGTGAATCTCTGAGTGACCAGATGCATAGGAGCAGGTATTAAACTGCTACAGTCTAATTGATATATGCTGCCATCAGTTCTGACCCAGGTAATAGCACAGCTAAAACAATTTCGAGTGGGTCGAAACATCCCTGGAGTACTTACTGCAGTGATATAAAAATCTTGAAGCAATGTGTCTTAAGTCCTGTAAATCATGTTAGACTTAATGAAACCTCTGCAAGAGTATTCTGTGGCCATAATGCATTCAGCTGCGGTCTGTTGACATTTTGTATCTGATTTTAAGAATTATGTAAACTTTTGATGATATGGTGTAGCTGATAGGATTGAAAAATAAAGATTGCTTTTTAATGGTTCATTTTGGTGGAGATCCTAGTAGCTGCAAAGGAAATTCCTGAGATCCAATGTATTTCACCCCGGTGGTTTGATTTCTGTTACCCAGAGGAATTTTTTCCTTATGAAAACTTTGAAACCAGAGAGATGCCTGTTGTGTACACAATATCTGTTTCAGCTGGTTTGATACAATTGAGTCAGACCAACTTCACACTCATGTTGCTTCAGTACATAAAATTTATCTGCCTTGTATTTACCAGTGAGCTATAAATGTTGTCCTTTGGAAGGGAAGTTGGTAGATAATGACAAGAGAAAGATAACAGGTGAGGCTGCAAACACATAGACATACATTCTTCCCTCCATGTGCACACGTAAATCCTTTTGACATTAACGAGGACAACATCGATGCAGTGAAAAGCAGGCAGGACTCCATAATAAAAGTTAGGCAATATGAAGCACTTAAACCACCATATCAGTCTTTCTGATTGCAGATATTTTCTTATCATTATTACCGTGCTTAGCATATACAAAAGTCTTCATCTCTTATAAATTAGGGTTGTGCTGTGGTTTTTCCTAATTTATCCATCTGTAGAGTTTTTTCGTTGGTAGAAGCTTGCTGCTGGAAGAGAAGCAAATTCTGCTGTGTTATTCCAGAATACATCTGAAATAGTTGATTTCAGCAATTCCAGGGAACTTTGGTTTTTTCAGTTTTAGAGCTGTGTGATTGAGAGCTGCACTCCACTCTAATGCACTCTTCTATCTAATGTATTCAGGTACACTGGGCAATTTCAAGTGCTTATTTTGGGAGGCAGCGGAAAAATCCAAGGGACTCTAAAAAAAGCTTCAGTTTTACAGAAAACATTCAGTAATTCTGAAATTCAAGTTGGACTTCCTCTAATTAAGCCACACAGACCAACAATAATTCTGGAAAATGTGGTTTGCAATGCCAAGTGTCCTACCCTGCTTTTGCAACCAACCATTTATCAAACTTGATGTTGTCACTGACACAGACTTGGGGAAAAAAAAGGGGGGGAGAAAAAAAAGGAGACAGACAAAGGTTCTTTCTCAAAAAAAACCATGAGACTGGCATCGTTATCATGACATTTTAAAATGTAATAAGTTCTTATGTGCTCTTATTTGCTTTCTGGTTTCCAAACGAATAAGGATAACATTCTGAAGCTTTTCTCTGGCACTGTGTAAGCTAGAAAGCTCTTAAATAAATTGAAACTAAGTTCTTCATGTGAATAAATGATGTAGTAGCTTATGCTTTAGGTGCAACACCAAATGTCTCAGAACTCTATGTAAATCTGGTGGGCTAGCACTGTTTCTTCAAAGTTGGTAGATTTATTCTAATGCTTGCTAGGGAATACTTTTTTAAAAAAAGAAGGTGGTTGCTATCTTAAAAAGGTAAAGGTCCTTACTCCTGCAGTCAAACTGATAGCAAACAGATACTGCTTGGTTCCATAAATAAGGTGTTTTATTTCATAAAAAGTCTCAGAATGCATCTTTTGTTCTATAATTATCTTACCTTAGTGAACATAGCGTTGTCTGCCATGTAACCCAGAAGCTGTTGTACACTGGGCTGTTCTGAAGGGAACAGACATGCTTGTACAGGGTGCTCTTTGGACAACAGGGTATGGAAAGAATCTACTATTTAATGCAAACAAACATTTTGAGTATAGAGCTTTCCAATCCTATAAATGTTAAGGTTGATAAAAAAAGAGCCCATACTTAGTTCCTCAGTGTCTCACTGAATTGTCTTTTTAAACTCCTTAGAAACAATAAGACAGTCCTCCACATAACTCTGACTTCTTGTCAGGAGAAGTTTTTCTCTTGAGCTCTGCTCATGAACTGAAAACAGGGCCCTGGCTTTGCCTCATTGCATCAGAAAGGGTCAGAAGAGGGAAGCAGAAGCAGCAGAGCCCTCAATGTTGTAATGCAAGCGAGAGCACACCACAGATACCTACTGACCTTGTGAAGACTGTAAGAAATGCTGACAGCTCCCACCACTCTGGGCTGTCTGGAATTCCTCCTCTGCATAGGCTTTATTGTCATCCTGCCTTCATTATTGTTAGTCGAGTTGGTAAAAAGTCTTGAGCTACCAGTAGTGTGTCAGCCACATCAGAGAGAGAAAAGGTTAGTTTGGTTCTCCTGGGTCAGTGGAGAGCTGAGCTCTGCTGGTTTCTCACTCTTGCACTGCTCAATGACCAGAGAGCTTGGCTTGGGCTCTGCATCTTCTCTCCTGCCAAGGCAGGGCAGCAGCTGTTCTCCAGCCAGTGGCTCTCCTTAGGTGACATCCTGCACTTCTCTGGCTCGGGCAATGAATTCTGCATGTAACCCTGTGAGTTTGGCATCATGGGGGTCTTAGGGCAGCAAATCTTCTCCGTGGGTCTTGCCCGACTCTAGTACTGAAACAGCCTTTATTTGGAAACAAAAGTACAGTTTGTTTTAATAGTATGTGAAAGTGCTTAGAAAGAGAAGGGTGTAGAACAATCCACATGCATTTCCATTTCACCACAGGGCTTATTATCCCCTTGGAGCAATCCGGGCTGGCCTAATTCCTTTAGTCACCTTCTGTATATGTAAAAGTCAATACAGAAATCAGATTCCCCTGAGCAGTTCCCCCTCTGAAGGGAAATCCTCTTTCTAAGCAGAAATGGTTTTTATGTTCCTGGCTGTTCTCGGTGAAACCTGTCAAGTACTCTTACTAGAGACAGAACTGTGGGATCTCAGCACGTCAGCACACTGTGCTGCCATGGCTGACCTTGAGCATTTTCCTTCTTTCTTTGCTTCTCCCGTGTGTTGACATCACCTTATGCGACTTGAATCGCCGTGATCATACTGTAGGAACTGCAAGTGAACAATCTGGTCAACTTATAATACCTTCTACATTTCCCTCAGGTTTAGGTACTCAGTAGATGTTCTTGGATGATCAGATCTTTGAAAATCTGCCCAGATATCCCCAGTGAAATGTGCTGATGCTGAATATGTTTGAAGATCTGTTCCTTACAAGGAGCACACAGGTCCTGCAGTAGAAGTATTCTGCGTTACGGTGTCGAGATAGTGAGTGCTTTTCTTTTGCTGTCCCGACCCAGGTCACACCGTGAGCACAACTGTAACTAAATTCCTTAGTACTCTCCTACGGGACACCTGGTTAGGCACTCAGTTTAATAATTCTGGTTCAAGCCTGTTAAAGGATCCATCCAAAATCCAGTCAAATGTGAGAGGTATCAACAGCTGTGGTAGAAAATGTATTTGAAAGCAGTGAGACTTTCTGGATAAATTCCATCCTTTTTTATATCCTGGTCAGTCAACTCTGTTGATTGCTAAGATGGCTCTCCAGGCATTTCTTACCAATGGCAGCTGGACCTATTAATTATTAGCAGGGTTTTACAAACCCTCCAGTCTCTCCCCTCTCAGCAGTGCTCCTTATCCACAGAACACCACTTCTGCCTCTTCTGCCCTGAGTCCATGCCAGGCTTGCAGTGGGGTGACCTGGTGGGAACCAATCAAAACAGGTGGAGACAACCAAAATCTCCCCCCCCCCACCCCAGATGCAGAAAAGTGGTTTGAACAGGGTACTACCTGTCTCAAAGCAGAGTAATGCTGTACTCTCTTCCCTCCCTTGGAACATCCCAGGGAATATAATCACCATCCAAAAGAACAAATCTTCCCTAAAGCTCATTCCAAAGGAAGTTAGTCACACTCAGGCACTGTAAACACTAACCTCCTTATCCCAACCCTCCCTGTGTACCCCCTCCACATCCCTGTCCGCTTCCCCGCTTATGATATCCGGTTTTATCTTTCCTGTTACATCACTCCCACCACACTGTATTAATCATCTGGCCTCTATCACATTACACTTAATAAATGAACAAGATCTAATACAAAAATCCCTCTGAAACAGATGACTTAATACTCTTTTATGCTGAACTCTTTTTCTATTCCACAGATGTGTTGCAAACACTCATGAGTGTTCTGTAGTAGATGAAATGTTTTTAGCAAAGATAGTTGAAAAATAGATGTAATTTATATAAGCTATTTAAGTTCATTTCTGTTTGATGAAGCATTGTACATCCTGTCTTCATTGTAAAAAGAGAGAAAATGGCTATTTTAGTATGCAAGAAAAGGACAGACCCCACTAAGTTATGAGCCTAGTTTAACATGTATCTGTAAGGTTAGGAGATGTTCTCAGGGCAGTCCATGTCAGAGCTGGGACAGGCACCACTAATCATAGCCACAATATTCCCTTTTATCTAAAATACCCCGTTTTCAGGGGCAAAATGAATCACCTCCAGGAGCGCAAGTTCAGCTCTCCTGGGAGCCATAGCCCCCTGACTGAGCCTCCAGTTTGTCTGCTTTCATGCTGCCTGACACGGCATCACCTTCTCCTGTGTGTTTTGCTCCTTGTGCAAAGTTGAAATTGCTTTTGGTAGTTCTTGGCCCCGCAGAGCTCCCGTGCCCAGATGGGGTTTCCGTCCCCAAAGCCAAACCTTGGGCTTTGCCACCAGGTGAGCTGGCCCTGCTCCGATGAGCCAGTTCATACAGGTGGCATTACCAGGTATCTCTGCACTGTCAGGCCTTACAGTTTCGTCCCCAAATGGGTGTGGAATGAAACTTGAGGTGATGGAGCTTTCGGTCTGACACAGATTCGCAGAGAAGGCCCCAAAACATAGAAGTACCAACGAGCCCTATGAGGACTTGTGTGAGCCCTGTGTGGGCTGTGACACATCACCCATGCTTCGGAAAATAAGCTGTTAATGAGGAGATGCCTAGGAGAGAGAAGTAATAGGGATTTCTGAGCAGGATTTTGATAGAGCTATAACAGGTGATTAAAAAGCCCTCCAATAATCCCCTTTATTTACTCACAGAAGAACCATTGCTTTCATTTTCAAGAAAGAGGATTGTCATTTATGTGAGACTCAGAAATTTTCACTGGTTTAGGTTTGTGTGGGAGGTCCTTGTATTTATCTGTCTTTTGCTAAAGCAGACATGACTTTTAACTTTCAAACTGCAATTTTTTCACCCAAAAACATTCCACAGGATACATTAGGTTTGTAAATTGAAATAGTAATGACCCTTGTATGACTGTGAAAGATTAAGCTGTGGGCTTTGACCACGTCAGAGTCTTAAAAACACTGATAAGTAGCTATAGCATTAGGTGATTAAGAGAAAGAGGTTGAACTTTGCATCTGGTGTAGCTGCCATAGAGCTTTCCTGGAAAATGTAAACCAAATTACCCAAGAACTGGAAAATTGCATTTGGAAATAATAACGGTTTTGTTGAGTTTTATCATGTAGACTGACAGCTGGAGGAGACTCGGTCTGTTGCTGAACCCCCAAATCAACAAGTTCTGTCTCCTGACATGCACGGGGGTGGGAGAGGCTGCGCATTTAAGACCAGTAAACAGGCTGTGAATTTCTAATCCTCCCATTAAGTCTCGCTCCCTGATTGTTGGCTACATTCACTTTCCTTTCTTTTAATTCGCTATCTCTTAAATTATAATAGTTGAAAACACATTAGGACCAAGAAAGGGAATGGAAAAAGCTAAGTAGACAATCACCTTGTAAACATCTTGTGATGGTGATGGCTATTTAACAGGAAACGTTCAGTACCAACTGAGGCACAGGCGAGCTTATCCAAGCAAATCAATGCAAGTTAATCTTTCAGTGTCAGCTGGCTGAGTTTTGGACTAGTGATGAATGCCTTGACTGGAAAGATGAAATGCTGGAATGCCAGGCACTGCTCTGACAGCTACAGATGGTGCCAATTACTGCCAGTAGAGCCTGTCCTGCTGTGAGCCCAAGATGTCTGATTTGTGGTCACAGAAAAATGAAAAAGAGGTTTCCCAGCTGGGCCTGTCACCTGTCCTATATTGCTCCATAGCAAAAATGGTATTCGTGTTCTAAAATCAAATTTCTTTGTATATTTATGCAAATGATCCCACCATGCTAATTACCAGACATATGCCTTGGAAAGATGCAGACACTATTAGAAAACTGAATTTTTCTTTCCCTGGTTTAAAATAAATTTCAGAAATTATAGTAAAGTTAGAATAAAATGCAGTGTTGAAATAAAGGGGAAGGAGGTGAAAGGAGGAGGAATAAGTAATTCAATAGAGCAGGCAGACATTCTGTGCTTAATTTTTCTTCGTGCAGTTGAAAGGGATTTACAGGCTGTAAATCAGAACAGGATCTAGCCCGTGGTCTCCAGTCTTGCCATACTGAGCTTGAATGTTTATATAAGCCTTTATTTTTCCTTTGTACGTTTGAGCCTTTTTGTGTTTGTTTTTCATGTGCCGTCTTATTCCACCCCTACCCAAGCTATACAAATTGTCATTTATTGCACTTTCACATTATTTCCTGCCTCTGTGATATTTAAAAGGATTAGTCTAGACATCTGTGATCTGTAATTGGCTTTTTCCATGAAAGGGGATCAGCTGTAAGAACTTAAGCAACCCAGACTTATTTTACTTGTGATACTTGAAAGCCTTCTGGACAGAGCACCTTTGCTGCAATGATTTAGCACCAGGTTACTCAGTGTGCAAATGCAGCTTCAGTCAGTCCTTTCCCATTGAATCCACTGTGATTTTATCCACCTGAAAATAGCCCATGTGTTTTAATTAAAATATATATTGAAGTAACTGGTTCCAGGTTTGGCTTTCTTTAGCATTGTGCTGTGAAAGGGGACCCGATAAAATACTCTAACTCTGAAATATATTTCTATTCTGCTTTTATTTATATGGTAAAGTAACAATAGCATGGTAATTATCCCTGTTGGAGCATGAAATACAAATCTGCCTCTTTTTCCCCTGTCCTTGGAACTCATCTACCACAGTTTGTGTAATTGTTAAGAGCTGGTAGGTGGGGGCAGACGGCCCATTTCCATTTTATTAGACTCAACCTTTGCTAACAAAGCTATTTTTCCCTCAAGTTCAAACACAAATGTTTAAGCAAATTTTAGAATTCATTTAACAATAGTAGTAAATCAACAGACAAACTGTACTATAAAAATAACTCTTATAGCAGCTGTGGAGTGAAATGGGCCAAAGTACCTTTAGGTCCTGGCTTGAATCAAGGAGTATTTGGTGTTTTGAGATAAGCCCTCAGTTGCCAGTTGTAATTCCACTGTATAACTTGGAAGAATTGGCCCTGTGAGTTTCCAATAGCTGTGAATAATAAATGACAAGCTTTCAAGTGATCATTTCTGTAAGTTTTTGGGAATTAAATGGTGGTGATAAAATGAGAGGTGGGAAGACACCACAGCCTCTCTTTATTTTTATCTTTTCACCTTTCATCAAGCAATGAGAAAGGTTGAGACAACTGGCAAGTCTGGGAAGACTTTCAATATGTCCCTAAGTTGCTGTAGCTTTCATGTGCCTGTTTGTCTGAGAGGGCCATCTTGTATTTGTCACTGGGTTTGCTTTCCCCTAACCGTAATTATTTAACAGTTAAAATCAAATATGTAGGTTTTTCTGCAAGAGATCCCAGCTTCTTATAGAGCCTCTCACTTTTGCACATTCCAGTGAAGTCACACGCTTTCCATGGTTCCCTTTTTCTTAGTAAGTTGCCTGTATTTAAAGACATTATCATTAATATAAATGCAAGGAGAGTTTTCTGGAAGAGTGTTGGGAAGAACCACATAAAAAGCCATTATCCGAGTGGTTAAGATCCAGAGGCTCATTCCCAGGTACAAACGTGGGGATTACAGATTTGATAACATAAAATAGAAAGTCTCCCAGGTTCCCTTTCTGTCAGCAAAACGAAGGTGGTAAAACAGAGGCACGCTGCCTTTGGGGCTTTCTCCCGCAGCCTCTCGCTGAGCAGAAGTGGTGCTGTCACCCCTTGCGTGGTGCCCGCGGTGTCCGGAGCTCTGGATGAGCGTGGCTGAGCCCGGGGCAGCCTCCACCCGTCTGCTGTCAGGGGGTGCCTCCAGGCTGCACCCTCCGACTTGTTACCACCTTCTCTTTGCCCTGCCCTTAATTATGTAACTGCTAAACCCAGATATAGATATATATGTAGGGTTTGCTGCCAAGGTCTCGGCTTCTCGTAGAGAATGTTTTGGTTGTCTTCTGAACCGCTCTTTCATTTCCTGACTGCTGGGAGAAGGCGGCTGTAACGTGTGAAAGCCACAGCTATGGGCCCTCACCTCAAGTACAGTGGTTTTTTGGGGGGTAGATACACTGTTCTGTGTAACATTCAACCTGGGGAGATACTTAACCACTTTGCCTCAGTTCAGCATGTCTAATATTTGGCACAAATCAGTGTGTTCGTGTTTCATTCAGCTTGGCTAACAGCCAGCATAGAGACTCTATTTTCATTTTTGAATTTCACTTGGCAGATCCTTAAAAGTCACTGGAGAACTTTGCCTGGGTAATAAAAAGCAACTTTTTTTTATTGAAAACTAATTATTTTTTCAGCTCCATGTGCCAGCTGTTTAAAAATGTTGTGGTCACGTTAGCGCATACTTTAATTACAGAGTTCTAGAAAAATGCAGATCCTATTGTGAAATGTTCCTCACAGCATTAATACGCCACTTATTTTCAGCCACATCCAAACTGTTAAAATACACAGATAGCTTTTGCAGCTGCAATTAAGTATCATTTATCACTAAATGCACAAATACCAACGTAGAGCTTCTACCCGTTTTGGGTGAAACCAGAAAATTTTCAGTTTGAGGCTTGAAGACCAAGCTTATGTGTATATATGAGATGCTGAGTGAGGTTTTCAGAAATGCTCAGGACTTTCCAAGTCACTGGGAACATTAGACTCAGTGTGCTCTTGAGATTTTCTTCTGTTCCTCAGGCACCTAAATGCTTTTGAAAATCAGGCATGAAAAGGCTCTTGGGATGCTGTAATGGACGCGGGGCTTGACTGGGCAGGAGCCGTGGAGATCCAGATCCTTGGCAGTGGTGTCCCTGAGTTGGGATGGGATTTAGGGCCCTGGAAGAGAATAGGGTGAGAACAGGAGGATCAGCAGGGAGGACAAGGGCTACGTGAACCCAAGCAAGGAGGTCTTTTCTCCTCTGAAGTGAGCACCAGGGGGATGGTGGGAGCTGGGTCCCTCCATGCAGCTGCAACTCCCAGCTTTGCTGCACCCGCCCTTCCCGTGCGCCCCGGCTTCCTCCGCGAGGGAAGCGTTTCTTCCAGCATGCAGTGTCGCATGAGACTTCATCCTTCGTGGTGCCAGCGTTAGCAGAGCATTTGGCCTGCCAGATGCTGCTTCAAATTAAGGATGGTTCTGAGCCAAAATCTTGGGTTCAAACACCTTCAAACTTTGGGAAAGTTTGTATCCCGATTTTATGGCTTTGCTCTCTATCCCTGCTTCATTTCAGTCTTACCTAGTTACAATTTTTATATTCTCCTGCAATCAGAAGCTGCAAAGAAATGTAACAGGAACAGAGTGGGTGGATGTTTCATGGGAGAACAGTAAAACTTTGCCTGGCTGGAGGAATGCTCAGTTTCCTTGGTCAATTTATTGGATGTATAAAATGGATTATTCAGTGGACAAGAACAGTCCTGCATCCCTACCTTTTTTACACTCTATTTCTGGTCATACCTTTCATATAAAAATAAAGTACCTTTTGCCTGTTATATTTGATTCATGCCTGTAAAGACTAATGTGTTGCATATATATAACCAGAATTTTTATAAAAGTATATAAACACTAAGGGAAAATGGCAAAACAGATGGCAAGTAATAAAGCCATTTAAAGGTATTTACTGGACATGCAATACCAGACATGTGTGTTTCTCCTCTATAACTTTTTAAATTACCCATTGAGTTTGTTTAGATTCCATCTGACATAATTTTTCCTTTCACTTTTTTGAAATAGATTGAAGATGCATTTCACCTATATTCCTGTATTTTAAATGTAAGCATGCAGTAATAGAATGTGTTACCACAGCAAACTGTGAAGACACAATATTTGCTTATATTAAGTCATATCTGGTTTCTGTCATTAGAGATAACTGTAGCTGTTATAAGTAGCTTGTCCTAGAAATAAACAAAATAAAATGTAAATGTCAAATCATTCTAAACACATGAATTTCAAAACCATTTCTTTGACCACAGAATGTGTCAGAATAATGCAGCTAAGGATGTCTTAAAAACTGAAAAACTGGAGTGGCTGTTTTGATACTGTGCAGTTTGACATTTTCTCCCACAAAGTGGTGAAAACCAAGGAGACAAACCAGCTTAAGGTGAAGAGGGAAGAAACAAAAAGTACATTTTAATGAGACATTTACAAATTGTTCAGCACAGAGAGAGGCACATTATGCTAGCACTTTGTCACTGTAAATATTGCAGATGTCGTTCCTCTGAGTTTGTCCTGGAGCATTATTAGAACAAAATATACAAACACACAGCCAAATCTTTTTGAGTTTGACTCAGTAAGGCTTGAGCAGGGAATCCAGATCTGCCCTACAATCAAATAGTCATTAGAGCCCAGGACTAATTGCTGCATCAATTAATTCTGTGCACGCATCAGTTCTGGTGTGGTAGGTCCCAATTGGCTGGTGGTGGGTTTTGCCTGCAAGACAAGCAACAAACATCCCAGTGGAGCTGCAACCCACGTTAGGTGCTAACTGTGGGTTCCCCGTGTGCTTTGCCTGGCCCAGCATGCTGTGAGCAGGAGGGGAAGCTGGCAGGTACCCCAGGGCTGTCCCCTGGCATCCCTTCCAGGGGGACAGGCTGATCTGGACTTGCTGGCTGAGAGGTGACTTGTGGGTGAGCTGCCCTGGGCAGTCCTGCCTGCGCAGCACCGGTACCTCTCACACCCTGAGACTGGCTGCTGGTGCAATCACACAGATGGCTCTGCTGGTCTTGTGGAAAGGGAAGTTTTCTTCTACAGCTTGTGAAATATCCCGGGTCTGTCGCCTCAGGCAGGTGAACCCTGCCAAGCATCTGGGCGGGCCAAGCCGGGTGTGTGGCTGCCCGTGGGCTCCACCTGTCCAGTTCTAGCGAGGGGGCTCCACAGACAGGGGTGCTGAGATATGAAGTAACTCATGTAAAGAGGAGAAGGGTCCTTCTTGTTGGGGAATGGACAAGTAAAACTGTCTCTGCATCTTTAGCACTGCATCACTCAGCAAGACAGCTGAGTGCCTTGCAAACCCCATGGCCGTGACTTTATTTATTTCACCATCCTTCCATGCTTTATCACCAGATATTTTAGTTAAACAGCAGAACTCCAGCAGATTTTGTTGTTACTATCACCCTGAGCCATCAGTCCCCTTTGCCTGTTTTTTTCATGACTGTACCAGTTCAATTGATTCAAGGGATGTTGGAAAACGTACACATGGAGGCATAAGCAGGTAACCAGGAGTGAGGACGGAGGATCTGCTGGTTTTGGCTTGCCTGGTTGCCTTTGTGGCATGACTGAGTGCTGTGTAATGTGGTACAGGGAAGTGCTGGCTTTGGGGTGAGCTTCCTCCTGAGCTTTCTCGGGTGGTGCGTGTCCATGAGGTCCTGTGGTGGATCTCCCGCAGGGAGCATCACCAGCTTCCCCTGCTATAGGTGGCAAAGCTCCAGCTGAGTTTTACAGGGATGAGAAGGGTCATTAAGAGAAAAACATGGTGGTTTTGTTGTGTTCCTTCTTATCAGACGCTCTTGGTTTCAATGAGAGCTGTCAAACCCAGCATATTCCTAGATGTTTCAGAAGCTCTATTTCCCTCTGCAGATTTTGGCAGGAAGCAAGGTTATTTTTCTTCGTGCTATATTTAAAAAATGCAGCTGAGCGAAAAAAGAAGTTCTTATTTTCTTAAAACTCGGATCATTCTTTATAAATTACAACTGTTTAATTTTTTTGGGCTGCTAGGCGTTTTTGGAAAGCTGCCAACTTCTTAATGTATCTGTGTATGTATGCACTCCCTTCCACCAGTGAATGTAATTAATGTTTGAAAATTGTGGCTTTCAGTCTCACAAGCATAAAGAAATGTTTTAATTTGACGGTATGGCTGACAAAATACTAATTTGTTTTGGGACAGACCCTCACCTACTTGCATGGAGACAAGTGCAAATAGGAAGCAAAGCCTTTCCAGAGTTTCCAGCATGAGTAAATACCAAATTGGAACCTGTATTTAGAAAACATCCACATCCATTATAATTTGCATTTGTAATATTAGCAATTTCCCCTAGAATAATTTAATAAAACACTTTTCGTACAATTAAGTATTAGAAAAGTAAAATTAAGAGCAGCCTTTGAGAAGCATTAGCTTCTTTTATCTAAGACATTTTGGTGTGCCCATGAAAAATAAATGTATAGTACAATGAACCAAAGCTATGTAAGTGCAAACAGAGAAAAATACAAATGTTGTGAATAAGATATGATGGACTACTTTCAGGAGTCAAGGTAATTGTAAAAGATCTATCTGGGCTAATGTGACTGCTTTATATTTTTGTCATGCCTTTGTAACATTGGAGATCATTAGGAACTGTCTCCGGGGAAAGGGACCTGTGTCTAAAATCAGTTTGGGCCCATTATCTTCGGGAAGAGATTGTCTATACCCCAGGCATCCTGAATCCTCTATTTACTGGGGTAGGAAGCACATTATGTAATGGATATTAATACAGTGGGCCCCCACATTTCTAGAGCTCATTAATTTGAATGGCTCGGAGAGCTGAACGTCAGTCTGTTGGTACCTCTGCTGTGCCTGCTGCTCCTGCTGCTCGTTGGGGCTTTTGTGTTTCCTGCCCTCGCTTCAGTTATTGTTTCTTCTGTTTTGTCTTCTGAAACACTCGTTCGCCACGGAAAGCCCTCAGTCCCCAACTTAAAGGCCGTGTGTTGGCACAGGCAGGCGCCACAGGGTGAGCTTTGGCAACAGCGTCCCCGGGTTTTGCTGTTAATGAGGTTCCTCTGCTGTTGGATGCATTGCATGGAGGAGAGGCTGAAGCCCCTGGAGGCACATGCCTTCCTCACAGGAGCGAGCCAGCGAGCTGGTTGAGGTGTGAATTCGAGGTTACCGACAGCCTAATTTGTTATGTGCTCGTGGGGTCAGGTTTCTTCCTTCTCAGCAACCTGTCCTTTAAACGCATTGGTTTTGAGCTGTTCCTCTAAAGGCAGCCGTAAATGTTGAAATCGTGTAACGCACAGATATGCTCTGATGTAATCCAAAGCAAAATAACGACCGTGAAGTGGTAGCAGAAATGTAAAATCAACATTTTTGAGGTATTATTTTAAAAATTCATATAGCATCTGAGGCTTTTTACCTACTCAAAATACAATTTAGATGCGCAAACAAACAAGAGCTAGAGGTGACTGTTAAAGATAAGACTTTTCAACTATGTGTTACAAATTTTGTGGTTTCCAAGCAGCTGAGAAATGTCTTCTGCTTTTCTTTTGAGGCTGTAAACACTATGAATTACCAAGTAAAAAACTTAGTAGTCCCCTGTTCACTAATCAAAATCTGTAACAATTGGCACAGTGTTATAGAATAAACATTTAGAAAACATAAACTTTGAAAGGCTTCTTTTTAACAATCCGACTATATTGCTTTATGTGCCTCTAAACAGTTTTTAATAGCTGTGGAAATAGACCTTTCAATGTCACGGTATCTTTAAATACTACAGGTTATGTCATCTGGCACGTTACGTGAAGGTGTAGATAACATTAAACATACAAGCTTTATAATGACTGTACAAATATGTACAAATGATACAGCTTGAGATCACACAGAAATTAAATGTATAAGCATTAAATAGATGTTATCTCAAGTCCAAAAATTACCCTAAATCTGGTTAAATAGTTATTCACCAGAAGTATAATAAATAACTCCTGAGTTTATCTGTTACAAAGATCTCTTCTGAGGTCATCTGTACAGACGTCTGTGCTTTCTCTCGTAATTTGATGACTGCATCTCCATAGGCAGGTCCTGAGAAGTTTCCAGTGCCCTTCTGACAGGTGCCGAGGATTAGTGAACCTTCAGTAAATTGAAATGTTGGTGATCTTGTTAAATTCACTTGTCCCCTAAATAAAAAGAAATTATAAGGCTAAAAAGTGTGCCCCCAGATCAGTTTAATGCTGGACTGTGCCTCCACATGATCATATTTCTTTCTTTAATTCCTCATCCAAATGATGCTGATAGTAGCAAAATGAAAATAAATAGATATAGCTTTCCACATACTAGGCAGGTATATTCTTATGTGATTTTTAACATTTTAATTAAACTGGTGAAATAGATACCTGAGTGTGTTTCAGAAGGTCATGGAGCGCAGTCCAGCAAGTATCTGGGTTGTGGTTTGTCAGCACCCAAGCTACTATGTGAAATGCCACCTGGTTTTTGGATTATTGAGCTATTCTGCTCTACAAAAATGTGTCACAAGAGAAATCACAACCTAAAAGGACGTTTTGATTTCAGTAGCAACCTGAAGTCTGATCTTTATAATTCAGTGCTCCAAGCTGATTTTCTTTCCTGTCCTAGGAAAGCAGGGCTCAGTAACTGCCATTTCTCTTTCTTAGCTTTCAGTTCAAGTCTAAATAAAACTCAAAAATGGTCTCATTGGACTTATTCCATGCTACTGACCTCATGTCCATCTGCTCACATACCCTCTCCCAGCATGATCACCTCCCTGTGACAGTTTTCCCTCTTGGTGTATTAGCTGGTGCAGAGAAGAGAGGTCATTTTTCCTCTTGAGTTACCCTACAAGTAGGGGACATGGTTACCCACCTCCTTCAACTACAGAATAAGATCTTTTCTTCCAACACCATCCTCATTTTTTGTTTGCAGCTATTTCTACTTTCCCCCCTTTCTTTCTCTAGTGTGTCTGTGAGACTGTCCTCTGAACACCGCATGAAATAAAGTGTTGTGAGGAGAGCTGCTGCTTGAATGAGGTGCTTCCCAAGGAGTAACAATATTTGTTGAGCAGATGTTATTTCATTCTGAATAATGGAAACCATTTGGTGTCCTTCAAAATCATCATGAGGGCAGTAGACGGGAATAAAAAAAAAAAAAAAATCAGCAGAGACGTAACAGCTGGAGAATTCCTTCCCCCCTCCCTCCATCCCCTGCATAGTAGCTATTGCAGATGTTTCAAAATGGCCGAGGTGCTGTTCAGGAGAAAATCTCCACAGCTTTGTGCACCATGTGAAGCCATGCAACTGGCTCCTGCACCCCACTGAGCTATTCAGTAGAAAGCTCAGCTGGGTCAGGGAGTTCCTGCCAAGGGGCCAGAGGGCAATTCCTGTAGAGAGCATCAAAATCAGGGCAGGAAACTCTACTCCCTGCGCTCCTCTGAGCCTAATGCAAAATGTCCCACAATGGGCAGTTTTGTTTTTATTAGACAGAAATGCTTCTCCGTGCCAGGAGATCATCAGTTAGGTAATTTAGCAGGTATGGTTACACTTCGTTTACCAGGCTTATTAAAACCAAAAAAAAAAAAAAAAGGTTTGTTCCCTGCTATGGATCAGAGGAAAGGCAATTTGCATTATTTTTACTTTAAGAAGCTCTTAAAATATTTAAAACTGCAGAGCTGATTGGCAGCTTTCTGCCAGCCAGATACTTGCACGCTTTCCTGCACAGGTATTTGTGAAATCTGGAACTGTTGGACTGTTCCCCTAAGACACAACCTTTACCTAAGGTTGTGTCTGTCTTTCTCTGATGGAGAGGGATTAGAAAGTGCTGTAAAATAAACCAAGCCTGGTAGGTGATTTATATCAGGAGTCCCATAAGATTGGTTGGATCTGGTTACTCTTGGTGTCTATACACCAGCTGAACGTGCAAAGATTAACTTGGCTGCCTGCAATAAGCAATATATTCACGAACCAACTTCATACCCACTGTTCTTCTGTCCGGGAGTCTGACATATGTACCTAAAGAAGTCATCACACAAATTTGTGAAACCAGCTGTTGTATGGGGACCTTTTGGTTTTCCTGCAACCCAGTTGCCTGAAGAATCTCCAGGCTGTGATGAAGTGCATCAATTTTAGCAGTGTCTTTTATGTTATAGGGCAGTACTGAAATAACACGTATTTTCGTGCTCCTGACTACAGGATCACAAAATACCTCTTCAGTTAAGAAGTGGTAGAGCAGCTATAATCTAAGAAATATCAATCTTTAGGAGATAGTGTCAGAAGAAATGGCTGCTTTATTAGCAAAAATTTGATGATAGCACAGCCACTCAAGTAGAATATTCATCTACTTTAGATCTATTCTTAATTAATTCTTGAATACTTGACAGGCTTTTTCATTTAAAATTCTGTTTTCCCCCTTTGAATATCTGTTCTTGTTTGTGCATTGGTACTTAATTTTCTTACAGCTCAGCCTAACCTTTCTTTTTGAGCCTTTTCTCTTTTGAATGAATACTTTATATCATCAGACTCTCACACAGAAGTTCCAGTGTGGTTTGAAAGTAAAATAAGAAACTGATGTTGCTTTACAGCAGAGAACAGCATGACCCAGTGAGTTTCATTGCATCAGCCAGACTAGAGTCCAGGTCATTTTCATATTAGGAAAAAATTTTGAAGCCTGGACAAGTGTGATTTTTCTATGAAGTCGGTCTTAAGATAGTCTGAGAATACTGTTTTCAATTGATGGTGGAAGAACCACCTTGGGAAAGATCAAAAATGGGCCTAACCCCGACTATTTTTGATGGCTGAAGAAATTAAAGTTATTTCTGCTTAATTTTGCTAAGGGAGAGATGAGATGCTGTCAGACCCTCTGCAAAGCCTCACCAGCTGGAGCAGTTGTGTGATGTCTGTGGTGGCACCCGTTTGGTGTTAGCCAGCTGCCCGCTGCGTGTGTGGCTCCAGGGGAGTCCACACGTGGCATTGCACGGCCCTGACTGGCCAGCACGAGTGGGGAGGTGCTGGACTATCCTGCTGTGCAAGGACCTGGCCACAACCCCAGCCCTGGGCATTCCCACAGCTTGTGGAACAACTTGTTGTGGTTGGGAAAAAGAAAGTTTGGAAGAAAGGAAGGACCTCCTGTCAAAAATAGTGGAAAACTCGGGCTGGATGTGTTTCCTAAACACCGTTTCCTTTTCTGTCTTGTGTGTCTGTTCACATGTATACACATGGCTTCCTTATATTCCTAGGGCAAGGTGTCCTTTGCTGTGGGTGCAGAGATCCCAACATGAAGTGATGGGCATCTGGGCTTGGGGCATTCACATCAGTATCAGCAGAGATGGGCATCTCTGCAGTGTGAACTGTAGCAACTGATTCTGCGCCTGATCCAAATTCATTCCTGGAGGGGCCTCTCTATTCCTGCAGTGCTCTAGGGTGGATGGGGAGACTCAGTCACATCCCAGTTTCATCCCTAATCCAGCAAAACTTTGGTAACATGGCCCCAGGTTAAGCTCCCTGTGTTCATTTAAAATAGACATGGTTGACTTGGAACCCTGAAGGGTGACTGTTTGATTTCCTGACTTGTTCTTCCAAAGACAGGGAAATCTCCCTAATAATTCTTACTGAGTCTCCCAGCTTGTTGTTTATGGCTTTTGCTGTCATTTTCATTAACAGCAAATTGTTCAATATGATGCTAAACTGAGCTATATTAGATCAGCTAGAAATCTTTGTAGGCTCTCAAAGCATGGGCATTACATATTCAAAACAGGACCTAATGTTTCAGAGATTCATATTCTACTATAATTATATGGTTCAATGCAAGTGATTATATCTCTTCTTCAGTATCGGACTGAAAAGTTTTGGTTTGCTGGCTTCCTCATAATTTACTGCCGAGGCATAATAGGCCAGTCTTGCGGAAAAAAAGATGATAAATGACGCTGGCAAGGATTCATAGATTTATTAAATTTCTATCAAACAGTGCAACAAAAAAAATCTGCTTAAGTTAGAAATGGGCTCAAATTTTTTAATCAAAATTCATGAGTCCTGATGCTTGGTTCAGTAGGTCCAAGGAAGGCTTGAATTGAGGACTGATTAAAGAAAATAAAAGGCTTATTTGAAGTAATTTTTCAATGACGGCTTTTAATTGGATGTTAAATCAAATTCTTATCTGCTTTTCTGCAGATAGCACATTATATAAAATACAGTTAGTGGCACTACCACTGTAACTGATACACTGAATAACAATTGACTTCTTACTTTACACCAAGAGGATAGAAGGACTGCAGTTGTCAACCTGTCAGAAATTAAGTATGTAAATTAATGCTTAAGTATATGAATATGATTTACAAGAGGCTCTGAGGGCTGTCAGTAAAAATACTGATTTCTTGCCCCTCCAAGGTTAACAATTACTCACTGACCTTTACAAATTTGGGCTATATTTTTTCTTTATTTAACTGATATGATGTTCTAGAGATCTCAGTAATGCTGAAATAATCTGAAATAATCTGTCATGTACAAAGAGAAGTATCGTCTAATACCTATTAGATCTCATGTGTATCTCATGCAATATATTCCTTGCTAAAGATAATAGATTTATTATTTAGTTTGATGGTTACAATATCTGAAATTTGTTGTTTGTCTTTTTTCAAACTGAGTTGAGGGTAGCACTCTTTATGATGGGGATATATTCCTAATAGGCTGTCTGTTAATTCTGTAATATTTTACTGCTGAGAGTAACATCTGATTCCTTGGGCTTAGGGGAAAAAAACCCCTCTATCTCACCTAGACTGACCAGGACCTATAGAGAGAAGTAAAATATGCTGTAGAATTTATGCAGTCCAGAGAGCAGGAGAAAGAGGAAAACTAGAACGGATTAAGCTTCAATGTTACACTTAGTTTTTCTTCAGTAGGAGAAATGCATATGTGTGGGTTTTCTCTGCTGGAGTTTGCATCGTGCTCAGTATAATCACTGTGCTGAACATTATGATTATTTGTACCACTGGAATTTGCATCTAGTTCTTATGTATTCCCCTGCCTGTTCCTCCACAGAAGTGTTCCCACAGGAAATAAAACTCCATATTAGGAGATCCTCCATGAGATTTTATTTTAAATTCAGAGGAACTATCCTGCAAAACCATATCCAAAGGTTCTCTGAACAATTAAACTTTACAATGTGTAACAGCCTTTTTCCACAGAGAGGCAGTATCGAACACAAGGCAATGTGTCTGAATTCCAAGATTCCCAGACCCAGGATGGAAATCTAGACTCTCCTTATGGTTTCCATGTGGTTTCTCATGTTCCCCCATCTCAGATATCCAGCACATTGAGATCCCTAACCTCTGTGGCTGGAACAAGAGCACGAAGAAAGGAGAGCCCACTGTAGAATTACTGCATGCTAAAATGAGGTTAAGCAATTGCAACTTCTCCCAGTGCCTCATAAAACAGACCCCCTGAGCCGAGACAAACCATCTTCAAAAGATTCCGAAATTTGGTTCGGATAATCGTCAAGAAACTCGGCTTTTTCAAAGCTTTGAAGTCCCTTATTAGTCATGCCCCAGAGCACATGCAGCTTCAGTGGCCTGCGGGCTTCTGTAGGTCCTTGACACGTGGTGGCGTGTGACGGATCTTCCCTCCTGGCCTGGCGATGGTGGGAGCACCGCGCTCCGGGCAGCTCCAGGGTGCTTCTCCAGCGTTGGGTGTGGAACAAGAATCCATCTCATTTCCATCAGAGATGACTGTGGGTGGTTCTCTCCGCTCCCTGTCAGCGTCAGCCCATCTCATGTCAGCCCTCAAGAGGCTACTCAGACGAGCAGGTGGAAAGGTCCTCTCTGAGGGGGGACTCTGCTCACGTTCTGGGAGCCCCTGGTTTAGTTACGGGCTAAACCACCTGGTTTGCTCTTTAGTGCTGTGCTGAAACAGGGCTTCACCATTTCCCAAAGAGAGAGGTTTGTTGTGAAAGTAGTTTGCATTTAATTTTAAGTGTTCTCCTCTCATGTCTTTCTGTATCATGAGAATGCCATTTAAAGTTTGCATTCGCTAATTGGGAAGTGTGAACTTTATTTTTGAGACAAATTCTTCTCCTTTTACTACTTCCTTGGTTTCTGCATCATAATGCATAATAGGGATGCCCTATTTTGTTTGGTATAGATGAAATTTGGGCTCCCTGTTGCACTTCTGGCAGGTTTCCCATGTTCTACTTTAAATTCTGGGCTGTTTCTCAACTGGTGCAAATTAAGCTGTGCTGGCTTAAACTGCACAGAACTCTGACACCTTAGCGGGAGCAGGCCTGGGTTTGCCTAATTGGAAGGGGGTCCTTGGTCATTGTCCCTGTAAAATAACATAAATATATGGACATGTAAGTCAGATTATTTGCGGGAGGTAAATGAGTGTCAGAGAAGAATCTTTCACAGTACAAAGGTGGATGCAATTTTTTACTTAATCTTTATGGTAACAAAATTCATCTTCTGGCCAAATCTGTATTATTTGGTAAATACTTCAATAAATACTGGCAACAGTTCAGGGGAATTTTTTCTTCTAACAGCCTGGAAGACAAATAGTATGTTGCTCAACCAGATATGGTTCTAATTATAGCGTTTGCATTATACTGTTTTAATTGTCCTCTTAAATGCAGTTTTCGACATCCTGCCAAGAACTTCTCAATGATTTCTTCATTGAATAGAGGACTTTTAGTCATCCACTACATTTCTTAGGGCCATAATTTTCAACAGCATTAAAATCCACTTTTTCTTCCTTGCCTTGTGCTGCAGTTAATATCATTCATCTCCAGAACAATTGTCCTGTCACCCGTTTACCTGGGAAGCACAGTCTCCTTTTTTCATTAATCCACAGAAGGTAGAGATGGAGCAGTTCAGGTAATGAGTAACTCTGCCATCTTGCTTGGCTTAGACCAGGGAGGTGCTGGTGATGATGTAGCTTTTTGCTCCTGGGATAATAAGAATTAATAAGTAGGAAATTGGCAGAATTAATTCCTTTCCATGGTTTTCATACTACACATTTTTAATTATATTTTTTTGTATGCAGAAGTCATGGAAAATATTCTTTACTTCTGTTTTATTTTAAAAAAGCTGCCTTAGGGTGACATTGGTTTAAATTCTCCAGGAGAAACTGTGAGTAGAGACTATTTCACTAGTTATTTTAGCTCTGTGGCTGCTTTGTAGTCCATGTTTTTTGTCCAGAAAATTACACACTATGGGGTAAATTTTAAGTGTGGTTATAAATTGCCAGAGGAGACTGCTGCTGCAAATAATAAGAATGAATTTAAGAGGCAACTCAGTAGTTCAGAGCAGGGGGCAAGGATGTAGAATTAGGAAGAGGCATTTAAGGTCGTTCAGAAGCAATCAACCTTCGTCAGTCCCAGATACTTTTGTTGTGTGTTCTTTTTCCTCTCAAAATATATTTAGGAAGCAGGGGCAGCATGTCAGTGCTATTCCCATTACATTTGCATCAGCTCACAGGTACTCCCCTGAACAGAAGTGCCTGCTGTTGAGTTACGGGTTGACAGAGAGCTCTACAGAAAACTAGATTTTATCATTTCATACAAATTGACTCACACATTTGCTAAAGTTTCAATTATTATTTATCTGTTCGTGTCCTCAAAAACCAAACATTTGCAAGATGAAAAAATGAGTGTTAGACCCCTCTTCAATCAAACACTTGACATAAAAGCTTAACTTGAGTATTCGAGCTGTTGAATTGAAGTCAAGTGAACTGTTTTTGTTAAAAATCTACAATACTTGCCAAATCAAGGTCCTAATGTAGAAACCACATCTGCTGAGGAGAGCACTCAAGCCTGTGTTTAAATGCCTTCCTGAATCAAGACCTTGTTTCCAAATAATATATCTCCTAGTAGATAAACCCCAACAAATTCTAATGGTTATTCTGATTAGGCAGCAGCTCAGGTAATGAGGTCTTCAGGAGAAGGTAGCAAGTACCTTGAAGTTGCTCCCACTGCTCATTTTTTAATGATGTTTATAATGATTCAGAGACGTTTCAGTTTAAAAATGTGCATTATAAAGTTATGGTAGACATTTTTACTAATGTGTTCCTTTTAATCACTGCTTCAATCATTTTATTGCATGCTCTCCAGGAAAGCACATGCAGCCAATGTTCATCTGCAGATGGATGCAGTCCAAACCATTTGTAGAAAAGACATTCTTTTATTAGGAATATTTGAACCCGTAGGTAAAACCTTACAACACATATCCTTTCTGTCTCGCCAGTCTGCAGAGTATTTTTCCGTTAGCAGTAAGCATCTGACTGTTTTTAGAAGATTAACTAAACAGAAATTAATAGGTAAATTTACCTATTACTCCCAAACCATTGCTGCAGTTCCTCTTAATGTCTGTTGTTGTCTGATAACAGAAGTACTGCTGCAGTGGTATTGTAAAGTGTTTGCACACACACACACATCTCCAGCTGGATTATTTCAGCAATGAACAATTAATTGGGGTTTGATCACTGAAATACATTAATTGTAGCCTAATTTGCCACTAGTGAAAGCTGACAGAGATCTGCGAGATCAGCATAGTTCTGGCAGTTTATACCAACAGTGGATTTGACCCATTATCTTTTCTTGTTAAAGCTTTATTTCTTTTGAAGTAGTTGTGTCCTTTGTCCGTAGTTAATTATGATATTAAATTGCAGAGGAATGTTTCCATTTTCTCCAACTGCCTAATCTGAGCCTTTGGTCTGACACATCAGATTAGCTGAGATTTAAACCAATGACCTCCTGGCTCTGGATAATGTCATGTTGGTTCCTATACAAAATAACAGGGCTGTCCCTGTTCAGGTTACACTAAATCACAAGCTGATGAGAGGTGACGGGTTCTGCAGCAACTCTGAATCACATGTTGTTTGATTTCTGCTTCTCTGGGCCAAATTCCTTCAGATAAAAGGTACAAAAGGTCACATGCTGTCCAGAAACACTGTGCTGAGATCACAGCAATATTGCAGCAGTATATTTTTGATTTAGCAAGTAAAACAGCAACGTTCTTATAGAGGAGAATAAATTAAAACCTGTGTTTAACAGCACCAGCCTGAACAATGCTTTTTGTGTGCGTTCTCTTTCTTATTGGTAAATACTGGAGTGATGAGATGCTGTATAAAAACACTTTTAGTTTTTCTCAATGCCGTAGAATGGTCAGAAGATGCTGTAAATATATTCTGAAGGCAGTAGCCAGTCAGGAACACTTACATGCCAGCTTGCAGCCTTGATGTGCTCTGAAGCCAGCATCTAAGACAGCAGTTGGCACAGATCAAGTGGGAAGTATAAATGTCAGTGAGTGGTAAGTGCCTAAATCTCGATCTCTCAAGTTGTTAGGTTGTTTTTCTGAGTGGTTGCCCCTTGAGGTGGACAGAAATGTCAGAAGAAAACTGTTCAAAGAGATGTTGCAACAGAGCTGTTGGATAACAGCCTTGTTGAGTTTTGACTGTGACCCTAAAGTTGCCCTAAGCACTTTTAAATGTATTTTTTAGAATTCAATTACTTTTTAAGCTTTGTCATTACTCCTAGAGATGTTATATTTTTTTTTAATCATGTGCAATCATCTGTTTTTTGTGAGTCTCCCAGCAGATAGTTGCATGGGGAGAGGGGAGAGAAATGAGGTCTGGGAGGAGGTGGCAGCAGCTTGGAGGATGAGCTAGAAACACTCTGGATGGAAAGCTAGACTTCTGCGACTGCAGGATAGGCACTGCCACAACATCTGCATGCCTTCAGAGTCTTCAAGTCTTACTCATCAAACTTAAAAAAAAAAAAAGAAAGTGTTTCATATGTCTGGTTGTTTCCTATGTATCCAGGCTTTTGATTCTGTAGGGCAGTATCACCCAAACGTCAGTGTAGATGCTCAATACTGTTAAAGTTGCTGTAAGTTCTGTGAAAGCAGTGGGATAAAAGACCAGCCCTATTAACATTAGGGCTGGAGTATGAACTCCATTTGTGTTAGGCTTGTGAGAAACCTCTCTGAGTTGTGCCTAGAGAACTGACTCCATAGCCAGCTACCCCTCACTTGTCATGGAACTGGCAGAAAAACATGTCATTCTAGGATCTAAATGCAAGCAAGGTTAGACACGGTGGTCTTGGCAATATTTGAGTCATGTCTCTGCCAAAGCATATTCTGTTGCTGCCTCCAGAAGAGCTTTGTCAGAGGACATGGCCGGTGGGTCACATCCCATTTTCATCAAACCCGGGGCTAGCCTTTGGTCTTGAAGTTTTCCCTGTAGTGCAGGCCCTGCAGAATTCATTATTTAAGTAGTTTTAGATGTCTTTTAAGTGAGGCTTCGCTCTAAGTCTGGACAAATGCAGCAGAATTACCCACCCCACTCCTTCTATCTTAACTTTTCCTGGGATGTCAACACGGTGTGGATGCGCTTGATGACACAAGTCTCTCTAGACTATCCCCAAAACCTTAACTTTCAGACAGGAAAATATCAAAGAGATGTGTTCCATGTTAGTCAGAGATAAAATGATCTTTCTCTCCATGTTAAATCTCCTATTCTGCCTATGGGGTACCATTCAGTATTTTCAGTGTGCTCAGGTTCAAAGCCCATAAAGGTCATGTTTCCTTAGGAGTAAAGGGAGCAATTAGGGCAACAAGTTTTATTTCATTTGATAAAAGTTCACATACTTTAATATTCAAGTAATAATTACAGTAATTCATACATTAGTCATCTAAAATATTAATTCATTTGGCACAGTCCTAGCTCACACTATTATAACAGTGCCTGACAGGACTAGCTGAAATCCTGTAGTTACCTTTTAAAATACCAAAGAATTTCTTCATTGTTGTGATAAAATACAGATGTGCCTTCAAATGAAACTTGCATGGTGAGCAGAAATAGAATATATAATTAGAACAAAGAGGACTTAAATCAAATTAATCTTTATCTGACAGGAACATTTACATTTACATCACTGAGTGCAAAGTCATAGCCAAAATTGAAATTAGAAACAGATAATTTTGATAAGAGAGGACACTTACACTGACTTTCTCATGCGTAATTGGAAAGCAGACAAAATGCACTGCTTGTTATAATTAGAATTAGTGTTAAAAATACACCACTTCTGATGAATGCTGGTTTGTTGCAATGAGAAGTTGCCTAAATACTTGTCTCGTAGAAGCACAAGTTGATTCTGATTAGAGGATCATAAAGAGGGCACATGGTTTAATATCTTTTCAAAAACAATAGCAATAGAAGTGGACTTGGTAATATTTAGTCTTGTGTGTTCTGGATCTTTGAAAGTGCGGGGTTTTTTTTGGTTTTGGCTTTTTTTTTTTTTTCCCCGGGCTTAAGTCCAGGCATCTAATTTCTCTCATTTTAAAACTCTAAGTGTGCATTATGAAGGGTTCATCAACCACTGAGCAAAGCATTTGCCACCCCAGGATTCGATCTTAAGCAAGAAGAACCTTCCCTTTTGTCAGTCTGGAGCATCAAATTAAAGGCACCTGGGAGGACTGGGCACATCTAACACCCATGCAACTTACTTTCAATTTATTTTTCAGTGCATGTACCTTGGAAGCACATACATGTGCAAATCTGTCCTCTTTCCTCTTTTACCTTACTGGGAGTTTTTCTGCTGGCTCCACTGTGAACACAGGATTTGCTGCTACTCAAGTCCCAGGGAAGAAAATATGTTTTTACGAGGTTGCTGTAAGAAAAAAAACTAGCTTGGAGCCATGGAGGGTGTCAGTCTCAGAACAAAAATCAACGCTGAAGATTGTAATTCCCCCGTTTTCAACTGTGCCCTTGCTCTACAGATCACTCATCCCTTTGCGTGTGGTTGCAAATTGGAAGGTTGGATTCTCAGGTGCTGTAAATCCAGTACGACTCACTTGACACTGTCAAATTTGACTGATTTAACAGGCAGCTGAGGCTCAGAGCCTGTGTATCTATAATGCTATGGATAGACACACTTTTATGGTGTTTGGAAACAGCGCTGTAATTGCCCCCAGCTGTAAAAAAAAAAAAATCCAGATGTTTAGATTTTTAGATTTCAAAAGAGGTATGGCCAGAGCTCTAACGATGTTTGTCTGCTTAACACCTCCTTGGCACAAGGGAAGACATTGCCATGATGTTAAGGGTGATGGGAAGAGCTGGGATGTGAAGTTCCTCCTTTGCCTTTCACTTGCAACTTGTATTAATGAAACAGATCCAGAGCGTCTCTGGGAATTCACCACCACAATAGTTTAGCGTGCTGTCAGAAAGTAGCTTGTCAGATGGCTCTATTGTACTGGGATGTGATTTTTAGTAACATGCAGGATTAGGGAAGTGATTCATGTATTGTGCACTGTTGAAAAGAAGGGTAATTTGAGGTAGCAGAAAGGATTTTCAATGCCAAAACAATAATGATAATTCATCCTGTGGTAAGGAATTGTTATGACACGTTTTCTATTATTAATTTGGTTAGAGGGTCTAGGTTAAATGACTGCAGTCGATTAAAAGATATATAGATAGAAAAGCTTTATGTATTTATTACCTGCTTAAAGAAAAGAAAATTTATCTGAGCAAATTACAGCATGGACGAGTGCACAACTGTGATTTAATGAGCTGCCTTTACACGAACATCTGGAATTACTATTATTATCATGATTATTATTTTACATAAAAACAAAATAGTGACAAATATGAATAAGAAATGAGATTTTTATGTTAGCTGTAACAAAAATAACCACTGTGGTTACAATAAATGTAAACTGTAGCATTTTTGTGGGCCCTGTGCTGCCATAACTGCCGTAAATTAGTGCTTTTTCTCCTGGGGAGTGTCCCACTTAAATCAGGGAGTGCAAAGACACTTGGTGCAGAGTTTGTACACTGTAGTCCCTAAATGATAAATACGAGCTGCAGTGATTTTGAAAAACACGATGCTAAAAGAAATAATCTAGCAACTAGGAATTTCATTCAGCTGATGCCATAGGATGGTTTGTTGAAGGAGATCACCTCCAAGTATACACAGTGGTATTAGCTCACCAAGAGTCTGGTTTTTGTCGGGCACAGCGAAGCATAGTCCTGGCACTGGTCTTCTGTGTAAAACCAAAATTCATTCTTGCATACATATTCATTTTGCCCAAAGCTTTAAAATGGCCATATGTAAATATATACAGTTGTTTGAAGAAGGGCTGGTCTTTCAAGTAATCCTCATTTCCCTACATTTCCTCCCAAACACAGAACTTTAGTGTTGTTTTATGGCTGTAAAACCTGAGTTAGGTCTCTATCTAGTTATGCTTGCTTATGATACTAATCACTTAATTTTCAGTGCCTTTTATTGTTACACTGAATAGGGGAGTTTAACCGTAAGATTTAGGGGTAGTTAGTGTAGAACAGAACAGTTGACATAACAGCATTATTCAAATGAAACAGTCATCTTACAGTTTTCTAACGCATGAGCCTGGTTACAGATGAGACCTGAAATGTAGATATCCTTATGCCAGCAAAGACTTAAATTTTTTGACTCTTTAAAATTAACCTTGCCAGGAACCCATATTTTAAGATATTCTACAAAGAGCTGAGGGAGGTAAGACAAATTTAAATGAAACACAACTGAAATAAACATGAGTGTTAAACCAAAGCATTTTTCTCTTCCTTTCCATACTGGCTTTGCCCTGTATAGTAAGCTATTGTGAACACATTTCTTTTTAGTTGGAAAACAGGACAAACATCCACTAGGTTAATTTAATACCCAAGGAATATCCCTTAAGGATAAATTATATGAATCTTTGTTACAGTATTTCACAAATCAAATTAGCGACTCCACATTAATAGATTTTGATTGACACATCTGATATTAACCACTAGTGTCTCTATGGACATCAGCTCTTCCTCATTAAGTGAATTATGAAATTCTACTTCTTGATCAGAAGAATAGTGTGATTTTGGTTTTTTTGAATGGAAGCAGGAGCAGATCTTTAGCTGGTGGAAATCAGCCCATCTCCACTGAAATCAGCTTAAGTGCTCCAGTTTCCCTCTGCCTCAACAATAAATGCTTTATTTCCCATGAAATTCATTTTGTGGGACAGGACATCCTGATGGCACAACTGGAATTCTTGGGGTTAAAGCTTACAATTTACAGGTAAAATTGTGCACTCTCTTGTGATGGAAATAGCAAAGCTTCGTGCTCCCAATCTCTTGAATTCAACTCAGAGGCTTGAACCTCTTTGCTGAGTGTTGGAACTGCTCTTCTCTGTGCAGGATAATTAAATGTCAGCTAGGACTGGAAATTTGAAATCAGTTGCCCAGCTTTCAGGAGACTGTTTTAGTATCACTGATCTGGTGTGAATGTGAAGGAGCAACTCTTTTGGCTTTGTTCTCTGAAACTTGAAAATGTTTAATTCTTCACTTCTGTAGAAAAGCACTTCAGCAACACACTGAGGAAAAAAAAAAGGAGAAGAATTAATAGCAATCAGGACTCCTTTCAGAAAAGTGAATCTTGTTTAGATGCTACCTACTGTTTCGTGGAACTAAAGCCTGAAAGCCGTGAATCTATTAAAGAGAAAAGATGACATAGGTAGGGAGAGAATCAATACCTAATTTCTGCTCTGGAATGGCTTATGAAAAAGAAGGAACACAGAGAATAGTGTTGCTATCATCATAACCATGTTAAGTGTGTTTTTCTTAAAAGCCAGGTATGCAGATATAGATATGCACAGGCAGAACAAACAATGGATACTGGGTTTGCTAAACTTTCATTGGACTTCTCTGTTACACAGATTGTGTTTCCTTGAAGAATATTTTTTGTTTTGATTTTGTTAGCCCAACATTCTCACCTCTGTGATGATTATGAAGGTGACTTAACTCCCTTAGGAATAATGTCTTATATGACACCTGATGTGTCTTACAAATTAAGGTAGATAAGTGGGCAATTTATCTCCGCAGATATCTCTGAAGAATCATTTCACTTTACTGACCAATACTTTAAACTTCTCCTGTGCTGGGTGGGAGGCTTCTCAATTTCTTTTGCTCTGAGCAACGTACTGGTTAACCCAAAACAAATTTATATGATAGATGAGACTAATTCTCCAAAAAGGAGCTCAGCCTCACACCTGCTGCAGACAGGTTTGTGGCCAACCTTCCTTGACAGAGCTGGTATGAATTCAGATTCAACAAAGAGACTGGAACATCTCTGTGCCTCCTTTAATGACAGTTATTTTTAGAACAGTTAAAAGCCAGCTATGCAGCGTGAAGGATATAAAGGAGTATGTTAGATAAGAATAAAAATACAGCAACTCTGAAGGAGGTAGAGGTGGGTTTTTGTCTGTTACCCACAAAACTGCCTAGTCCAGAAAGCATCTGTATACAGATGGTTTTTTCCCCTCAAAGTAATTGCTCTTTCCCTGATGGATAACTTGATCAAATCGTATATTTAATAATGTAAATACATTTAAAGATTGAGTGCCTTGGCTCTGGATTTCACGCCATTAACTCTCGTGGCTGCGCGTGAGTTTCTCATGATTAATTCTTGTGTTGCACAGGTTGCAGGTTGTTTCTGTGCCGCCTTCAAGGGTGAGACTCTTCACAGTGGTGGTCTGGCCCAGCTCTGTTGAAGTGGCTGCAGTTAGGACCATTGACACGGCAGTTCCATAAATCAGAAATACCTCTGCTTCCCACACTGTTACAGTCTCAGCACTGCGGTGAAACTGTTTACAAGACATTAGTGTTTCTGCCTGAGTTCTGTACACCTGTATTAATGCAACACCTCTCTTTAAAAATTTGCAAGTTTAATTACAGACTCAGTTCTACTGGGAGTGCCATGAAAGAGCTCTGGTGGCTTCCATTTAATTACCTCTGATTAGACCTCTGGTGCAAGAGAAAGCAGCATCAAGCCCAGTATAACCCAAAAGGTTATTCGAATTGATCCCAAAAGAGCAGCAAAGGAGAGGCATTCTGAGAAATCCCTGTAATACCTGTGTATTTTAGCATGTGACATAAAGCAGGGGTTTTTTTTCAACCCATTTGTTGCAGTGAGAAGAAATGAGGGAAAAAATGAGGTCCTTCAAATATTAGAGATGCTTACTGAAAATGAAGTGGTTTAAATCAATCAAGAGGAGCATCACTCAGAAGTTAGACACTGATAACCAAAGTCGCATGCTAATTTTATTTTTAATAACTTCAAGCTAATGTTAGAAAATTTCACAAAGCAAGAATTTCAGAAGACTTACACGATTTTTATCAGTCTTCCTGGACAGCTGGGTCAGGTCTTGACCATCCAATGCAGATTTACCGTGCTGAGGATCGGGTACTTTGTGTGAGATGACAGGGAGACTGATGGCATTACGAAATACCCAGCAGAACAGTAGGGTAACAGTGCTCTGTGTGTATTTTCTGTTGCTTATTTTCTGTGTCATATTTGCTGTTTAACTGCTCATACATGGTGTGTTCTGCATAATTTTGAAGAGACATTTGTGTGTGTCGTTCGGGTACGTGTGTTGGGTGAGCTGAGTGTGGAAGGTAAGGAGACGGTAACATGGCAGGAGTGAAAAGGATAGATTTCATGTTTATTTGAAAAGGACACCTGCAGAATTCATGCTAGATTGGCCATTGCCATGAGCCTGTTGGCCCTACAAATGTGTTTTTTGACCCATAATAGGTTACAGCTTGATTTAATAGGTCACATTTCACTGCCTTTATGGACACCTTTACATCTTCTTTTCAGGGTAATTATCTTTACACACATCTGATGTGGCAACGTAATTGACTCCTGCTTTTGTACGGCTATAGGTTAATGAACCAAACTGATAATTTTTTTAAAGAGAATAAATCACTTGTGTATTGTTTTTGAAGTGATAGCAAAGCTGTATGTTTAGAGGGCTGCTTTTGATTTAGCAAGAGCACTTTGCAGAGAGGCATCCACCATCTGGGGCTCTATGCTGCACGATGCACGATGCACAGAAGTGTCCTAGAATGGAATTCCTGTCTGCAGTGGGCTGGATCCTGATCCTGCAGGGCTAATACCCT
Source organism: Pseudotriccus pelzelni (assembly GCA_035584735.1). Taxonomy (NCBI): domain Eukaryota; kingdom Metazoa; phylum Chordata; class Aves; order Passeriformes; family Tyrannidae; genus Pseudotriccus; species Pseudotriccus pelzelni. The sequence goes on along the minus strand of JAWMRA010000146.1, from coordinate 13,985,667 downwards.
GAGAGCTGATCTGAAGTAAATAAAGGCATGGCAATTCTCTTCCACGTGGATGCTGACCTAAAGACTGGATTAGAAAAAACAAATCTAAAAATCAGCAATTCTTTTTTTTTTTTTTTTGAAACAAAATCACAGCACTCCTAAAGGGCCCCAAATATGTCCCTTTTATTCCAAAGCCAACATTTTCCCTCAAAATATGCACTGATGTTAGTTCAGTCATTTTTCAGTTCCTCATGTAGTCAAGTGTGCAGTTTACCATTTTTGACGCTGCTTTGTTTTCATACAATTTGAAAGGAGTCTTTGATTAACAGCGATCATTTGGCATGGTTTCTTAGCTGTTTAAAAATCTGTTTGAACAGTGGAGGCACTCGAGCAGGAAATGCCAAGTTTTCAGGTGCCTTTAGCACTTTTCAGGATTTTAATGGACACTGCACAATGTCATTAGGCCTTTTTTTTTTTTTCCTATGGCCTCAACAAAATCCAGAAAATCCTATTTGCTTTCTTATGAGAGAGGAAGGATGTGTTTATGGAAGGGTGGGAACATGCTTTGATATGAAATATTCCTGTTTTCTGAGAACAGGTTGCAGCCCCCAAAAGTGGACCATGTCTCATGTATGTTAATTTTTAACTTGTAAAATTTCCCTCCGTAGTTTTGTTCGTAGTATATTATTGCTCTTCCTCTCTGGCTGAAGGCTCAATTTTGCATCAGGCATCAGCTACAACCTGTGCACAGCCTGTCCAGAAGCTGATTAAAACCTGCATTAAAGTCCATATGGACTTTAATGCAGATTTTCTGCATAATTATTTGTGTTTATTGAAACAGTACCTCTGTTTTTGCCTAAAGTGTTTTGGGGTTTTTGAGGAGCTGAAGACAGGAAATATGAGTCTAGAACATGCTTTTACAGATGTTACTCACATGAATGGGCCTATTAGCTTTAGACTACCTGTGTGAGAAAAGACAACTCATGGACCCTGCTGGGGGCTGTAATTAGTGAATGCAGAGCATGTGTTTCAGAAGCCCATTCTCGTTACTATTCAGGACATGATGGTCTATCTTAATAAAGATGTCACTTCCACTTTACTGTCCCTGATTTACTTTATTACTGATTAATAAATATCTGATAGATGAATGGTACACAGAGTGCCAGAGCTTGTCTGGCCTTTTGATCATTTTGTGTCAGAAAAAAGATGCAAAAGGGTCATAAACCTCTGGGCCTACCCAGCAGAGAACAGGTGCATTAAGTGGGGATGCAGTTGGGTTGTCTGGCAGTATTTAGTACCTTAATAGCCCTTGGGAGCGAGGGGCATCCAAGAGTTTTGAGGATGCAAATGAGTGGAGTCACAAATGGCTCATTTACACCTCTCACAGCTGCTTATTGGGGCATAGCTGAAAACATGGACACCAATGTATTCAATCTGCTAAACATGCAGTTCTTAACCATGTTTAGAGCTGAGCCACCAAATTCACACCACCTGCTTGTAGGAAAGGGGCTTGGGCAGTTGGGGATGGGGAGGGTGTGTGTTTTGGCGTTTTTGCCCACCCAGCACCTCTTGACCGATTTACACCAGGTTTGGAATAGATGGCAGCACTCTCTAAGTTGGAAGTCTCATGAAAACCGTCAGTCAGGTGGGAAAGAGAGATCCCAGCCAGGCTGTGGTCAGGAAATGGGACACAGCATGAGTCCAGCTCACACCAGAGGTTGGAGAACCCGGTCACAGGAGAGGGGACAGACAGATGCACACACGCAGAGCTGTGGGAAATCCTCCTTCCTCACACTTATCAAAGAACCGATTGCTGCAAGCTCCTTGATCTTAGTTTTTGTACCAGGAGGTACCTTTACTTACGGGACTTAGGAAAGCTGTACTGTAAAGCTTTGGTACGTGATATTTTGGAAAGGAAAACTTGGAAAATATTCTCCATAAAAAGTATCCAGGTGAAAATCCTGGCACTTCCTGCAGTCCTCCATCACACCCTGGTCCATGATACAGTTCAGCTCTCTGAGCAGACACAGCAGCAAGCCAAACAACTTCATGCACAGGAGCAGACCCGCTGAGTTCAAAGGAGCTGGGCATATCTGTGTAAATGTTTGCAGGATGAGGATCCTACATATTGCATTAAATTTAGCCTGGCTTTCTGCTTCCCTCCAGGATTTGACCTATTGTTTTTAAACACCACTGTAATTGATGCATTTTAATATTGCTGTGATGTTATCCTGAAAGGCAAGTGGGAATTAGCATACTGTATTTCATTACTTCATGACTTTTTATATATTCATATTTAGACTGAGCAGTGTTAAAAAGAATATTTTATTTCATTATGCAATTTTTAGTGAGCTTATTATCAGTAATATGTTTAGCATAAAATTTATTAGTGACATGCCCTTTAATTTAGCCTGTCTAATTGGTGCTAATTTAGTTAGATTGCATTAAATTACACCCTTTAATGTAGCTATGTGTGGGTCAAGAAATCCATTCCAACAGGTTAGGTAATTTTTCATGCAGCTGAACAGTAAAAATGGTATTGAGGTAGCTGAAAAATGCAATCACGTTCCAAAATAATAGTTTTCCTGGATATGATTATCAGGGAAACAGGATTTCTAAGTGCTCTTCGTTTGAAAACTTAAAGGGTTCATCTTCCATCTAAATTCATGTCCCCAGTCTCTACAACAAAGACAAAGAGTGGAAATTAAGATCATTCCTCTTACATGAGGGGGAATTATTAAGAATGATCTTTATTTCAGCCTTCATTCCTTCTTTATCATGCTCAGCACAAAGATAACAGTGAAAAATACGTTGTCCCTTCCTTTATCTGAGTTTCTGCTTTCTGCTCCATTAGAATTACTTTGGTCAGATGGTTGGAGTGGAAAGTAATTGATTTGATCTCAGCAGTGTACAAAGAAGCAATCTAAGCCTGACAAAACAAAACAAAAAATCTGACCTGTGAGAGTCATCGATCTCCAGCAGTAAGAGCAGGGGGCGCGAGGCAGGACTCCTGGGGGCAGGTCTTCAGCTCCTGTAAATTGTCGTAGCTGTTATGAGTCAATGGTGTTTGAAGTCACTGGCAATTTTGCCAGTGGAGGTCTCAGACCCTGGATTCAGTTCCCAGTTTCCCGTGCAGCCTCCAGAAAGCTCTCGGTCCTGTCTGGTCCCTGAATATGTCGCTGTCTCCGCTCTGTGGATTAGTGATTACTGCACTCCTGTGCCTCCATCCTTTCTATCCCAACTTGTCTGCTAGGAATTAAGTCCAAACACAAGGCAAACTTGTACAGGCTTTGGGAGTGTTTTGATGCATAATTTCATTGCATCAGGAAGCCCCTTCATGTCTTGGTGCTGTTGGTAGCAATGGTTCCAAAGAAAGGTGGGTGAAGGAGGGAAAGACATTAAGGCTTCCTCTCAATGAATATAAGAGTCGGTCCAGCATGTAGAGAGCGTGCTCTCAAAACCGTGGGAGATCAGTACATTATCTTCTCCCAAGACCCTTTTTTTAATCCAGGGAACTTGACTCCTGTATAAAAGGGTCTGACGCGTTTTGAGCATGTTTCTAGAAATGGTCTGTGTAGCAAAATGGCTTGCTGACCTGTTTCTGTGTTGGTTTGCTGAGGTTATTGTATGGTAGTGTCATCATTGCTGAAGGAGTTATGTTGTTAAACTGCACTTTCCAGTTTTATTGTCATCATCCTGTTCTTCTTGAGCTTAGTTTTTTTGATAGACTGCCTGAATAAGTAGAAACACTTGTTTTCCTGTATAACCCACTCCTGGCATAGCCTTTACATTGGTAAACCTACATTTCTAAAGGTTTCAGGTTATAAACTTGGGTGTTCCACATCCTCAGAGAGCATCTGCACAGGCAAACACATGGGACCTGGATGAGAAGGAGCAGTCAGTAGAAGCTTAAATATAGAGCACTACTAGGAAGGAACAACAGGGTAATCAGGTATCTTTTTACCTTTACCAGCATATATGATATTATTGCAGGTGAGTCACATATTATTGGGAATTTGCAGGTAACTCACAGCATAGACACAGAAGTAAAGCTGTTGCTCATTCAACTCCTCTTCTGTCCCGTATTTAAGCAGTTGAAGTTTTTCCCTGCAGCACCAATAAGAAAAATGACTTAAAGGAACAATACTCAAAGCAATTGTCTCTTCCTACTAAGTGCTAATCCGTAGGGTATCTCCTTGGCAAAAAAGAGCCACTTATACCAAAATATCAACCTGAGTTTCCTAACACAGCCAACTGAGCATTAAGAACAAAGCTAAACGCCTGTTAGGTCTGATCCAGAAGGCTTTTTAGTTCCTTGCAAAAGACTCCTATTCAGATGTTAGAGCAATTGTAGGGGATTTAACCCCCAGAAGGCAAAGAAAGAGCCTTTTTTGAGATCAGTTATATGGGCTAAGCTGATACCTGTTTGATTTTTGGAAGGATGTGAGATCAACGTTGCCTAACAAGCAGCTGTAAAACTGGCAGAAAAAGAGAAGCAAGCAGCTCAATTGCAAACGTCACACTGAGTATTATGTTTTGGGTAAATAAATATAGAAAAGAATAAGTGGAAATCTTCCTCTAATAGGAAAACACATAAATGATACTGTAATTAGAACCAACATTATTCAACTGCAATAAAGTATTTATTTTACTGTGATTACAACAGTTGTTTATTCCTGGGAGCTGGATCCAGAAGCAGAATATCCAGACTGGATATCCAGCAGAATATCAGCAGCTGTCTAAAAGAAGTTTCTTAAATGTGTGCTTAGTGGCTCAGTTTATTCTTGTCAGTACTGAGTCTCCAGGCAATGGACTGGGCAAGTCCACCAGTCCAGCTGGGTCACAACACAACCACTGGGGTCCTGTGTTCATTACCTGGGTAGTAATGAAACAGCAGCTCAGGCAGTACAGGGGGAGTGAGGCCGAGGGGTGGTACAGCTGCACACAAAATTAGTCTTTTCAAGCACTGCTGTGGTCCTGCCATGCATGCAGAAATGATAGACAGATTTTTATCTGAGAAAAGAAACTTAATAATCTGGGTGTGTTTCCAGGGCTTTAAGGAAAAGAGTGGATTTTTTAAAAGATGTGTGTTTATATATTGGCTTTCTATCTAGAACAATAAACACTCCATGCACACTGGGGCTGAGCATCCTCCTTCCAGCTATTTAAATGTTCCCAAACTAAACACACAGCTCAGTCCATCCCTGTGCTTTGTCATCAGGAGAAAATGATCAGCCCCAGCAGCAAAGCCAAGTTTACAGCTTAGGCTCATGAGGCTGATCCCGTGCTCAGGAGGCCTTCCTATAGGGCAGCAGCTGAGGAAGACACGGTGACTGGACAGACTGTCTGAGGATCTCTGCCAAGGAAGGCAGAGGGCAGGTATCTCTGCTTCACAGACTCCTTGCCTGAAGTCTGGAGGTCCTGATAACCCCCAGTCATTGAAAATATTCAGAAACATTACCAGGATGTTGGATGTAAATTAACAGTATAACAAAAAGTTGTGGGTTAGTTCTGAGGTTCCATGTTGATGTAAGGGAAATTAGTCTTTCTGTGTCCTCCTGTTCTGCCCTGCTGCAGGGCTGATGGCTGGGCTGGTCACTCTGGGCTTTGTCCTTTGTGTGCAGAGCGAGTGGAGAAGCGGTGCCAGCCCTGCCTGTTGCTCTGACAAGAGCCAAGCGTGCTGGATCTGGTGCCAGTGCTGAGCTTGCCAGCACTTAAGTGCGTAACTGAAGGCACTGGGAGGTGGTGCAGGGTTGTGTTGGGACATCTCTGCTACAGGAAGCTAGGCCACCAGTAGTGTCCTTGATCTCTTGTGATGTGTTAGACTTGTAGCTTTTGGTTTCTTGCTGTAAATACAAAGCTCTCACAGGGGAATGCTCTGTGGTTGGCTGTGTGCCTGCAACCGAGGTGCTTTAGGGAATCCTGATGTGGCTTCCCCCTGTCAGATGGGATGTGGTCTTCCCAGAGGCCCTGTGCCATCATCCTGGCCTTTGGGGAGAAGCTGAGTGTCAGACAGTGCAGTCTCCTGGGCTGCATGGCAGGTGTCTGGTAGAGCACCAAGCTGAACTGAGGCGTTCTGAGACGTGCCACAGCTGTTTTGGCATTGGGGCAGTCTTTGGGGAAAGCTGGAGGTTGTCCTGAATTGGTTCCCATTGCCTGCAAGTTGCAGGCACCAGCTCTGGCACTTGTTTGTTGTTTTGAGTGCTGTTAGGTGGGACACTGCGGGGGGGTGCAAGCCAGTACTTTGTATGAAAATATTTAGAAAGAGATAAGACGAACCTGCTTTTCATCTGGTCTCATTCTTCCCTGCCAGCCTGTGCTTTCTTTCAGCTCAGGAGACTGAAATCTTCTGTTCTCTTGTAAAAAGAAGGCACTCTGTGAGCAGAGGAGCTAATGAAGCCTGGCTTGTAATGTCTCTCTCTCATGCGGATCCTCTGATATCTTACAAAGGGTGAGCTTTATTAGCTTTTCCTGAAATGGGACAGCAGTAGGGTCCCTCTCCTCTCCCCCACTGCCTTCTTTTCAAACTCTGAAGAGTTTCCGTATCTTTTGACCTTGATGCTGAGCAGCAGGGGTGAGTTGAACACCCTTTTTGTATGGGAGCACAAACACATGCATTATTTCAGTCTCCCATGACTGCAGTCTGTGGGTGTCTCATTTCTGTCAGGAATCAGGCTAAAAATAAAACAAACAAATCCCCTGAAATTAAAAAGAGGCGCTGGTGTTCAGATGACTTCGTGGTATAAACTGGGGAATTGTCTAAAAAGGTTCAAAATAATAATACTGGCTAAGCTGAAATCCACCCACTCATAGCGAAAGGAGTCGATACTTTATTGGAAGAGCGGGATGTTGCTCCTGAAACTTATGTATCTGTTAACACTGTACAAGACACTGTTTAGTCCACATGTCAGCTTTCCATTTTTTTTATGGTTAGAATGAGTGAGGTAGGAAAAAAGTGGTTCATCCCTACCACTAACAGGCAGAGGGAGACAAGAGAAGCTGAATGGGTTAAAATCAGTGCTGGATTCAAACATCAGATTTTCCTTGTCAGTTTGTCACAAATGCGATCATATTTAAATTCAGCTGCTTGGGTAACACCCAAAAGCTATCATTGCACTAATGCAGTTATGATAGTGCATCAATTGCTGTAAATCACAAAGCTATAGATAGGGTGTAGTTGTCATGTTCTTTGTGATTAAAAGATGTAGAATCTCTAATCACTGCAACAAGGGAGGCTGTCATCGATGAAGGGAATCTGGAGCTGGAGAACAGTATTGATCTTGCCAAGGAATTTGCAAACTCTGTTTCTCAGTTTTTGCACACTTTGAACAGCCTTCCAGGATGCACCGTCAGCTTCACACACAGACACCCCCACACACCCCCACGACTGGAGTACTAAATGAATAGGTTAACGTCTGCCTTGCTCTGGTTCTCTAGCTAAAGGACATCCAGGAGATAACTAATTTTTTTAGCAATTTCTTGCCCAAAAAGGCATGCTGTTTGGTAGATGAGAATCAGAAATGGTACGCTGTATTTCCATGTTGGAGGGAGGTATGGCCATTCCCCAGCACAGGCTCACATCATGCTGGTGGTGGGGTCTCTGTCCCCGCAGTTGCACTGGGTGCCAAACCAGTGTGAGCTCTGTGTGGCTGGCAGAGACCCTGTGCAGAGCCCACAGCATGGCCCCTGTGCTGGGCCCAGCACAGCACGAGCCAGCATTTTCTCTGTTGTGGCTTTAAATATTTCCTTCCGTTTTTTTGCAAATGACACCACCTCTCTACCTGTAACTGAAAGTCAGACTTTCCCTTTTTTCAGGATGTCGGTTCTTATCACTCATGTTGTTGTTCTTTAAAAAACCCCAAACAAACAAAAAGCAAAACAAAAACCACAAACAAAACACACACACACAAAATAACTCCCCCAAAATAATTTATGGCCAATATTCATAAATTATTTACCTTCAAACTGTGGAATTGTAGGAAAAAATGAATATTAAATGACCAAGTATGATGAAAGTGGAAAGATAGTGCAGGATTGTCAGGCTGCTTGGTTGTTTTTCATGCGTTTGGCTGTTTGTTTGCTTTTCTGTCAAGAATCTCCATGGATCAACATACGAACAATTTATGTGATTTTTTGATTAATATGTAGCATGTGCTTTGAAAGCTTTTATACATTTATAGCTTTCCTCCACAATGACATAGTTCCTTGTGTTGCTCTGTCTGCATGTGGCTGTGTGTATGTATGCAATAGCTATATGTAAATGTTTTTAAACTAATATTCTTTGTATAGAAATACTATACCCTCATGTTGCAATTTCTCTGGTTTTCACCACTCTCTTCTTTATGCTTGGGTGGTCATATTTTGAAATTTCCCCAGGACCAGTTTTTCATGCAGTCACGTTTCTCATCACATCTGAAGGATGTTGTGCTTCGCATGGTAATTAGGTCCTCTTTGTTTCATCTGCTGAACCGCTCTCTGTTACTTCCTGCAGCACGCTCACGACTGGAGGCTATTTCTGAAATGTTAGAGCAGTGGAGATTCTCTAGGAGTAAACAGCTTCATGCGAACTTGCCCTTTTTTTTTTTTTTTAAATGCTGATTTACATCCCGTTTAAACCTTGTGCAATTATATTTATCCTTCTTGCTTTCTTAGAGTAATGCCATTTATTGAAATAATTTATTATTGCATTGTGTGGCTAGTGGGTGTGTATGGAAATCATCTGAGTATTTACAAATACGTATGACTTGATATATAAAAACACACAAGTGTCTATCTCCCTAAGGCTTGAGAATGATGGCTTAGCTGGGAGTGCAAGTTGCTGTCAAGCTTTGCAGAGTTTATGCTTTCATGGCTGAAAAGAAAGCTCTGATTGTTAGTTTTTCTGGCCCCTTGTGGGGGCAGGCTGAGGGTGGCTTTGGGCTGTGTTTGGGGGGCTGAGCAGGTTCTGGATGGGGTTGGCAGTTTGCTGTGGGAACCCCTCTCTGTGGATGCTGGGACAGGGACCCACACACGGCACAGCAGGGACAGGAATCCAGCAAGCCTGGCCAGGCCACTCTCTGAGAAGGGAGTTTCTTCCAGCAGAATTTCATTATCTCCCCTCTAGCTGTCAAGTTACAGCAGAGAATCAAGTCCTAAGTTTTTAGCCTTTGTTGCTTAGAAGAAAATTTTCCAAACCTGCCCGACCCCTTTTGCTGGTGCAGTCAGCTCCTGCATTTTAGGGCTGGCAGGTTGCTCCAGCTGGAGCCAAAGGGCAGTTCTTTGGAGGCATCTCGGGTTGTGCTGCTGCTTTGGCAAACTCTGATGGCGCTGGGGAAGGCAACAGAAACCAGGTCAGGTTTGCCCTGAGGCTGCTGGGGAACCCCTGCCTGGGGTCCCTGCAGAGAGACATTCAGGGCAGGAGCACTGGAAGTGCCTACAGTGTCTCAAGAAATGCGAAGTGATCCAGTAACTGACCCTGAATTCCCTTTGAGCCGGTACAAAGCTCTGGAATGCCTTTTTGCAAAACACACCCCAGTGTTGTTATACAGGGAACCTTCACGCTGCCTGGAATGCCTGCCTGCTGCAGGGGGGATGGAGGAGCTCTCCAAGCAGCTCCTGGTGGCAGCAGGAATGTTTTTCACCCTGGTAGGTTCAGTAACTCAGCTGATACATGTTGAGTGCACTGCTGGCCCAAGGGGTGCACGTGTGTATACAGGGGGGTGCAGATTGGCATGGGAGAGATGTGGACAGCGATTATAGACAGCAAGTGCTTTTGTCAGCACATGAAATTCCTAGTGGTTGGTTGTTTTCTTTTTTTTTCTTCCTCTTGTAATTAATAATGCCATGGTTAATCTTGATTGTAATGATTGCATATCCCTTTAAGTGGTGTCTAGATTGAGGTTTACATTACATTTTTTCCTTGTTTGTTTGTTCTGCAAACATATTAACAAAGTCTCTAAAATAATATTACCAAACATCAAGTAAAATCCTGTCTCCTGAAGGGCTGATGAGATCATATGCGTATGACTGTATGTTATCTTGCACTGACACATGGAATTAAGTCTTGGACTATCCTCACCTAGGAAGACATCATTCTGCCAGCTTTTTCTCTCTTCTGGCCATTTCAGATACAACAGCTCTTCCCCCTTCAGCCAGTTAAAGCAGGGCTGTTCTCTGGAAACGCCAACGAGAGAAATTTGGCAGTTTGATAATTTCTGAGAGTCTCTTCATCTTCATTTTGTTGAGCTTCCTGGTTGCACACAAACAGAATCATTTGTGTCAAAACACCACACACACATTTAGCCCTGCAACAATTCTGTGATTTTAATAACCTGAGTTGTATGTGGAAGGGAAACTGGATTTTCTGTTATCCTGCTGGCAGAGCTGTTGGTGAGGAAAGCCTGAAATTAAGCCATTCAGCTCTGCAACTTGGGGGATGCAGTTTCTACCATGGAAGATCAAATTTAGCAGCACTGCCACTTCTCTTAATTTTATTTTATTAGTCTTTAAAAATTCTAGGAAACTGGGAAAATAGGGGGCAGGCATTTAGGCATTTCCCTAAGTGACCTTTTCATTTACTAAAACAAATTCTGTGTTGTTCCTTTCTGGAGTGGCTGCCGTTATTTTGTTTTGTTTCCTTAATGAAAGTGGTTTAACAGGTTGAAATCAGCAGGAGACTCCTCCATGTTTATCACAGTTAGGTTTGTTTGAAATCATCAAATGATTTCAAATTTTCATCTTTCTGTAAAGTTTTTAAAATACTGTTTTAAGTCCAAATTAAAGCAATTCCCCTTCCTCCCTCCAATTCAAAATTATCATTAGACAACAAATTGCTCATTGTCTGGCTTAACATGAGTGGTTGGCTCTGGATCTTACATTCAGATCCCCAAGTCACTGTCTGATGGGGAATTTATTCCCCATCTGTTTCCATTCCTACCCTGCAAGTTCAGCCTGGCACGTGAGCTGCTGCACAGTTGTGGGGTTTGTGATCCATATTTATTTCACCTAACTTTCAGTTTTTAACTGAGATTCCCCAATTAAGCAGAGCAGTGACCTGGCCTCTCTCTGTAGTCAGTGCAGAAGTGCGTTCACCCAGAAGGTGACTCTGACCATGGAAGATCTCAATTAAATGCCTAAAGAATAACTTCTCCAAGATCAAGCTGCTATGTGCTTTAAGCAGTTCCAGTAAAAGAAACCTTGTTGGCTTACAGAGACATGCTGATAATGGGCTCATTGGCTTGTTAGGTCAGCCAGCAAACAGATGCTGGAGGTCCTTGGGGCTTAAGTACCAAGACAGCATTGCATTTCTGGGGAGATCATGCATTTCAAGGGTGTGATGTGAGACATGAGACTGCAAAGTCATCCCCAAGCTGCATTTATTCCCCTGAAATGCGCAGTGTGTCAGACCTGATTTCAGTTACAAAATGGAAATAATAGATAAAAAAGGTCAAACCATTTATTGAGGATTGACATTTACAGCAGTCAGGAATCTCCAGTCGTATACAGCTTTGTGTATATATGTCACTCCTATATGACACCATCCTGCTGAAGACCTCCAAACCTCTGCTTTCCTGACATAACTAGGTGGTGGCAAGTTATCTGTTGCTTAATGTGTTCATGCGGATGCCTAAACATAGAAATGCAATGTTAATTAACTTGCCCAGAGCTGCAGTGCACATCTAGCAAAATGAAAATATAAATTTCCAGATCCTCTCCGTGGTTTCAAAATTCTTTTTTCTTCTACTGTAATAAATTTCCTCATAATATTTTTGTGAAATGAACCTGAAATTAACTTTTTTCATTGAAAGCTGAGTGTTAAAGCACCCGCATCCTTAATCCCGTTGCATGCAATGGCAGTTGTGTGTTGGAGCATTGACAGGGTTTGTGGATTAAGCACAGTGCAGGAAACCAGATTGAAGGTAAATAGCCCAGTCTGGGATCCAGGGAGAAATTGCTACTTGTGTTACATCCAGGATCTGGGCGCAGTCACACTGTGTGTGTGAAATAACCCTAGCAGCAGTCCAGAAATCAGTAGATGATCTTTGCCATTAAGCTGCAAGTGGGAGGAAAGGGAAGGAGAAACACATACCCCCTCAGTTACGTGCACAGACACCCATGTGCACGTGCAGAGTGGGAGAGGCGCCTTGGATAAGCTGGCAGCAGCAGAGTAATTAAAGGTGCTGAAGCAGTAAGTGCCAAGACATCCTCTCCAAGGGTACAGAAGGTTTGCTAATGTCACTGCTGCTGTCCCAAAGGTATCGTGCAATTCTGGTATTTGTCTCCAATGCCCTTTGTGAGATTTGCATTGCCTGGGAGCCAGTCTGTTTTCTCCTTGCCTTAACTGTCTGACTTTGAGAGCGGAGCCTTGAGATCGCTGCGCCTCAAGGAGACCCAACACACCCCCGGTTAATGTGGTCCTCAGGGCTGTTTTCTTCCCATTGCTCATGCATTGCTGCAGCAGTATTTCTCAGTGCTTTGAATTAACAGGCTAATATCCTGGCACTAAGGATTTAAGGGACCTTGTGCAGATAAAGGCAGTATAATTTATAGAGCGAATACAACAATAGTCTTGAAAAGATTGATAAAATTACCTATCATTGCATAACAGATATTAGATCGTCATGTTCACTTTTCCCCCTTCCTGCTCCCAGACAGGAAGCTTTTTAGCCTCTGGATAAGATGTCAAGAATTCTAGTCAATCCTATCTTCATAAATGAAGAAAAAAAATGTTTAGATTTTAGTGAAACGTCTTCCAAGTTAACTTAAATGCTTGTTTGGATAGCTTTTGAGATTGGTCTAAGAATAATAAATGGTTATTTATAGGGAACTTCCTGGCCAAAGACCTCTGAGCAGCTCCAGAATACCAGAAAAAAGGATTTACAGCCCACTGACTACTTAAAATGGTGATGTTATTTTGAGATTCAAAATTTGAGATTCCTTTTTCCTTTGTGACAACCTTTTGGAGAAGAGGAAAAGCTGTCTACCATATCTTTCAGATTCTGGAATTACTCTTGATAGTGTGGGTCAGTTTATTTAGCTTGCTTTGGGAGCTTTTACAGATCTGCATGATGTCTTCTGTGCAGATTTGTGTCTGCTCATGGCGTGAGGCAGAATAAATGGAGGGATGGGATCTGCCCTGGCTGCTGCAGGGGATTTTCCCTAGTCCCCAGTCTCCTAATAAATCAGTGCCCATTTCTGATGGGATGCGGCAGCAGGTCAGCATCCTTAGGTAAAGAAAGGCTTCCTGAAGTGAGCAGCAGTCACAGAAAGTAAATTAATGGAAGGCGGCATCTGCTGATCTCTTTGACAATAAGGAATTCCGCTGCCAACATTTAGAAACCATTGGAAATGGTCTCCATTGGAAACCAGATTTCGACTTTCTGCCCTGGGCTGCCAGAAGTATTTCAGCATAAAATGCTAAAGTAAGTTGAACTTTCAATTATAATTTCAATGACTGTCTAGTGAAATGGATTAATGCTCTGGCACTGCACCTTTGAGGCTTTGGCTCGAATCTTGTAGGATAAAAATCTGTCTGCTTTGACAGTTGAAAAGGTCAGAAGTGAAATAATGTCAGGTGGTCTTAGCCCAATTCAATGTCTCGATTAAGAAGTAGATATAAAAGTTGTTGATGTGGGATATCATATGAGATCCTTTGAAAAAATATAAATATTTTTGTTTACATTTTATCATCAAAATTATATGCTGACAACTGCATTCGGGAGAGGTGCAGCTCAGCTCACACTTCAGGAACACTGGATTGCAAAGTGAGCAAAATGCAGGTTACAATATACAGTATCTTCAGCGGAAAAGCTTGATTTCAGTCAACTTGAAATTGATTTCCTGATATTTGATTGTGTCAAGCATAGTTCACTTAAATATTTTTAAAGTTTAATTTGGGATTTTTTATTAGCTGCGAGTGTATAGAATGACGATATTTTTCTCACTGTTCAGGCAGGGCAAGAGGTCTCTTCAATTTACTTTTTGAAGCTGCTGCAATTCAATTCCAAAGCTTATTAGATAGAACTGTGGTTAAGGAGCAAAATAAGGATATTTGCAGAATGCATTTTTCTCTTATTTGAATACATACTTTTATAATTTTATATGATAATATATAAATATCAATTGTGTCTCCAGACGTCCCTGCGGAAAGGTCACTATGCAAAAATTTGTGGCAATAGTAACAGGAATTTCTGTTGGGAAAAAGGGCTTGGGGCCATGCATCTCAGTGATGGGGATGGTGGCTAACAGAGCTACAGAGCACCTTTGCTGCCTTTGATCTGTCCCAGCCTCGCTTGTCCCCAGCCCTCCTCACATGCCAGGCAGCCTTGGCATTGCTCCACCAAGTGAAATGGCACATTTTCCTTGCTTATTTCCATGAGAACCACAGGCACAGGAGAATGCAAATTGGAAATCAGCTGTCATGGTATGCTACATAAATTACCCTGTTCTGGTTGGTAATCCATTACAGATGATTAAATAAATGAGCACTTGTGTCCTGTTCGGCGCTGGTGGCATCTTTGTTTTATTTAATTCCCCGTTCCTTCTCTGTGTGTGTGTATGTGGGCTGAAGTGGTTTTTTTTTTTTTCAAGTTGTGTTTCCATCTTGAGGCAAAGGAACCACGGTCTCCACGTGATCGTGATGCAGTGCTAGAGCTGATGGAACTGTACATGTGTTGTAAAGATTAATTGGCATTCAGTTAGGCCCCATAAAGCATGGCATGCCATGCATTATCCTCCGCTTTGCCTTCAGTCTGTGGTGTGGTTCAGTTCATGTGGTGGGCACAGGCTGACAGAAGTCTGTTTCTGACGTGTGACATGTACCTTTTGGTAGGCTGATCTTGCCAGTTACAAAACCTCTGAAGAGCTTCGGAGGTTCGGACGTGGCTTAATGTGGGGCAGTCGTAACACGATCTTGCTTTGCTCTGCTGAGATCTGCTAAGTGAGAGCCCAGGGGACCACTGGAACCACAGAATTATCTTTTATTTGTTCTATAGATTTTTTTTTCCCCTGACCAAAATAAAAAAAAATGTAATACATCACCATCCTCACCCCTGGAAGACACGGGGTTTAATTGCGGCGCGGTCCCACAGGGCTGGGGCTGGTGCTGCCGCTGTGGGTGCCGGGGCACGGCAGAGGCCAAACCCCTCGAGTGCAAACCCTTATTTATAACGGAACAAAGTAGTAATTTTGCAACTATCACGGCTCAAATATGGGACCATTTCCCTAGTAATAAAACTATTACTCTGTAACTGTTTACTTATCAGGAGACCATTATGTGATTGATGACCTGAAAATGGAGGTTATCTTTCAATTCATTTGAAATGCAAACTGACTAGAAAATCTATAGTTATTGCAGCGTATTTTTAAGCAAAATCAGGCACCTACATTGACTTCCTATTTACATTTCTTTGAGAAGAAAAATCACATAAAAGCTATCAAGAAACACATTTCACAGCAGGCAAATTAATTGGTTTTACTGTATTTGAATGGAGGGTTTGTCAAATAAAACATGCCATGACAGTTAATAGTGTCATTTAGAGGCAGAAAATTATTGGCTTATTTGTTATTGGATAAAAGGAAGGCAAACACTTTGTATTAGGAAGTTTTAATGTGTTTAAAATCCTCATTAGGGATTTATGGACATTCTTGCTTAGCATAGCGCCTCATTAATTTGAGGCTAAACAGTTACTTCTGTGTTTCAATTCCAATTTTTTTTCCCCTTTTCTTTAATTAGATCTCGCATTAGAGTTTGGTCTCTTCACCACTGGAGATGTAGAATTAATTAATGTGATTTATAAATCTAATGGAAGTGAGTTATTCTTAGATATCTTTTCATTTTAGTGAGGGGTTTAACTGCACACAGCATAAGTGCACACAGATCTAAGAGATTTTGGGAGCTCAGGAAAAGTATGCGACTTCTGCATTGAATACATTTAGCAGCGTCCCTTGGCATTAATAGATCAAAGCATTTTAATTAGAAATGTAACTAAAAGAGAGACCATAAAGATCCCATTCAAAATCAGATTTTCTTTGTTCTAAGTTCTGTACTGTCCAAAAAGTGTTATTTTATCTCCCCTTTTGTACGATAACCATGACATTCAGTGGCATGTGGAATGTGTGTGTATTTTACTATTTAATGAGCATAAGATCTGGCTTTTAATGTAGTCTGAATTTGGATGCAGTCACAATAACGACATAATCATTGATTGTACTATTTTGTTAGTAATAATAAAAGAGAAATAGCTTGTATTTCATATAGGAATTTCACTTATTTGATTGAAGTTTATGTTAAATATTTATTTGTGTAGACTACTTATGCTAACAGGTAGTGTTGGTATTTAAACCTTAAGATATTTCAAAACACATTTGTTTTGTTTCCCCTGGAGCAGGAATATGTCCTTGCCCTTTGAATTCTGACCCTCTGTTCTGAAGATAGTCTGAGGACACGATTTACAAGTCGTGACTGTGATGGAAGGATGTATGAAAACAACTAATTTGGAAACAAGCTCTAAGCAATTAATTTGGGTCCCAGCATTGGCCTTGCAGCTGTGCAAACTGCTGTACAAATTAACCCCAAGAGTACATTTTTCTGTGACAACACTCATACCTGCTTTAAAAAAAAAAAAAAAGGTGGAACAGGTAACCAGCAGAGCCACCCACTGTATCCTTGTAGCCACAGTAAAGGTACTGTCAGATGTAAATATATATTTTAAAAGGTTCATCTTTAAAACCTCTGAAGAAACGTTACAGTGTGAATTCACGGGGTCAAATAATGCTTCAGGTTACACTGATGCAACTTCACTGACATCAGCGGAGTTTTAGTTGTGTCACAAAGGCCACAGTCTGACCTGGCGACTTTGCTACTATTTTAGCAGGAATTTATACAACTCCTGCCTGATGCTGCTCTCGTGCTGGCAAAATACTGGGAACAGACAGCACATACCACTAATGTGAAATAGATTTAATGGAGTTCCAATTCCAAGTTGTATTACGTTTTTAGGCAGCTTTATCTCTATAGTAAAGGGATTTTGCATCATTTCCAAGGGGTTCTCCTCAGTAGGCTACACTGAGAATAAATATGGTGTCTAATTTACGTCCCCCTAACTGAGGGCAAATAGACTTGGAAGCCAAGCTCCCTTCATTCGTGCACCTTCTATATCGCTTTGCTGTCTTTGGAGAAGTTAGATTTCATTCACACTGGCAAAAGGAAGACAAGAAACAGACACTTGATCATTATTTCTGCCACATCGTATATCTTACCACACCAGAGAGTTGCACAGTCTGTTAGTCAGGCTTTGATGTTTCCAGTGGACAAGTGCACAATGGCATTTTAGGTCAGGGTGCCTTTTATCATCACTTTAATGGAAATGTGTAAGGTAACCTCTTCCAGAATAAGGTGAAAATGCCAAGGCACATAAGAAAATGTACTTATTTTATGTAAGTAAATAAGTACTTGCAGGTATTGGAGGAGAAGAAACAGAGAGGAGGGAAGGAAGAAAGAAAGTTTGACATTCCAAATTTCCTTGCTCTGTGTCAGTATTAAATGGTTGCAACAGCCTCTATGCAAGCCAGTGTTTTGATCACAGAAGTACTACAAAAACCACTTTTGATGGGGCCTGGCTTAATACCGACATTATCAGTTACTCTGGTTTTATCATCATGGTGACTTTCTGAAATACTGCATTCAGAATATTCCATGAGTAGAATGTGCAGCCTTACCTACATTAAAAAACTCCCAGGAGACCTTGAAGTGAGAGATCACTTTATCAGACTTCTCTCTCTAATAGAGTTTGGCAATTTACTGCATGAAAATAATGGTGAACCATTGAGTATAAATTGAACATCAGCATATTGTGCTTTCGTGGAGACTATTTCATGCTGATCAACATTGAAATGGTATTGTTAAAAGAAAACATCAAAGAAATGGAAAAGAAAAAAAAATGGGCTAGATACAGTACACACTGGGAAGAAAAAGAAGAAAAGTACAATTGTCACATCCAGGTCAGTCTGGTTTAAAAGTTGCTGTAGCAGAACTAAATTGCAGTGAGAAAACGTTGTCATTGCAGTTGGGCTTGCCTGGACTGGGAGGTTGTTGTAAGCTGAGTTCTTTGTAGGGGGATCAAAATGCAATTCCTTCCAGTCTGTGGGCTGGTCACCCCACCTGGTGTGACTGCACGGGTTTGTCTGGCTCTTGGGTGGCTGGAGAGGAGCATATTAGAGTCACTGGCTTTTGTATGAAACTAAAGGTACCCGTTGGGGGGAGCTTTGGCTTCTGAACTAGAGACCTTTGGGGAAGTTCAATAAAATCAGTGTGAGTCTGATTCGGTCACATTTTGGACCACACTAGTAAGCTGTTTTTCCTAGCTAATGTGCTTTACTCAAGGAGAAAGGCATAAACTTCTCCATCCAGCACTTGAAGAGCAGGTCTAACTGCAGGCCAGGCTGTCTTAGCTTAACAAATGAATTGACTTGCTCCTGAAAACTTTTTCATGTATTCAGATTCTCCAGTAAATGCATATTTTACACAGCTGCTGCTGCAGTACTTGTATTAAGGGGGAACAGAGGAGCTGCTGGCTGTACTTTGTTTTAGGCAATAGTTTTTCTTTCTCTCCTAAATTTTTATACATGTAAAAAGTATATATTTTCACAGACTTTTTAATAAGCCGCAGGAGATATTTTGGGGGTAAAAATAATGGGAAATGCAGTCTTCTCTTGGTATTTTGGTTCCAAGATGGTGGAGACACTAAAAGAAAACAGTAGATATACATTATTTGGGACCCACAAATTGCTCCCTTGAGAATGAATAACCCCATGAAAAACGTGTATATGTATCTCAATACCAAGGGAGTAATTTGGGGATTTTTTGGGAGTTTAGTGTCTGTTTGTTTTTTTAATACCACCATGTTTTGACTTCATTCAGTTTCCTTCAAAACACAAACATGTAGCCCTACTATATGTTGGTGGTATCCCCATAAATACACCAGAAAAAGCGTAACATCGGGTTGCAATATCCATTCCTTGCTCTTTTGCTCTTCCTGTTCTTGTGGGTTTGCACTAAAGTTAATAAGGAATAGTCAGGGTCCTCCCACCTAGGGAGATCAGCTGAAGTCTTATTTCAGGTGTCTCTAACAGGAGTGACCCTTTTCGAGCAAAATATTGCGAGAGGAAACAGAGAGAAGCATGAATTGTGAAACAACCCAAGGAGGTTTGGACAGTGGGCTCTGAGCCAGAGGCAAGAACGTTACTTGCAATAAAGGCGGGTCAGTCTTTCCCAGGAGGAGAAATGGGTGGTGAGGTGGCAGCTGAGGGGGATGTTGGGAATGACTGAAGAGGGGAAACAAAGCCTGAGCACGCAAGGAAATACTGATGGCAATCAAAGGAAAGCTGGCATTGGAGAAGGGCAGGGGTGCATCCTCTGTTCAAATACAGGTGCAGTGTTGGCTATTCTTAGACTTGTAACAAGTGTATTATCACAAAAATTGAATCACAGGTTCATGTAGGTTGGAAAGATGTTTCAGAGGTCATCTAATCCAATGTCTTGTACCTGGAAACTGCCCTATCCATTTCCCACTTGTTAATCAGAAGAACTCTGTTAATGGGAAGCCTGGCAGGAGCTGAAGGCATTCGGAGGACAAGGCTGCTGCTGACTGTCCTCGTTTTGCCGCTTCTGGTCTCCCAAGTGTTTTCCTCTTATCACTGTGTGGTGCACACTGGAAGTGATCAATCAGGGCTCATGCACAGGATCTTTTCATGCTGGCAAGTGAAAAATCAATTTGTGTTCGAAGGCGTAAACAGTAGTATGAGCTTCATCTCCCCAGAGTCAAAATGGATTCCTTGATAAAGGAGATGACAAGGAAAGCTGAGCTCTTTGCTGTATAAGCACATAGGTGCTCATGTGCAAGAAATGAGAGTGGGTTCCTACATTCATTTTACATGCTACACTCACCTTCTCAATAAAACAAAGATAGGAAGAAGAGACTACTTCTTGAATGCCAATCGTGCATCAATAAAACCAGAGGGACTGTTCATGAACAGTTTATCCAGCTGAAAATGTAGTCGGTCAGTTCTGGCAAAGACATTATTCACTGTGTATTTCTGCTTTTTGGCACCACATTTGAATTTTCAGAACTGTGCTGACAAGTCTGTCAGAAGACTCTGTTGCTGACGTTTCTGAGAAATGTTTGCTGTCGGATGTAAATTATGGGAAAAGGAGTCTTTGTATGATTTTGCTGTGCCACAAAAACCAAATCTGGTCTCATGCAGGTTATAAATTGTCCAGGAGGTAAGAGTGGTCAAGGAACTGTTGAATGAATAAATGGAAGGTTAGACTGACATGACTCGTCAGATATTGCAGCCATTTACCCAATACCATTTGATCCGCATAACATTAAAGGCTACTATTCCCTCCCTCTTAGATTTCTGCCCTGTTTCTCTTCCTTTAAAGTTCAGAACTGAGCCACCCAAGCCAGGCATTAGACCTTTGGTTCCACATCATTTAAGCTCTTTTTCTCTCTCCTGGGAGACCAAAAAGCAAAGAGAGCCTTAGAATACTGGCTTGTATTAGGTGGAATATTGTGACCATCTGACCCTTCCATTTTTTCCTTTTTAGCAAACAATATTTAAAAGTAAACATGAAGTGTTTTGATGCAAAAGAGTTTTGCCAGATTAAAAGGAAATTGGAAGATGAGTTCAGTGTAGCATGTAGCTGTTGTGAAATCTTCTTGCTTTGATTGAAGTTTTATTACCTCAGTACGTCTGTCTGCAGCTTATGTAGCATTCACTGGTTTTCAGTCTGGGGTTCGTGAATGCACTGCCAGCCAAGAGAAGAGCTCATGATGTGAATTGCCACCCCTTGGTCTTGAGGAAGCCAAATTCCTGGAATCTGTCCTTCCAGCTGAGTTAGACCATGCTGCTCACAAAGGAAGAAAAGCACCAAAAGCATGCACAAGGTCAAGCTGTGCCCTCCTTTTCTAGGCTCTGGTTACTGATGAAAGCTGAAGAGGAGAGTGGAGGTGTGTGGAGGGTAGGGGGGGTGTAAAATCACATAATGGGTCCTGAAATGCTTGATTTTCATTAGATTGGGAAGGTGGTACTATGGGATGAATCTTGACTAAGCTACAGGAGGAATGTGGAGGTTTATTAATGGCAATTCTAATAACAGTTTGTTATAGTGCTAGCACCTGGTGATGAATATTGTATCTGTTCTGTTTTGTTCTGTCCTGATTGAATCTGTGCTTGGATGCCATGGTGTGCCACATGGGCCTGCTCACACTTGCTAGCTGAATGGAAGTGTTTCTGGACAATTAAACTTGCAATTTTTGATTCACACTTTGAAAGGTTGAGAGGTTGTTTTATCTTTTTTTTTTTTTTTCTGAGATAGGCTGAGTTTCTAATAGATCTGTGCCTTTCAAGTCTGTTAGAATATGCAACTGCAGCATGAATTTAGAAAAATGGTCTCATTTCTTTAGAAATCCATTAATAGTAATGTACTGAAAGACTCTTACATTGATCTTCTTTCTGATAGCCATGTTGTAATAATTATTCTTTTAATGTTTGCATCAATCTAAATGTTTTCCTCTTTGTGCTAGCTCCTACTTGGATCTCCCTATATGACAATCACAGCACTTTGACATCTTGCATTACTTTAATACCAGTGATTCAAAACAAAGCAATGCCAAAGGGAACAAAAGTTCTGTCAAGCCATTAAAATCTTCTTTGCCATTAACACAATTAAATTGATGCATGAGCATTCAAAGTTATTAGCAAGTGCTGCCAGCAGAAGCTGGTTGTGATTGCATAATATATAGTGGGCTTTATTGAAGTAAAATGGTATGTTTATTGTTATTATTATCATTAGTTGTGAAGTAACGTAAACTTAAACAGGGCTGTGAATTGTCAGAGGGCTGTGAGACAAGTGAGAACATGTTCTGCCCTGTATTAATAGCCAAGTACACAGTCATCGTTCTTCTGAACAAAGGAATACACATGGTACCTTGGCTAACCATTAGAGCTGGCATGTGTAATGGCAGGGAGGGGTGTTAAATAAGGAGAGAGCTTCTGTACCTCTGCTGCTCTCACTCTTCCCAGTCTGACTCACTCAGCTGGGTTTTGGGCTGCTCCTGTTACTGCTGTGAGAAATTTTGTGGTTGTTGTGTACACTGTAAGGCTTATTGGGGGAGTATTTGTTTTGTTTTGTCATATTCCAACACACTTATTTTTCAATGAAAAAAATGAGGCGTGTATTAGAGACACATGTACTCCCAGTGTCCCACTGCACGTTGCGGCAGTACCCCTGCTCGCTAACCTTTTGATAAACTGTATTCCTCACGGAATGGACAGCTGGTATGAGGAATGGAAAACACAGATTAGCAAAGAATTTACAGGTATTGAGAGGGAAAGCAGCGATTTAAGTGAAAAGTAGGGAGATGGAGGAAATCCAATGAAGCCCAAGTCATGCGGTGTGAAGGTGGACTGTGTGCCTGTTGCAGTTCATGCTGACCATCCACTGGAGGTTCTCAGCCTAGGTTTGGTATGGGATTTGAGCTGAACAGAAACTGGGGACAAAAGGTAAGGCTCTTTTTTTGGTTGTTTAAAGCGATATTCTAGAAAATTGTAATCTGTAGTAGATAAAAATCACTAATACCCTTGCAGTGTAGTCATATTCGCTTGGGTAATTCTTTACCAAGATACTGAGGAACTGTTGGGAATTCAGAGAACTGTGATGAAATAAGCCAAAGGGGAGGAAAATGTTATTTATCAGGGAAGAAGGTAAAAGTTGAACATACAGGATTTGAGAAAAGTGGAGTATTATTCTGCATGTCTGTGCAAATGTGAAGGGAAGTAATGAATTACTTTAGCCTAGTGGGAGGAGCTCTACGGAAAGGCTGAGATGACAGTGAAAGCAAAACTTTAACCATTATGATCATGAAGTACCAAATAGTTTACAACACTGCTACATATTTTATTAAGGGAAGGGATGGGAGACCCATTTCCCCACAGTTATTTGGGCCAGACTAGCCATGGTAATAGAAAATATAGGGAGAATGTGCTACATTAGCAGAGCGCAAACTTGATGATCTAATAGGTCTCTGTGGTCTTTGACTTCTGTAGCTGTGTGGATTTATTCTTGAAGCTTAGTGCTGGCTGAAATACAGATGGAAGGCCATGGTCAGTGCTTTTGGTCAAGCTCTACGGCAGATTAGGATGACAGGGATTAAATTTAGTCATGAGTATCTTTTTCCAAACCAGTTAATAAGGTAGAAGCTTCAGGTGGAAAAGTCTCACTGAATATTTATGGCACCAAGGACTTACTTACCTGTGTTTTGGTATCTTCCTGAATGTTGTCTCTTCCTCTTCTGCTTTACTCCCGTGGTAAGAGCCCATCATAACTGTCTGCAAGTGCTACAGAATGGTCGTACATACAGAGCATGTCTACCTGTTGTTTCTGTATTTGTTCGCAGTATTTAAAGGTTGTGTGCTCTTTCACGCCCTTGGAATGAGGGAATGTGGCAAATGCTGCAAATACCATTTAATAAGTGTTTTAAGTTGGAATATTTTAGTAGCACCACCGTGTGTGTGCGTGGGTATGGCTGTGTACATAGATATATTGCGCCTTTTTGAGGGGAGAAGGAATAGCTGTCAGGCCTCTCGAGGATTCCTGTGTACTGTGCAGGCTTCAGAGGATACTTAACCTGCAACAGGCTGATGAAGTGAGGGACAACAAAATCAGCAACCACCCTTATAGTCCAACCAGTATTTTCCTACAGTATATGTTTAAGTTTTAAGAGCTGTCTGGGCTGTTAGCCTATTAAGCTGTAGGATAAGATAGTTGATGATAACAGCTTTCTCCTAACTGTTATCACCTCTGTCCTTCACTGCAGCATGTGGCAAGTTAAGCCAAACCTCTCCTTCTCTCTGAAGGCTTCCGATAGGAGTAACAGTGGGATCTTCTTCAATTACAGAAGTTTCAGGCAATTCCAGTGCCAGGTCTCAACTGTGAGGAAATCAGAGTACTTTATTGCTTCAAAAGTGCCGTTAGTAGCACAAAGCAGTGTGCAAGAGAAAAACAACTTTTGACAAAATGGGTCCTGCTGATGATTTATGTTGATCTGAACTGGAAAATGTGGTAGGCAGCAAGCGTGGATACAGCAGTCTTCAGACAGAGGCAGCTGCCTGTTCTCTGTTCACCTGTGTGGTTGTAGTCACTGAATAAGACTACATCCAGCACCTGACTAAACTTTTTTTTTTTTTTTCTTTAAACTTAGATTACCCTTCCCAATGACTCCAGTTGTGTGGAAGAAATACTGCGGGTGAGTAATACCCTTTGCATTTTTATCTTTTATATAAATTTTAGTGCTGTCATTTCATTGTGCAAGGATAGGGGTTATAGGGCTGTCTTTAACGCTGTAGGTAAATACAAGGTATCAGTGGGTCTGTATTAAAGAGACACAGCCAAGTGGTAGGCCCAGAGTGCTATTTTGTGACTAAGCTCAGTTCACTCAATGTTCTGCATCTGCCAGCTTGTCTCAGTCAGGATTTGCAGATGTTGCTGTTCATTGTTAACCTCTCAGTCTCTGTAAGTCTATCCAGGACACATTTCTCTCCTACCCTGATGTGTAGTTGCCTTCATTCTCCTGCTCACAAACTGACCTACAGTCTCCTTCCTCCCCCAGACTACAGTTGTTCATCATTCATGGTTTTGTTAAAAACTTACAGACGTTTATTCTGGGATCTCTGGTCAGTGGTTGAATACAGAAAATTACAGCTTCCAGCTGAGCGTGGCTTAATTGCAACAAGGTTGTGTAACAAGAGAAAGGGGAGTGTGCACAACAAGTCGTATGCCTTAACTTTAAATGTAAGATGGGCTTTTCCTCAGACACACAACTTTGGGTTCCTCTCTTGGCAATGAGATTTGTCTGGGGGCAGTTCTGCAACCACCGCTGCCTCTTTGGGATTTGGGTTTTTATCCTCATGGGTTGAACTTCCCATGTGTCAGCGCTACCTCCCTGGGATTGCCAGACGCCCTGATGGTTTTTGGTGTAGAAGGGATAAAATTTCAGTGGGAATTTCTTCTAGCCATGTCCTTATTACTAGGAGCTAGTGCTGCAGGCTAACCCAGATCTGAAATTGTGTGTGAAAATCACACCAACTTGCTTGCAAAGACATGGACTTAACTCTTGCTTATAAAATAAAATAAGCTTCCCAGTATCCATTGTAATCCAGAGTTAAATAGTTTGGGAAACTTGCTTCTGGTTTGTGTACACACATTGTCTTGGGCTGCCAGAGATGTCCTACTGGGTTGGCAGTGTTGCTGCAGAAGTATGTTGGAGCAGCAGGAAAGCATTCATGTGCAGACCCTCAGTAACACAGGAGTGTCTGCGTGTGCACCCAGGAGCAATGAATGCAAGGAAATAAATAACATTTACTTTCAACCTTCAAAGTGAGCAGGGGTTTATTACCTAAAGAACACTAAGGGAGAAAATGCAAAGGAAATGTTGAAAGACTGTGTGAAATACTTGGTATATTTTAAATGTCTTCTTCCCTTGTTTATATATTTCAATTATGTTTATTACTATATTTGGAACGAATGACTTGTTGGCTGGGGAAAGCAGTTGTTTTCAGTAAACAGCATCAAAAGAAAATGTGATGTGGTGAATTTCAGGGATCAATCATCCAGGTGACAGTTTTAATGGGGAACAGTGCATATAAATCACAGGAAGCAGAAATGTCTTTTTTTCTAATCAAGAGGAGCTGATCCTATTTCCTCCCCCATGACTGTAATTTGAATCAAGAAACAAGCAGAATGTCCCGGGCTTCCTTCTGAAACCTGCCAAGAGTGGAGCAGGACTTGCTGCTGCCTTCAGAGGATGGGGATGAACTGCAGAATCCCCCTCTCCTGCCACTCACTGACCATTAAACTCGGGGGGTGGGGGGCTCTTGGGGTGGACAGGGCAGGGATTCCGTGTCTCTGGGGATGTCTTTCTCCGGGACATGTAACGGGCCCCTGTAAAAGAGATACAAACCAGCAGATCTTTCTTAACTGCTGGCTGCAGATGCCCAGCAAAGACCTGGCAAATCCAGCCCCACCTGATTGAGAATGGGTCAAAATCCAGTCTTCAGGCTCCCCATGGAAGCCCCGTGTCAGGAGATTCAGACTGTCTGCTCCAGGTGAAAGAATGACCCTTGGTTTCAGCAGATTTGAGCTTTGGATCAATCTGCCAGCCCTGACAGGTACTTTTTGGCCTTTTGGAGCCATTTTACATAGGCTCTGAAGAACTTTGGGGAGTGTGGGACTCAGCTGCCTGATGAGAGCTTCCCTAGGTTATAAAAAAAAAACAAAAAAAAAAAGGAGGTTATGAACATTGCTGTCTGTCAGGGATGTTGCAGAGATAAAAGCAAAGGATTCCAAGACAAAGGATTCCAAGGTGGAGAGCTGGGCTGTAACTGTGAATTTTGGCCAACCAAACCTCTGCTCTGGGCTGTGCCCACTGCCGAGCCGTGCATCCCAAAGGGCCGGAGGTGTTCTCACTTGGAGCACTGCATTTTTTTTTTGTTGGGCGTTTTTTGGTTTTGTTTTGTTGTTTTGCGGTTTGGTTTTGTTTGGTTTTTTTAAGTTGAGGAATTAGGTGACTTAGTTCCACCCCTCAGAAAGACACAGTTATTCTTGAGGGTTTTTTTGCTAGACTTTACAAGGAAGAGGTACTCACGCGAAGATCTGTGACCTCTGATTTTACACAGCTCTTTTTTTTCAAACTGAACTTGATTAATGGTTTTTGTAGTTGTAGAGGTTTGCAATTCCTAATCTGTCTTACTTTTTTTTTTTTTTTAATCTTGAAAAAAAAAAGGTTTAATTGAGTTTATATTCATAAATTTTCAGCAGAGTGAGGGGAAAGGTCTTGACTCTGCTCAGACCCCTGAGTCTTCAGAGACAAAATTTCACAGTCCTTTAGATTTCCTGAAACACTTAGCTACTTATGTCATCTTGTGTAAATGCTTTAAGGACTGCTCCCAGTACTACAACCAAAGGTTAATGGCAGACCATTCTCCTGTTGATTTTACTTTTCTAACCAGGATGGCTGAGAAGGTCATGAAAACAACAACAATAAAATAATAATAATCATCATCATCTCTTGTACAACTAAGGCCAAACTTGATGATAGTACAGATTTGCATTTAATACAGGTTGCTAATACCAAATTGAAAGATGAAGGCTAATACACTGGTGGTCAGTATACTTTTTTCTGTTCCAAAATGTGTTTGTTTTTTTTAAAACCAATGTAATGGTTTTAAGTGTGGATAACATGGAAGACAGGCAATTAGAAGTATCTGTGTGTAATTCACATTTTATTAATATGGATTTAAATGAAGTTGTCACTTGCTATGTGCAGCCATTGAAAAATGAGTTCACTGAAATGTTGTGATACGAAGTGCAGATGGGGTGGGAGAACTGACATTTAAAACCAGTCTCCAAAGCTGTTACTTGTGCCACTTGTACCAGTGCTTTGCATCAGCATGCCTTGCTGTCACTGCATGTGATGTGAGCCATGTGCTGGCCCAGGCATAGGGGGATGTGTAGGTGACACTGAGGGTGAACGAGCAGAGATCCTTTTCCTGCCTGTAGAGAGCACAGAAGGGACCTTCCTTAGCATTGATTTACCTCTGGGTGAAGAGTTGATAAGTATACACACAACATCTCACTGGAAAGATTTTATTTAACTAAATCTTCTGGAGGACTCGTAGTGTAAATTGAAACTTTGGGCTGGGTGTTTAGGCAATCGATTAGATGTAATCCTGCAGAAGTGAGGCTCTGGTCTGTACACAGACAGCTTTCCTGTCTGTGTTCTAACCATCTGGGCAGGCACTTCTGTCTGGAAATCTGTCCCTACTTAGAGGAACAAAAGAATTCTTGTAGGTGCATATTCACTGTAGTAAGGCATCAAGTAACTAAATGGATTTCTGATGTTATGTGGACAGCTGTGATATTAATTAAAGGCTTTCTAGTCTGGAAGCAAAACAAATCCTAAATATAATTCAGATTGTAATAAGTGTAAAAATGACTGGAGTTAAATGAGCAAAGTCTGTAATTTTTATGGTTGTCTTCTGATGACTAATGACATTGGAGAATATGTAAATTGATCAGCAGGTGAAAATGCCCTTGACTGGAGAAATTATGTATAGTATTACCTTCCTCACACCAATTGAAAGCACTAACAGATTTAATATGTCTCATCCACAGCTGAAGTGAGCTGTTCACATGGCAAAATTAGACTGTAACAGATATGGCCCATTATTTGCCCCTCAGTAATTGTTTTCTCTTCTAAAATGCAAACCAACAGTGAAGAATGATGCTACACCTAATTACAATAATTGTAATTTGAAAAATACAGGTATGCTGTCCAGTGTGGTTACAAATGCACTTAGTAGCTGACGGGCAGTTTAAATATTTTCATGTGGAGTCTGGGGGCTTGCTGGGGAGGACATGATGTGAATTTAAAATGATTATCCAGACGTCATTGGACAAGTGAATAACGAGCTGACTGGCCTAGTAAATCATGTGAACCTGTCAAATGTGGGAACACGTTGGGGAGGAGATGATGTCAAGTAACAGTAACTTAGCAACCTGGCATTTAGCTGTCCAGAGAATGAGTAAGAGTAGCCACTTTTAAATAGCTGAGTAAATAAATGAATCCCTATACGTCTTAGGTGTGCTATAAAAATAGCCCAGCACCGTATGTTTTGTGTCAAGCTGCTTCTTTCTCCAGGATAAGGTGATTTATTATTTCTGTTGAAATGAAAAAATGGATTGAAAAGTTAACCCACGTGTAAATGTGGATCTGTGGCCTTTGTCCCTTCTCTGGTGTGCAGCCTTTGAAAGCGTGCAAGGAACGGGTAATAGCCTGCTTTGAGAATTATTTTTTTTTCCTTTAGACTTTGCTTATGTACACAGAGATTAGGATGGATAAAAACAATTAATTTCTTAGCAATTTCTAAGCCATTGCATTTTCAGCTTTTTATCAGCATTTTCTCAATGGAGGCAGAACCACTTCCTGCTCTCTCATCAAAATAAATCAAGGGGTAATTCCACTGACCTCTGATCTCATTTGAGTTCATTGAATTCTTCTTCCTCCCACACTGGTATAAATTGGCAGCAGCTCCACTTATGTTACTGCTGCTGTTATTAAATAAAAAGGAGTTACCTCTGCATTACTTTAGGTATACATAAAAGCAGAGACCAGTTCTTTGCTCTGATGACTCTCTAGATGTAGTCTCATTCCATGAAATGGAAATGCTGAGTAGTTCTTTGAGAACCGCTCCTTCCTGGCTTGGTAGGGGATCAGCTCAATTCTGGTCTCAGTATCACTACAAGCCTTCAGCAACAGTTCCAGGGAGGTCAAAGGAAGCCTTTTCCCAGCCTTTTGTGCACTGTCCAATATCCACACAGGCAGGGTGAGATCAATAGTTGGAGTCATTTAAGGACAACCCTGTCCTTGTAAGCTTGAAGTGCAGAAGGCTCTTTGGGAGTTCGATGTGTCAGCCTTAGGTCTCCCCAGCCTGTTGCAGACCCTTCACACAGAGTCTGGCCTTGGCCCCTGGGAGCTGCTCCTGACCACAGCAGAACAGCATTATTGAAGTTCTTAGCTATTTCACCGTTATGGGGACAAGGTTGTGGTGGCACCTCACGAGACAGACACCTCAAAACTGTCTGTGTTAACTTGAGGGTGCGTCACGCCGAGAGCTCAGAGCTAACTTTAGGCTGAGTGGGAAGTTGGCATGAGTCAGTGCCAAGTGTTTAGCTTAGGCAGTTGGTTTTGTGGGCCACCATTGCACTGCTGGCATGGCACAGGTTAGAGATGAAAGGAGTTCACTGGTGATGTAGATATATAGTATAAATCTGCTTTGTGCTGCCAGATGAGCGCTGAGCAGGCTCCTGCTGCTGGGGAGGTGACGGGGAGGAAAGGTTGACTGTCTGATCTGACAAATGCGTGTGGGTGTGCAGAGTTTCCTGTATTCGAAAGCTGGTGTTTTGCACCTGCCCGTTACAGGGATAAATGCCTCTTCAAGATGTAAGGCAGCAAAAGATTAGACCTTTGTCAGGACAGACAAGCAAGGTCTGATTCCAGCTTGCAGGCACATTTATCAAATAAAGGTTTTATTTTCATAGCAGTATTAAATAAATTATTTAGCAAAGATCTTTGAAATGTAAAATCTGATCATTATGTGGGTCTATTGCAGCCTGTCTGCACTGTAACAATAAAAAAAGATTACAAAAGGTATTCAGGAAAAGAGAGAGATTGCCATGCACCTATTTCAAATTCACTATTCAATTCTGTTTTCTTATCTCCTTTACCATAATATTTTAACATATATTTTTGTACTGCCAAATTGAAATATTGCTGATTTCAGTAGTGTTATATAATTCTGCTGTCATTGCCAGATTTACCATTGCTACTAAAATTACTGTAAAATGAGCTGACATCACAAGGGTTTGGACACGTATTACTGCTCCTGAAGGGAAAGACAGTACTCCCATGATAAATGATAAATGAGTGACTGCCAATGAGGAAGAGAAACTTTTTTTCCAAGCTCTTCAACATCTCTTTTGTATGAAACAACCACTTGTAGTTTTTCTTCCTTATTGATAGTCAGCTCAGAAACAATTTACTATGTATTGCAGCATGTTACATCCTCAGCATCCTCACTCTGATTCAGCACTCTGTTATGATAGAAATAATTACATATTATGAGACAATACTAAGTAATTGTTTTAAAGCCAGTTCAAACAAGAAAGTAATTGAAGGGAAGTCATTGTCTTAGAGGAAAGGATAGTAAATTTTCCAGCTTCTGTGGAAGATCAGATGCACTCTGTGGCACTTAAAAGTATTTTTCAAATACCTCTTAAGTTTTGTACTTCCAGAAATAAGTGAAACAGACTAAAAAAAAATGTGGGAAAGCAATTTGATGGAGTCTTGTAGTTGAGTGGAAAGTATCGTAAAACTAAGATTCCTACTCCCAATTTGGGAGTATAGGACCTGAATTCTCATCCCTTTTCATCCTTGTAAATAAAGAGTAACTCGCTTATCTTTGAGTGAAAGAGGTAGAGAAAACAGACCCAAGGAATCTGGGATGTCAGAGCAACTTTGACCTTTTGTGTGCTCCCATGAACAGAAAAAGGGCCCAAGTGCTGAACTCAATGGAGAGTTTTAAATGCTACAACACCAGTGTGGTGTTTGGCTCCCTTAAGGACCTTGAGGGCTGCATGAGTTTATATTGTATAAAAACATGATTAAGAATTTCAAAGCCTGTTGTGTGTCTGTCCTGGATTGCTGCTGCTGGTTCCAAAACTTCTGCTGTGAGCAGTGCAGCCAAGCAGAAAAGTCATCTGAAGCTCCTACACTCCACTTACGCAGCTTACTGCCACAGTATTAAACAAAAAAATCTGGTCCTATTTTGAGATAGAGGTAGTAGAATATTTCTCTGGTCTCAGATTAATCATTTCTGTTATTTCATCTTGTCCTGTCAAAATGAAACATGGTTAAATATGGGCACTGAGTGTTTAAACTGCTAGCAATGTTACCTTTCATTTAAGTAGATTAATAATGTGTACTCTACATAACAAATTGCTTTAGGCACAGAATGAAGACATTGAAAACATATTAAAATCGAGTTAGGCTTTCTGAAATGAATGCATGCTTTAGAAACAATCTTGGTTTGAAATGTTTGTAACATCACCTTTGTCTCTTTCTTTCGCAAAAGGGAAGGGCTCCATTTTTGCAGCCCTGAGGGCAAGTGTTGCAGGTTTAAATTTCTCACAGGAAGCCTCCCCATAAGTCAGTGCTGCTGAGGAAGCTGATGGGGTCCATGAAGGATAAGTTGGCCATATGTGGTTAGTCAAGAGCAATAGATTAGGGAAAGGCTAGGCAGACTTGCAGTGTCCAAGGGAACACTGGGCTGGGAGATGTAGCTCAGCAAGTCTTCAGAAAGAGTTTCAAGAGCTCACCTGTTTGAAATTCTCTTCTGAGGCTGCGGGTGGCCATGACAATCAAAACCTTTATAAAAATAGTTGATGGTTAAAAGAAATGTATGTAAGGAAAGGACTAGAGAAATTAAAATAATGGACCAAAAAGAGACCAGATACTTGAGGCCTCCTCAGTTTTGCTGCTTTATCTGCCCTCGCATGTTGCAACTTTTAATGCTTTACTGCTTTGTGCTCTGAGAAAGAAACGGGACAAAGATGACACCTGGAGCAAACCTGAAGTTTCCAGTTTGAATCTCATTTGTGCCCTCAGAGGAAATGAGTCGTAGTGTTCTGTTACAGCAGATACCAGGAATCCTTGTTGCCAGTTTCTTAATGTACTGCAGTCTAAATTTAACCAAAGTCGCTCCTAATCTCTTTTTCTTATGGCGAGAAAACAGACACGAGCTGACTTATGGACCAAAAAGTATTTATTTCTTCCTGAGAGATGCCCTGGACAAGCAGGGGGACTTTTCCTTGGGCAGAGTCATGGGGTGACACAAAGGCTTGCTGGCCTCCATGGGGCTTATGGATGGGATGTGGTTCATCTTCTCATCTCTTTGAACACTCTCTCAGTAAGGGCTTGAATACATACACTCAGATAAAACATCTTACCTTTAATTTTCCTGAATAACCTTGAGATGCCTGTTTGCTCCACAGTGTCTCCTATGAAATGGTGAAATAGAACCTCACCCACACTGCCTTCGTTAAAAGTTAAATTGGTTGCTAGCAAAGTGCATTGATGTCCTCAGCTGGAATTACTGATGTGATAATTGGGCAAAAGCAAGGCTCAATCAGATATTTAAAATTACACTGCATACTGTGAATTATCCATTTCTATAGAGAATTTCTAACATTTCTTTAAAGAAAGCATGTCACTGAATTAAATGTTCAGAGAAACCTTACGAACTTCCAATCTATTTTAGCTGTATATTTCACATTGTGCTTATAATTGTGTTTTTATTGAATATGTAAGTTCCTTTGAATTTCTTAATACAGTACGTGGGTTTTAATATACATTTGAGAAGAATGCATACTGTGGATGGGTGGCACTTTTGAGGGTTTTCAAATTGTCACAGTAAAAATGTCACATTTGTTTAATTAGCCTGTAGATCCTGCCACATTGATTTGTCAGCTGTGTAACAATGTCTTTGGATACTAAGAAAATCAGACCAGAATGCCTTTTTTCCTTTCTTTTCTTTTTTTTTTTCCTTTTTTTTTTTCCTTTTCTCAAGGAATTTCTCACATTTCTTTTAAATTTAAAAGCAGTCATACAGGCATCCAGCCTTGCAAAAGTCAGCAGACAAAAATGCCAGGTTCTAGCATTAGAAATGAAGATGCTTTTATTAGTTCAAGGCGTTGAGGTGTTTGTTGACCGTTGTTCAGAGGCAAGGGAGAAAAACTGTCTACAAACACGAATCTGAAGGTCAGACTTAAGTGCCCAGATTTATATTTTTTCAACATTCTGTATACACTGTGTATTCTACTTGGTGCAAGTGTTAGTGTATGGCCTGCCAGGGCTCTGGTGAGGCTATCACTAGAAACCCTGTTATCAACACTTTACAGCTCTTGTTTAAGTGTTTTATCTATTCCAAAATTTCTGTGCAACGTTTTAAGTAAATATTGTTTGGGGGAGGTGGAAATACCTGCTAGTACTTCACAGGGTGAAACAGGAACAACATGGACACATATGGGCACAGGAGACTTGCATTGGTTGCTAATGGGGGATAAAATAGTCAGGGTAGTGTTCATTGCATTTGCTGCTGATTGAGTGGGTGATTTAAGGCATGGACCAAATTTCACCTCTGGAGATCCAAGCTGGAATATGGCAAGTACTGATCCCATGTCAGGAACTCTGGGGCATCTTCTGATGGAATTTACTGCACAAGCACTGAGTGTCAAAGGCCCCTTTGGGCTTTGTAATCCATTAATTTCTTTGCCATGAGTATATCCTCCTAAAGAACACCTTGTTTGTGTACACCAAGGTACCGTAACCTTTAAAAGTACTTTTCTGAGCCTCAGAAAAAGAAACCACACCCTTTGTATCTGGTTTGTAAGAGAACATTCCCAGTAGTGGGGTTTAATTTTTTTTTTTTTTTTTTTAAATCAAGCCAATTAATCCCTTCCACTTATTCCAGTATTTTATAATTTCTAACCTCTTGAGTCACTAATCTTTTCAACAAGAGGTCTGAACTGCCAGTTTATCTGAAAAAGTATTGTTGTACCAGTCAAATGAAAGCTGGTGCTCAGAGTTTTTTTGAAGAGCAGCCCCTTGCCATTCCTGAGTTCAGACAAAAACAAAGAACACAGCTTCAACAGTGAGGCGTTCACTGGAGGCTTCTTTCCATGAAAATAGTTATCACTTCTTTTTTCCTTGGCAATTGAGTCATTGTTGCTTTTAAAAGAGGTTGTCATGATCTCCTCATTACCATTTTTCTTAATATGATAAGTGTAAACTACAAGAGAGCTATCATGTTTGAAAGGATACAGGAACCCTAAGGAATGTTGCACAAACTGCCTGTGCTCTTTGAAAAGCCTTGGACTGGGAATTTGACTAAATGTATCATTCTGTCTACTTTGCAGCAGCATTGTCATTTTATAGAGTCTTTCACTTACAACACAAGTTACCCTTCAAAAAGAATGCCGTGTTACTGCATCCAGCCTTTGTGTGTCTCCAGCAAAGTGAGATCAACAACTCCTTTTGGTAGTTGCAGGAACATAATAATACATTGCACTTTGTACAAAAAGAAAAAAAAATCTTCTTTGGCAGGTTTATTCCAGTTCAGCTTTGTTTGGTAACTGGTAATTGTCAGTGTTTGACACCAGCTGGAGCTGCAACTATCACTAACTGCTCAGAGCTAACAGCAGCCATGGGTCTACTGGGTGGTCTTTTCTTGGGCTTGCTCCAAGTTTGTTCCAGATTGCTCATACGACCCCTGATAAACTTTTACTAATGAACAGTTTGCTGTTCCTTTCTGGCCATCTAGAAGCCAAAAAGACGATACATGTCATCGTCTAGTAATGTAGATATATGATCTCTAAATGCCGGAGCACCAAACCTACTGCATTTCAGTGCTGTGGCTTTTGTGTCTTGTTCATTGATTTTCCTATGGGAAAAAAAAAAAAGTAATGTAGTGTCTGGAGACAGGAAGGTTATGGGCTTTGCCCTTTTTCAGCCCTGTTTTTAGGACTTAGTTTGTTTCAGTGTAGTTTGCTGTCAGAAGTTTTTCAAAAATGCAGACACAGGGGGAGGATGTATCAGTCTGGTATAGAGTCAGAACATGCTGATTTCAGACATTAGGACCTCTCTGTGTAGGACCAAGCACTCTCGGCTGTCATATGTCTTAGTGGCAGTCCCAAGTATTTCATATTTCCAACCTCAAACTTACTAGCTTAGTGAGAAAGAACACACTGGGAAACGAGGAATCAAATGCATGCAACGGTGGGAATCTGTCCACCAGAAAAACTCTGAAGCCTCCAGACCTTAAGGGAGATCAAAAAAAACCCTTCAGTATGTTTTGGCTTCGTTCCTCTTTGCTCTTTAGGCTGGCTTATTTAGATAAGGCTAACATGCCAAAAAAGTATATGTTGTATCAAAACATCTTCTATAACATACATCCATTTTTTTCTACACCTGTTAGCTTAGCAGGAGTGGATCAAAGGGGAGTGCTGGCATGATTTACAGGACACACAGATGCAGGAACAGACCTGCTTCAAGGCACAAGTGAGGAAAAAGGAAATCTAGACTGAAATGTTTGTTCTTTTCTAAAGGCTAAAATTACTATAATAAATGCCAGGTTGCATGAGAGGGTTTCAGGTGGCTGCTTAGGTCTTTCTGAAAGAGAAGAGAATTAAAGGGTTGAGCATGAGAGGCAGCAAGGACTCTGCTGCTCTGTTACAGAACCCATAGTATATTCTTTAGTGGACATGCTAAGCTTAACCTTACAAAAGGTGGCAAAATTAGAGGATCCAATGATTATGCTTCAGTTTGGAGTTTCTTTGTGCATCCACGGCTTGCTGAATGCCAATCAAACTGGCTTTATTGTTCACACAGGGTTTTCCAGCCAATATTCCCTGTTCCCAATTTCCAGCCAATACTCAGAAGTTCCACCAACTGCCCGAGACGTCGCATAAGACAAAGAAATGAGACAGTTTTTGCCCCCAAAGCTTTCATAGTTCCTGATGTAGGCATTGGGAAGATAATCCTGCTCCTTAGGGGAAAGTGAATTCCTCATATGTGAAGAGGGAAGCAAGACACGTAGTAGGGAGAGCATCACATAGATGAGGAAGAGGAAATAGTGAAAAAAGTCAGCTTTGGAAGGACAGGTTTGAGCCTTTCTAGGTGTTCACTGTGTCTCTGCTTCAGCCTCAGACTGCTATTTCAGCGACATTACAGTTGAGGTGTTGATGAGACCGTAAGAACAACATTAAAAACAAATGCCACCCTGGCACACCCACTCAGGAAAACCCAACACTGCTGCAATACTGCTTGTGTGGTAAGCAGAATAAGAGGTCTGGCAGAGTCTTGGTTTTGAAGGCAAAAAAACAGCTTTTGTAAAGGCTTTCAGTGTGTATTGCACAGCAGCTTCATTTCTTTGTATTTGATGAGTAACAACTCAGAGTCCAATCTTAACAAAAGCAAATCATGGCTTATACAAAAGAATTTAGCTTTAAATTCATATAAATTGCCTAACCTGGTGGGTTTTTTTCCTCCATACACCATCTTAGATAATTAATGCTCCTGTTTTAAGACTAAAGCTGGTGTCTTCTGGCACAATTAATGTTTTTAAATTCCTGATGATTTTTGGACTCGACTTCATCATATTGTCAGGATTTAAGTTATATGCTGGTTACATGAGTCCAAAATATAAAACAGTTTCTGTGCTAAGCCTACTGAATAAGAAGTTTTGTAGTTTAGCAATTTAATTTTGCCTGCTATGGAATTTGGAGAATTTATTTTTTCACTACATTGGCATAAGTGGCTCCAGAAATTAAATGTGTTTTATAATAACTTGATAAGATCTTGTCCTGTGACTACATAATTCACTGTTGTATTTTGTATGAAGAAAACCATGAATTGATTACATATGACAATGTAAAGGAGATGATGTAATGTATTGTATAAATGTGCACAGTGGAGTGCCTCAGGGTAGTCTTGTTTTGTAACTGTAAATTACAGTTCTGCTCTCCTCTTGGTGTGAACCCTAAGTTTCAGAGAAGAAAACAGGCGATTCAAGACATGCTTTCTTGCTTGTGAAGCTCAGGATGGATGGAACAAATTACCAGATTCCCTTAAACAAGTGCCAGCAGTGAATAGTTTCAAAACACAGTTGCTTATTTACTTGGAGAATGGGGGTTTTGCCAATGTTTTTTAAATTGCAGAGATGAAATTATATGTTGGTATTAGTAACTTTTGAAAGAATTAGCTTTTTATGACTTATTGTGCCTTTGTTTATATTATAGTGTTGCAGTGCCAGGATGTTATGTTGCATTTAATAGTTCAGTGCATACTTCCTATTTCTTGGGGCCCTCATGAAAATTAAATGTGCCATCCCTGGGGATGGTTACCAACACGTATGATTTTGAATAAATAAAATCAATGGGATATGGCTGTGCATCTCAGGACGAGGAACTGGCAAGAACAGGAGGTATTGCTTTGGCCACCCTGTCCACAGCAGGGCTCTGGTTCTGCGTATTGGGCAACAAAGCCATTAGTTCAGTCACTGCAGTGACAGATGAAGGATGCCTGGCTTTCTGGAGCTGGATCCTGTACACGTGACTGCAAGTACCCGAATATTTTGTGTCTTGTAGGACTCTAAAACTGGTGTTAGCTGGTGTTAACTGAATATCCAGTTCTGGATGTGATATTAAACAGAAAAGGCTGAGAATTAGTAGGTATGGAGGATCAGGATTTTACCCTCATGTTTGCTCTGGTGTTCTTGCAGTGCTCTGTGAAAGACACAGCCCCAAACACTGTCTGTAGAATCCCAGGTGAGCGGGACCTCGGGTCTGACCCATTCTGACAGTTCCGTGTTCCTGACCCATCAAATCTCTCCAGAAGAACAGTTGTACGGAAACAGGAAAGCCTCACCTGGCCCAGCAGGTCGCATGTGCTTGGCAAAACTTCAAAGCTTTGGTCATCCTGTCCTTGCACTCAGCCATTATGGGCTGTCCTTAGCAAACCCCACATATTCCTGAGGTAGACAAGATGCCTCCTGCCTGTCTTGGATGGGGAGTTACCTCAGCATTGTTGAGAGTACATGCCTGTCTTGTGATATAAAACTTACTTGTCAAGAGAGCTGTTCCATGTGTTTCCTGTAAGCCCCTGTTCCTTTTTCACATGGTGTGAATTTTTTTGCTGATTATGTTCTGTGACCTCCCATGTCCTTCCTGCGCTCTACTCATACTGGTAACCTTAGCCTGGCAAGAGTAGGGATACAGCTGCTGCAGATCTCTTGTTCTGTGCAGTTCACCATAGTGATGTTTCCGTGGTAGGTCCCTGTGGGGATTGTGGTGCACGTCCTAAAAATGCCAAGAACATGTGAGAAGGTGCTCAAAGGCACAGAACTCGCTTGGGATTAAATTGAAAGATTGTCCTGGGCAGTGTGAGCCACGTTCAGGACGGTTGTGGACCATATATATATTTATAATCTTCCTAAGGTGGACCCTGAAGAAAATATCCAGCCTGTTTCACAGAGGAACCTCAGGAGTGAACTGTTGTGTGCATGGTGTGGACTGTTTGGGCCCAGGGCCCAGCAGGAAGCTAAATCATTTGACAGGGTAGACAAGCTATTATATAGGCTGTGGTTTCCTTTAGGATTGTATCCGACTTGTTAAATTGGAATCTGATGGTGGGTTCTTGTGGTGTAGCTTCATTACTCTCCCCCTAAAACAGCTTCTTGGGCTGAGATACCTTCTCACTATAATATGGAGCATTGTTTTTCTTCACATACACGAGATTGGTTAGCGGAGTAAGTGCATCAATCATGATTTACTATTTTTTTATTGTCTTGTAAATGCTCTAAGCAAAGAATATGAGTGTTATTAGTTATAAAAGCTACAGTATGAGGAAAATATATTGGAAAGTTTGAGGTATACAGGAGTCAGAGAGTATTGAGAAACTCGGCAGAAAAAGAAAATGCCCATATTTCTTTGTGGATTTCCAAACGTTAACAAAGTAGGAAAGGAAAACATATGTTGTAAAGTTTATACTCAGCTCCTGTTGGCTTTTAAAGCAGTTTCTATATTCATTTTCACTGACTATAATTTTTGTCTGTCCCCTTCTTGTTAATATGGAAAGGAATAATAATTTACCATCCCCAGCTGGCAAAGGGAACCTATTTGTCGTCACTGATAAAACCCACAGGTGAACACTGTGGTTTAGGTTATGTTCAGAGAAATGGTTGCTTTTTGTAGAATAAATTCTACCTTTTCCATAATAAACTCATGCATTTATGCAGTGTATTTCCAAATGGATTTCAAGCAGTTTTTGGTACAGCAACAAGATAAATTCTAGTATGACAAAGACATCATTGCAGACGCCACCACATTGTTACTTCAAAAATATGTACTGGGCACTAGCCACTCATAATAAATTTGCTAAAACATTTGCATGAGGAAAGTGTTTCCTGCCTTAGCATTCATACCAGAAAAAATTGCTTTCTTTGGAGACCATCACTGAAGTCTTTTGTTGTTTTTTGTGGGTTTTTTCTCTTACAGGCAGAAAGGTGTGGTATCCCTTTGATGATGAGAATTTTTCCTAAATGCTGAAATTTAATAGTCAAATGTATATTCATGAATTTACCCATCATATCCCTGTCAATACTGACAATGTATCAAACTCCCTTCCTAAGAAAGCCTTTGGCCCAATATAAATCAGGCCAGGTTACCGATCAGGATATTCCCAACTGCTCCTGCTAATTTTCCATTCCTTCATAAGGAATATGAATGAAAATGACCTGTAGGGTTACCACCTTTGTGTTCCTTTAGGATTTAGTGCCGTTTGCTTGTCCATGTATAAATACGTGTCTGTATATTCATTCTTTCCTTATCCTTTCCTCCAAAGATGAAACGGGCTGAGATGTTTTTTAATTCAGTATGCATCACACACATAAAATGTGGCTGCCCCTCATGCATTACTGGCTTCCTAGCAGATAGAGTTTGATCAGGTTTGTATAAATGCAGAAACCAGAAAGATGCTGTGAAACAAGACACGCTTTTTACTAAGGTTGCATTGATAAATAGTTAATAAAACATTAATAAATCATTAATAGAGTCTTTAATAAATGGTAAATCACTTGGCTATCTTTATTCCATCAAGGCAGGAGGCTGCTTAGCACCAACTGTAGCATCAAGTTTGTAATAACC
Organism: Pseudotriccus pelzelni; assembly: GCA_035584735.1. Lineage (NCBI taxonomy): Eukaryota > Metazoa > Chordata > Aves > Passeriformes > Tyrannidae > Pseudotriccus > Pseudotriccus pelzelni. Next base: position 13,945,331 of record JAWMRA010000146.1, on the reverse strand, counting down.
TTAGAAAATCTATTCATCACATATTAATTTTTTCTGAATGCAACTTTAACATACTGTGTCACCAGAAACTGGAGAAAGTTTAAAGCAACAGATTTAGCTAGAAGTTAAAAGGATTGAGAAGGGCGTTTGACAGAGAGAATACTGCAGATAAAGTCTCTTTAGCAGCAGTGGCCTCAGATTGCATTTATTGCTGCTGGTGTGTGCGGGACTGCTCCTCCTCCTGCTCCACCGGCTGCCCTCTAATGATGTGGGCAAAGTGTCAGTCCTGAGACTGCCTTTGTGGCCACAGAAGGAAAACACCAGGATTGTTGCTTTCTTCTTCTGCTTTTTTTGTGAATATATCCACAAGAAGGCAGTAAGGATAGGGTTTGGCCAACAGAGATCTATCAAAACTACAGAACAAGAAAAAGGGCTGGGAAAGGTCTTAGAAATCTCATCACCTACTATGCATCCCAGTCCCAATGTAGGAATCAATTCTGCCTGAGCCATTCCTGACTGATGTGTTCTAATCTGTTCTTAAGTGTGTTCCTCCACAGATGGAGTCTGTGTAGCTCTCTGAGCAATCTATTTCGGTGCTGCAGAATCCTCACCATTAGAGAGCCTTTTCTTACGTCTAACTGGAATTTTTCTGGCTGCAGCTGAAGTTCATATCCACCACAAAACTGGAGAACAGATTATTCTCTCCTTTAGGAACAGATCTTTCTGTAACTGAAGACTGTTCTCATGTCTCCCCTCAGTTCTCCCAAGGGAGGTAGCATGAGCCCTGTATCTTGGGAGACTTCAAATTAGATCAGGCTAAGCAGTTTAGAGTGCACTGCAGGAAGGGAAGCTGCCTCGGTAGGAATGCAGAGTACACAATCCTGGTTCTTTTTTCCATAATGACCTCTTAGAGCCTGGCTCAGTGCTTTTATCTGTACTTAAAAACACGGCACACTTTCTTTTGAACAAGAAGGAAATGATGGAAAAATGAAATACAGAGACAGGAAATAAATCTTGAAGGCGGCTATTAATTTTAGGGACTGGTTTTGTAAAGCTATTTGCCATCTGCCCCATATCCCCCGTACTCAGTTCTTTAGCTCTGACCTTTTCCTTAGAAACTTGCAAGTTTAAATCCTTCCCCAGTCCTCTCCTTCCATTTAAATCGTGATTTGGCTTTGTACCTCTGCAGCCCTTAGAAGGTTTGCTTGGGGTATTTGTATCTTGGGTGATTCATTAGGTCATGTCTGCATGTGTCCTTCTTAGTTCCTCACCTGAGGGCTTTTATAGCTGAAAAAAGCAGACTTAGCTGGAGAGACGAGCGTGCCTAGCTCTAATAAACAAAACACATGGACTCAATTAAAACAATGTTTAAATAATTTTCAGAAAAGGAGGATGCTTGATGTTACTACATCAGAGGACCACAGTGACTTCTAAGCCAACAAACTGTGCAGGTTTACTTTCTCATTTAATCTCCAGGTCTATGAAAAAATGCATCCTTCCATAGCAGTCATCTACCCACTCCAACAGTTAACATGATTTTGGAATTACTTTAAGTCCAAACCATGTGAAAATAAATCCTAACTCAATTTTCTGGGATTACTTTGTTTCCATTAAATTCCTCTTTAAAGCATTTCATATGCTCGGTTTTATTATTTTTACTTCCAGGAATTTCTAAATACTTCCAAATTTGGATTGATTAAAGTTTTTTAACTTTTCCTGGAAAGAAAAAAAAAAAAAAAAAGAAGTGAATGCAATTCTCTGCCTACTTTCCCAGGTATTTACAAACCAAGGTGGCTACAGACACATCTTAATGGATACATGCACAACACACACACACTGTCTGTGTAGCTCTTTATAGTCTTAACATATTAGAAGGTAGATATATCAGATTTCAAAAGCTAAACAAAATAGAGCTTAGCAAGTACTTAAAGATGAGGGACCTCCAAAAGAAATTGGGGCATAGCAAAGGATGGTGAAGTCATGTGGGTGATTAAACAAATGACATCCTTTCTGCTGATTCTCCAGGGTAATGTGCCTGTGCTTAAGGAACAGAGAAGGAGCGAGTTAGGCAGACAGTGGAAGTTTGACCCCTTCCCTGACAAAGGTGCAGTGCCATTTTGGGGTGTCATTCCGTAGGTCAGCAGTTGTTGCCCAGACATTTTGAAGTGACATTTTTCAGATGAGTAAACTCAAAACTTTCTCTACCATCCTTCAAGGTTCTTTGGTCAACAGTGCTCTGTAGGTAGCTGTAGGTATGTTTCTTTAACCAGCTATATACTTCCTCACTCCTTCCACACGTAGTGTTTGTTTATACACCAAGCTTTAAACATTTGTGCTGTTTTGCACGTGTGATCCTGTCTGGAATTTTCTGTCCAATAATTTTTGTTGCAGTGATAATTGAAGTGAAATGCTTCAATGTAGATAGCTTGCACCTTTGTAACAGACCTTGATGCTCGCAAGGTCACTCTGTAAACACATAGACTGGATAGTCCTAACCTCTCTGAAGTTGACTTTTGCTTCTGACCTCAGTGGAGTCAGGATTTCATACCTTGTAATTGAATTTCCTCAACTAGTAGACTCCTTTCCCCTTTTCCCACTACTTTATGTTCAGGTGTCCCCTAACAGGGAGATGGCTAGGTTTGCTTACACTTCAGCCTGCCAAGTGGGCACACAAAGAATACTAGATGTATTTTGACAGTGAATATTCTGAAATGTTTGCTGACATCACCTTCCCGTGAATCCCAGGCTTTCTGTACAGCCTTTTATCTGTGGCCAGGAAGAGACTGAGGTCAAGCCTATAATTGCAGTTCTAGAAAACGCTTCGTTTCTGCCTTCAGTCAGACTGCCTGGCCCTCTTTTAATTATGCGATACAGTCTCTGTTTCATCATTCTGCTATGAAGAGATTTGCCACAAAGCAGCGTCTATGGTGTGGGATTTGGCAGAAGCATGCAGGATTTGGATTATATTATCTCACAGAAAAGTTCACCGGATGCTTAAATCTTTTTCTGCCTTCCCCTGTGCGGAGGTCAGACAACCGGCGCACTAGAACAGTGCGCTGCTTGTCGTGGCACTGGGCTGCTGCAGCCTCATGCACCAGCAGGGATGAGCTGCTCACCAGCTGCTTCTGTCCTCCTTGTTGCCACAGTTTGGGCTCTGTGCAGTGAAAACGGGCCCTGGGTTTCCACAGCAGTGGACAGTCTGCCTGTCCCACTGACTGAGGACCGTGGTGCGTTGTTTTCCCTTCTCTCTCCTAACCTCTTGTATGACACGTGCTTTGGGAGGGATAACTGAAGATATGAAGCTTGTTGGCTTTATCTTCAGTAAATTATACATTAGTGTCAGCTGTAGCCACCCAGGGCATGTCTTTAGCTGAAATGCACCCACCACACCGCCCTTTTGACAACAGTTATATTTCCTTTAATTACTTGTATTATGTTATATTTTTATTTGTGGAGCATTTGAAGTGGTTGTTACAGAAATTTGCCTGTTCATAAGCTTTGTTGGGAATGGCCTGGGTTTGACCAGTATGAAATAGCAGCTGGGAAGCTTACTGATGTCAGGATTATGGCCACTGGACGTAAAATTTCCTAGATCAGACCCTCTTTTGCTCTTTGCCTCCCTTGCCTCAAGAAAGAATTCTTTTCTGAGCCTTGAGGGCAAAGAAAAACAACCAAGACAAAGATACAACAGGATGCCAGAGACAAGTACTACTGCCTCTCTGGATATTTATTAAATTAAAAACAAAGATAAGAGAGAAAGTAGCAGTATCTACCGTAAAACACACTCATTAGAAGGGTATTTACAAGCTCTGCCTAAATCAACACTTCTGCAGTTTCTCTGTTTTACTGTTTCCCCCCACACTTACACACCCCCACATGGCTGCATCTTGCCACCGCACACCCCTTTCTAGGGTTGCATCCAGCGATGCACAGGAGGGTCCCCTTCCTGCTTGGGCTTTGCAGGTAAAACCTTGCTCTGTTCACAAATCTTGACAGGCTGACCATGGAGGTGGAATTAACTGCCGCCTGACAAAGTCACGATTTGAAGGGTACAACCTGTCCTCACTGTGGTTCTGAGGAAGTGCTGCCTGTTGGGTCCTTCAGGTGTTCAGCTGTGATAGAAGGATGTGTGATGGTGGGGCCACTTCCTTGAACACCTCCAGGTTCAGTAGTGCATACATGATCCTTTTTAGCTCTTGTTCTTCTTTATGTACATGAATCTGTTTTCAAAACTTTTTCTTTCTTCCCTAGGAGATGACCCATTCCTGGCCTCCTCCTCTTACTGCTATTCACACTCCCGGCAAGGCTGAGCAGACCAAGTTTTCTATCCCAAGCAAGGTACCAGTGGGCTATCGCCAGTGACCTGATTAGCATTCTGTTCTGTTGAGTGTTCTTCACTGGAGAGTTTATTTTTGTAGCTGGTCCCATTTTCATAAATTTCTAATGCTATTTTTAGTTGGAAATTCCCAATTAGACTGTTGTTACTAATAGAGCTGCTTGTTTAAAGTTGCCGAAGATACAGTGGACGCAAAGTAAACTTTTGTTGTTATAGGAGTCTCCCTAAATCAAGTACAACGTACTTTGTTTGGTTTTCCTCCATTATTATTTGAGCAATGAAAAGGTTGAGGTGGTCATTTGGTCCCACTTACTGATTGATTGAAGGGTGAGCTTTAGGCTGCATGGTCGGATTCCTGGGGCTGTCAAGGTCCCTGCATGTGAAGAGTGCGATGGCATCTCTCTGTGTCACACCCCAGTGGCACACCGGGTCGGACAATGCAGTCCTCAGCACTGGCCTTGTTAACTCAGCATTTGCCCACTTGCCACATCTGAAACACATGCCTGGAGAGTACCTGTAGTTCACCCAACATGGAATAAACTGTTAAGCTGTGTGATTTGAACATGCTTTTAGCCCAAACTTCAGTGTTGCCTTCTGTGATTCTGGTAACACTGCTAGAGATTGAGCTCATCATACCCAGGGCAGGTATTGCTGGAGGTATCTTTTGCTGGAACCTGGATAACTGTGAGCTGATGATGTCTGAGGAAGGGGAGGACTTCCCCAGGGTGGGAAATCAACACCATTCTGTCATGGAGCTACACAGAAATTTCTTTCTGAAGGCAGGGTCTTGGAAAATATCTTATAAATATCTATATAAAACTGGTATTGCTTGACATTATGTTTCAAGCAATCATGTCCTGTTTTAGAAGCTATATTGTGATTTTTCTCTTACTGATTTTTGTAAAAAAGTCCCTCTCCATCTTTCTTGTAGGCTCATAGTTCTCCACGAGTATATTCCTCATTGCAAATTGGTTGAACCTTTTAGGTGAACTGTGTGAATACAGTGAGAATTCAGGTCTTTGCCTGCTGGAAGCTGGGTTTTTTAAATTTAAACCGTCTCCTAATTAGTGCTCTGTTTCTGATGGGCCCTACAGAAACTTGTTGGAGTCTTTCAGACTGCCACTGTCTCCACTGGCAGCAGTACAAGTGTAGGTTCAGAGAAGCTGAAGTTTTGGGTTGTTTTTCTGTTTCTGTTAAGTTGGCTTTGAACTTTTAAGATCCACATCAAAGTTAATTTCTGGACACATTAAATGTTGATCCCAAAATTCTTGACCATATCACTTCAGTACAAAATATAAATTAGATTAATTTTTTTTTATTTTTTTTTAAGCTAACATTTCAGGAAATTGACAAGCACATAAATGTTTCCACGTTTGCTAGTTTTACTTTAAAAAATACGACAATGTCTCTTCAAAACAGCTCTTTAAATCAATTATGGCTGGCCAAGTTATACATCCAGGACATGATGTGGCTGGACTGTGCAGCCATATAAACAAGAGACAGGCACTACTAGAAGTTCTCAATTTGGCTATTAAAAAAAGGTATCCTCATGAGAGACGTATATAAAAAAAGTGTGATAAAAGAGGCAGAACTTATCAGAACAATTTATCCCTTTGACATTCAAATTTGAAGTGCCATGTTTACTCTTAGGGCATTATTTACTTCACAAGGGACTGACGGACAGCACAATATAATATTAGGAACTAATAATGCCCTAAGAGGAAGTGCAGTGAGGGCTTTAATGACTTTAACATCCTACAGAACTAACACTTCCAGCAAAGTAATGCCTGGCTGTAAGATGAGGTTGTAAATAACACCTTAATTTCAAATGATCAAACTCTGCTTGGAAGGAAAGCTGATGACAATCACTGTGGACTCTAAAGCCTGGAGAAAAGCTAAGCAAGAAAAGACTGTGACATTAAGGAAGCAGCTTAGTTACTGTGAGCCAACAAGAATCCTGGCATTAGCATGCTCAGTGTTGCAAGCCAGATTCTTTGCTGGTTTAAAGTTGTTGTACTTCCATTGATTTCACTGGATTTGGACCAATTTCCATTGAGTGAAGATCTACTTCCTGCGTCTTTATCAAATCCTGTGTGTCACAGTCCAAATAAAAACAGCTACTGTCAATAAAAGATTACTGTAATTCCAGGCAGTGAGATCAAACAACAGAAAGGCAATGGCACTGAATTTAATGCAGAGTTGCATTCATGCTGCTTGCTAAATTGTATGTCCTGGATGGCTCGTACACACATCCATGGCCCAGCCTGGAAAAGACTTGGACCTCTGTGGGTATAAACCCGTGTGGTGTCTCCATAACGGGGGCGTGTAGATTTACAGCAGCTGAGGACAAGCTCTTACCTGAGCTGTGGAGGGTCCTGAGTGGTGCTCTGTGTCCACAGTTAATGTTTTTTAAACCTGTGTCACTGGTGCTGCCTTAACAATCCCACAGTCCCTTCCCTGTGCCGTCTCCTTCCCTGTTTGCATAACACCAGTGCCCTTAATCTAGCAAGCCAAGATACATCTTACCTTCTTCATCTTATTTAACTAATGCTGACATTTTGTGTGTTCTTCTTTGTAGGACTCCCAACATCTGACCTCAGGATACAATGTACAAAGTAGGTCTTTATCATCCTAGTCCTAACAGTCAGGGTTGGGTGTTTTCTTTTTCTGCTTAACGTCATTAAAACAAAGGCTAAAAAATTAATTTCTGTGGTGCTAAAGCAGATCAGTTCCATTTTTTATTACATGTTATGCATTGTGGCATGTTGTGAAACCAAGTATAATTAGATGGGCTGACAGCTTTGGGTGCATTTTAATTCTACAGTAATCTTTTGACATTTGAAAATGTGTTTCCTTTGTTTGCAGAGTGGAGTGATCCAGCAGGGAAAGTTGCAACTAAGTCAGTGCCACAAAAGTCGTAAGTATTATTATTTCCAGCTTTAAATCTCATTTAAAATTTATCATAAAGAATGAGCTTATTTCTCCAAAGGTAACTAAAATCTAGCTCTGCTCATAATCTTGTCCTGGTGTTCAGGTGTTCTCAGTAGTCCTTAAAAATTAGCCATAAACCAGTTTTATGTTTTCAGTGCTTATTACTGTTTCTTCTTTTTAAGCATTAGTTAACAGAGGTGTGTGTGAAAGATGAGTTTATTAAGCAGAAATAATGCTGATTTTAGTTCTACAGCTTGCCAAAATTAAATCACTTTTATGCTTCTCTCATCAGATACTAAGCCTCTTACAATAGAAAATGCAACCCAATGAACAGATGATGCAGGAATTTTTACATTCATACAGTGAGAGAGAGTAAAACACATCATACAGAATAATTCTGCTAGCTGGAGTTGAAAAGCTACTCTTGAGTTTCATACACTTTGAAACAGCTGAAAATCACAGAGGGTCTATAAATATGACAGCTGAAAATCGTGGAAGAGCTGATTCTCCATTGTGTTAAACCATTTCTCTTTGGTGCTTCTCTGGTGTAAGGCTGCAGTAATGTAGCAATGAGTTGAGACTGAACTGGGTTTTTACTTTTGTCCCAGGTTCTCAAAGTATTTTACAAACAGGAATTAAATAGAAACTTTGAAAAGTAGGGGGGTTTTTTATGCTTATGAAAATGTGTGGGTCTGATTTCAGTTCAGAGCTGCTGGTTTTTTTAGTGTTCGAGTGTTTTAAACTACTGAATGCAGAACTTAACTAGCTTAACTGACATTTGGGTAAATACAATATGTTAATTGAAAATTACTTCAGAATTATTCTAATGGTTGCCTTTTATCTAGTAAAGACACTATTTTAAGTAAATTCCCATAGGGGAAGAAAAATCAGTGTCATGATACCTACAAAGGTTTTTAAAGTGAATTTAAATATGCTGATTCTTAGTGCAAGTTTGTGTACAGGAAAGGACTTGTTGGAGTTCAGTGATTTGTCTGTGACCATGTAAGAAATGCGGGACTAGACTAGATATGGGTGCAAAATCCATTGATTTACTCACCAGACTCTGAAGGTCCAGTTCATTACTCATAAACTCAAGTCATGGAAGTTCTCATTTAAACGAAGTTGGCTGAGTAAAGCTTTACAAAATCGTGGCTGAACAAATGACTCAATTTTAAAATTAAACAGGTTTTTTTCAGGTTAAATGAGAATTGGATAAGAATGCTAATGATATGTAGGTTAATTTCTAGGAATACTATTAATTTATTAACTTCAGTAACAAATTAAATTTTGCACTTTGTTATTTGGTTTCCAGTAATGGCTTGGTTTTTTGTAAAGAATCTAACCAACAGTACCCACTGTTCTTGGTAACAGAACAGAATGGGTGCGTTCATGTTTCAGAACATCTCAGTGATCCAAATCTAACATCAAGCATATTCTATAGCCAAAAAAAAGCAAAAAAAAATATTATTACATCTTAAAATTATTTTTTTCCTAAAGCGAGTGTATTTGGATTCCACTGTGAAAAATATTTTAGTGAGTGTACCATAAAACACAATATTTGAATAGTTTGCAACCAACAGTATTATACTTGTCAATCATGGTTTATAGTTATAAGCTGAATTTCAAAAGAACAGTGCTTCAGAGCTCAGTGGTAGATAGCGCATTTAATGGGACCAAAGCTCTCTATAGGAAGGCTGATATAAAACCCGAAGACACTGAGTACATTTTATGAACCAGTTGCTCTCTGTTCTGCTTCTTGATCTAAAGTTCCAGTACTATCAATCAGATTTCTGCTGCAATGAACTGCCTTCTTATGATAGGTGATAGATTTTACACATGAGAGATCAGAGCTGCAATAAAGCTACTTTTATTTTTAGCTTCCAAATGAAGATCAGCTAACCCATTACTACCACTTTTTCTCTTTTACTGCAGAAAAATTGTTAAGGCAGCTTCTAAGAATTTCCATAGGGCTTTGGGAGGTTAGAAGACAGTCCACTGTGAGACTTGGTATTACGAGGCCAATTTGTTTCTCAGATCTGCGTGGGCAGTTACTACCACTTTCACAGGGAATTACAGGACTTGAGGACATAATGAAATTAAAGTGGAGAGTGGGGCAGAAAGACACAGTGGTGTCAAGGAGAGCTGGATAGTGGGATCCAAACAAACTCTGATAGATGGAGTCTGCAGTCATTGTGTATTTTAATAGTATAGTATATATCAGACTGAGCTGTATTAAGAAGGATTTTCTAACATTGGTAGGTTTCAGGGATATTGGAGCATATGAGTGAAATTACAGTCCAACTTATCCCCAGTTACGTCTGTTGCTACACTGTCAGGCACACAGCATGATGTCACTGACTTCAAAACTGAATCCCCCACCAGTTCCTTATGTATTTTGTCAGTGGGGTCTGTTATCTGTGTTTCAGTTTGATCAGATCTGACTGAATTTGACTTCATTGATCTGTATGCTCTTTCATGGTCCTTTTAACCTGGATATGTTTCTAACTGTTCCCCAACTTCTTTAAGTTCACGGGCAATTCCAGTGAAACTTACTTTTCCCATTTGCATTGGTCCTAGTGACAGTCCTGCAGATTCCATTGGCTTTGTTAGAAATCCGTAGGAGTTGGTAGGAATGTGCTTGCATTCACCGTATCGCTAAGTGATACCATGACTGGCTGAGAGAATGCAGATACTTTACCTTCATGATGCTTCATTCTGCTCCAGAAGCCAAGCTGCCTGTGTGTCATTACAGGAGTCAGGTGTAAGAACACTGGCATCATGGAAGACCAGACCAAAGGGATGATCTTTGCAAGATAACCTTTCAGGGGCAACTTCTAGGGGGAAGAATGGGAACAACATACTGCTAGGTAGATTAATTGACCAGCATGCTGCTTTTGTAGGATGATGCAAGCTGCATGATTTCTTGTCTAAGTAAAGCTTTCTGAAATACAAATTCCATCCTTTTTTATAATACCTCAATGTACTTTGTTACACTCACATGCTGGAAAAACCCAATCCCCAGTGCTCTGCAGCAGGTAGAATAGAAGGTGGAGTACCTGGGATTGTGTCTAAATTCTGCACTCATGCTGTATATGAGTACATGTACATATAACTCACCTCAGACCCTAATTTCTGCTCAAAAACTCTTGCAAATGAAATTTAGAATGCTGATGTGCATCCATGTGTGTATGTTGTGGTGAATTTCTGTAGCTGAAATCAGGCTATGTAAATCTGCAGCACTTGGCTTCCCTTTTTTTAATTTCACAGCCACTGTAAATCTCTGCTGGGTGTTTGTGCGGTCAGTTTTCAGCCAGTCTGCTCTGATTAGTTTACTGTGAAGCATAGTAAGCAGGAACAGATAAGGTGCAACCGATTGCACTGCGAAGGATTTTCTGTCAGCTTCCATGAATTTGAGGGTACGAACTCAGCTCATGACTTGGGTTTCTGTTATATAATTACCGTTGCAAGTATGTCATCCTCAAACATCCAGTTCTTTTGTTCTGTTTTGGTTGTTAGCATTTGGCCTCTGTCCAGTTGGAAACCACCCAGAACCTTTTTAATCAAGCACATCCTGTGTTTCGAAATCATACTGCAGAGTAGTCTTGGGTAGTTTCCATAAAAGCCTAGCTAAAAAGAAGAATGTAATCATAATGGTATTCTTCCCCTGTCATAAAATTACTTCCTATACTTACTGTATTAATACAGTATTAAAAGGCCCTTCTCATGGGCTCAGTGAACTACCGGAAACCATTAAAAACTTAGAGCAGCAAATTTTTATGGATCAGACAAAACCGACTCGTTTTATCTTTATAGAGTTTTTGTTATCCATCATACTTAATGATACACAACCGGTGTGGGGACTAGAGAACAGCTAAATAAAGGGAGCTCAAAACCAAAACAAGCAGTTGAAAATCTTTTTGTCATATTTCAGCATTTTTCTAAAGGGGTTCAGCACTGTTTTCAGTTCGGACCACGATTTCACTTCACGGTTTTAAAAAATTTCGAATAAATACCAGCACTTTTGCAATCCCAAATATTATCATAATACTTCATGGAAGCGTGTTTCAAAATGGAAATGTGCTTCTTGACATCTAACTACTTTTCATAAGTATCTAATGGCTTTTTGGAAGTTCTCCACTGTGTCAGGGACAGCCACCTGGGAGCATAGAAAACAAAATTTGGCAGCATGTTCAAGCTATGAATTAAAGGTAATTCACGGTTTGAAATGAATCAGCATGAGGTACTTATGAAGAGTAATCAGACAACAAGAGGATTTTACACCAAGGATTGTATATTGGATATTGCAACAACAAGTAATGTTTTTATTCAAAACTATTCAGAACATTCAAATCAAGATGCACTGATGAATTTTTAACCTTGAAAGGGATCAGTTTTTAAAAAAACAAACCAAACTGGATTCATTCAATGTTCATGCATCATTTCCAAAAATGTACAGTGAACCAAAACTATAAAATTCATCTCCAACTGGAATAGGAATAATGTTTCTATTTATGCATCGACTCTATATCCATGTTCCACTCACAGTTCAGCCCAGGTATAACGCACTGGAGAATCTGAAATCTTAGTATTACTAATTAATCATATTAAAGCGTGGGAGTGTCCATTGATCTCGCAGTGTCGATACTCTGCTTTCTGTCAGAGCTCACGTTCACTGAGCGAGCGTGGCAAGCTTTAATCGTTAGACTAAGTAATGCCTGTTTGTTAGAAGTAGGAAGTTCCAAAGATATTCCCTCTGGGTAAACTGGGAAAGTCATGAATACAGGGCCCTCACACTGCCATGTACAAATTATGATAAGTGAAACAACAGTGGCCTGTAATTGGAACTCCATTAATCTTTAGAGAGCTCCAGTGCACTGTATTAAAGGGGCAAATAGCAAGTAAAAATGGAAGGGTGTCTTTTGAGAAGATGTCGTTCATCTTTCATATTTACTGGTTTGTTTTGTAAGTTAGAGGTTTGCTTTGCATCTTTTTGCCTCATAAGTTCCTGGGTTTGGAGCAGTGATAGTCAGGACTGTATTTGTTTGTTTCTCACTGCTGCAGGCTTTGCCTTTCGAGCAAACTTAGAAGTAATTTGGAATAAAATATACGAGTATTTCCTGTGGACAGTTGCCTATAGAAGCAAACTTGCAAAATATTTCAGCTGATGTGAAATACATTAAACTCCAGTGTTGTCATTAGAAGCCCTGTATATTTGAAGATAAGCCCATTATTCAAAATAATTTCTAAATTAGACTTTTAATTTGTTTTCATTATCCAGCTGCTCACATACAGTTTAACCTCCCTGTCAAAATAAAGTTATTTCCTAATACATTCTTTTCCATGATCTCTTTCTCCTGACATGTTTATAAATCAGTTTAAAAGATTGTGGAACAGAACTAAATTAATTCTATGATATTTTGTTGATCAATGTTGAGCAATTTTTCTCGCCTATCAGAGACTTACTGTCTTTACGACTAAAACAAGCCAACCAACTGCATTCTTGCCAGCATTGCTGACTGCAACTCAAGTGAGCACTGAACCATTTGAGATTCCTCTGATACTGAATAACCCTCCATTAAAAATTCAACATTTATTTGCCCTCACTAATGAGTAGCAGCTGAAACGCTTTGTTCTCCAGGAGGATGCACTACTGCATCACTGCCAAGTGCATGCAATCACTGAACTGCAACCACTGAAGTGTCAGTATTAATAGAGAGAGGTAAATGACACACCGTAACATGTTTGGATCCCTGATGTATTTCCCTGTCCGCTACATATCAGTTCCCATTTTGGAAACTGGTTAGACTGCAAATCTGCCACAGGTTTCCCTGTATTTAAAGAGCTTTTTCACAGGCAGCCGCATATGTTGTGCCTTTATGGCTTGAGGCCAGTCTCAAACCGACCTCCCAATTTACATTTCTGTGGGATGGAATCACTTCCGAACTTCAGCGCGACTTCAAACATTCACTTTGAAAACAAATCTACTCAGTAAAACTGAAAACTTAATCAGGATAGAGTAGAGGAAGCCGCACTCGGTACCTCTCCTACCCAATTTTTTTTGGTGACCTGCACACTTGCTGATAAAATACATATGAATGAACTTCTTGCTTGGCTTTCTGGCCACCATAACTTGGACCTCACCCTGTTCCCTTTGTCTTAACTCTGATCTATCAGTAAATTTCAGGTCCAGAGCCAGCCCGTTTCTCTCTCTGGCTTTTTCTTCCTGGTGCTCTTTGCTCCAGTCCCTTTCCTTCTTCCTGTCATGGCTTACAGGCTTTGTAGACTTGAGTAGCCTGAGACAGAGAAAACTGTCACCCAGATTCATCTGTACCATGGTGCAAAATAGCCATGCTCGGAAATGGGTGATAAGCTTGAGAGAAGAATGGATTTTGCCAGGAAGCTTGGCATTCACAATACCAGAATGGGCCTGAAACTCCCAATTTGTGTCCTAAATACCCTAGGTAAGACTAACAGCCTCTTTTCCTAATATCCCAACTTAATCCTTGGCATCTTTCCTCTGAATCCCTCTGACAACCCCAATACTCCACCACATTTTTCTCAGCTTTACACTCTCTATCCAGAGGAACTTATATTGCTGCCATTATCCTTTGGGCAGAGGGCTCAGCAGGGCTCCAAAGCCTATCAATTTTCTGGCCAGAGGGCTTATTTTTTATGAAGTGAAGTTCTCACAACACCCCACGGGGCTAGGCCACGGTCACTGCATTATCCTCTGTCTTGGATAGCCCTTGGAGCCACAGATTCAGAATAGCTGTACCTTACAAGTGCATCCTCCAAAACGGTGAAAAAGGAAAATACTCCCCACTGCTGGGCTAATTACTGCTCTAAATTCCTGGAGGAAGAGCTGCTTCCCTCACTTGTGTCCATGCATCTCAGAAAAATGCGTTTTGAGACTTTCCTATTGCCGTAACTGCAGCTTTCCAGAAAAATGATGTAGCCCTGGAGGAGGAGGGTGATGTCTGTAGCCTTCCTTACTCCAGTAGGTGCAAACCAATTGTTTAATTAATATCCATGTTATGGAAACACAGGAGGGGGCCTAGAAAACCAGGAAATAACTGATTGTTTTCTAATTTCCACAGGAGCTGTTTACCCTTCAAGGTAAAAATAGTAAACAAATTCTGAAGGCGTTTTAGCTTTCAGGAAATTGCCCCTTACTGGAAAGTCTTGTTTAGTCAAAATGCTTCACAAAAAGATCTTTACAGGTCTTGAAAGAAAGATGTTGGCTCATCTACATCATACTGTCAAGAAAGACCTAAGTGCAGCTGTCAGGCTCATCTGAGTCTGCAGATGCAGTAAATATCTGCAGTAATGAGGGAGTTGCTTTCACATCTATTTACCTGTTAGACTCTACTGAGTATTTGCTTTTTGGCTGTCCCTGCTAAATTACATGCAGGTAACTGTGTTTTAAGGACATATATGTGCTTTTCTGCAGAGAGAGGCATGCAAATCAGTGCTGCCCATATTTGATTTAGCATGAATTTCAATAGTTCCAGACAAATTCGAAAGCCTATACAAATCACAGAGCTTCAAGTCTGGCTGTGTGCTAGACTGGAATTTTTTGTTAGGTCAGACCTTTATCTCGGCTTCTTTTTGTGACTCTTTACGGGGAGATTGAAGAGGAACTGAAACTGGTGACCTGTCTTGACCTTTAGTACTGGATTAAAATTCCAACTTGCTGCCATGGCAACAGGGCCTTGAAAATTAGATCCTGACAGAAGCAGAGAGAAACTTAAAACTGCAACTGCTGCACTGAACTGAAGAAAGGTTGCTTACAAATGTCAGTGACAGGCTCTTAATTGAAATAATCTCCCTTTCCCTGTACTGAAAAAAATAAGGAAGAGAGAAATGAAAGCAAAAAAAGCCAAAAACAAACAAACAAGCAAACCCCCCCAACAAATTATATTGTGGGTTTTTTTAAAGGAATCTGTTGCAATTCAGAGCCCATGCTGCTGATTCCAGCGCAGGTGAGAAGGGAGCCAAACACCTAATTCACAAAGGTCTGAACCCCCCCAGACCAGACTTGCAGCAGGAGCCAGACAGTGGCCAGTGTTAAATCACAGGTTAACTTTATGGTTTTTTTTCCTTTAACCTGACACCAGGGATCAAAAGAGACATCACAGTGTCTCGTCTGACTCCCGGGATCCATGCAATTATCTGTTCTGTAGATGTAAAGGGATAAACATAAGCTAGATAGTGCTATTCCAGATCAAGTGTGATAAAAGTTACTCATTTTCCAATCTAATCAATGCAACAGTCAGAAGGAGATAATAGTGCAAGTCCTTCACTGCTAAAGGAGGTTAAGTTGTTTTTTTCCCCATGGAGAGCAGAATGGAGTTGTAACCTGAAGGGAGAAGGTTCTGAGGGTCACCTAAAGGATTTTCTGCTCCTTTCCGCTTTATCCAGGAATCTCCCTCATCCCAAAATCAAATAACCTTGAAGATCAGGTTACAACGCTGTCTCCTGTAAACCTGTGGTTTTCCCCACGCTCATCTTTGATGATGCTCTGAGGGCCGTGCTCACCTTCCCAAGGCATCAAGGGCCAGAAGCAGCCCTTAGCACACAGGGGAATGCTGCCTCCTAGCAGCCACTAGCCCCTCTTTCTACAGTCCCTGTAGGGATTGCTGTCTTCTACCCCAAAAAACCAAAACCAAACCAAAAACCATAAAAATGTAGATTTTACATGTCAGAAAAGGGATGTTTCTTGATGGACAAATAGTGTTGAAGTGTATTAGATGCTCTCCACAGTTAGATAACTGTTGCAGAATCAGATGGAATTGTAAGTACTTTATATAGCCAGATGAAAGTTTAACAGCTATAGGTAGATGGCATTAAACTTTTGGAAGAGAGAGTTTTGCTAAAGCTTAGTGTCTAAACTTATTGCAAAATCCCCAGACCGTGTTTGGAGTCTGAGTTCAAGTAGAAGGCGTGCACAGAAAAGAGGAACCCACCTTTAGTTTTCTTTAGACTGTACTACCCAAGTACTGAATTTGTTATGTATTGGTGGAGCGTGGAGTTGTAGGGTCAGAGGAAACATTACAGATGTTTATAAACACAAAATTTTGTGTGATGGGTTCTGTATTGTTCGTGGCATGGCTTAGAGATAATGTCTATCACTAATAGTGTCCGTTATCAAGGGCAGGTTGCGTTGAAATGATGTGTTCTATCATCTTAACAAAACACGGGTTTCTGGAGCAGACTGTTGATAGACAGTAGGAAGTGAGTGAGTAGATGAGCAGTTTTCTAACAAAGGAAAATAACATCCATTTAACATTTCCCAGGCTCTGAGTTATGTGCTTCAGTAATGTCAGACAGTTAAAAATAGAGGCCATTATTTGAAATTTCAAGTGTTGAATTAATTCCTAGAGTAAGTTAGTTATTTCAGAGGAGTTGCTGTCAGAGATGAATTCGGCCCATCCTGATGAACACTTGCCACTGTTACCATTTCCTGCAAAACACCACTAATTCTGCCTTAATTACTGTCAGGCTGGACTATAGAGCCCTGGAGTATCTGGCAATAAAGTTGTGTTTTGCTGAGAGGGAAGGTAAAGAACCATTTAAATAGGTTTTTGAAATAAGCATGAAATCTCTGAAGATGTACTGTTGTAACGCAGACTGTATATCAAAATATATAAGCATCTTGTTGCAACAATGGCTTTGTAAACACATTACTGAGCAAACTATGAAAAGTAATCCACCAAGGGGCTGTTTCCCTAACTCATAAGCATGAAGTTAAGAGACCAGTGCCATAAAGTAGATATGTGCTGTTAAAAAATACTTTTTATGTGAGATTATTTTGTGTTAAGCCCAATAGATGATTCCTTTTTTTTTTTTTTAAGATGCATATCTTCTAATACTTGAAAATAGTTGTGTTTAAGGCAAAAGTCAGCTGTCCTCAGAAAATCTGTGAATAATTCATTAACTTGGGGCAAACAGTGCTTGAGGGTGGAATGAAAGTGCCCACATGCACCTCACTTGGGCAGAGTGCAGCGGTGTCACGCAGTCCTACTACAGCTATCCATTAGCTTTTTGGGGAATTACAGTATTGTGATGGATAATGAGGAATGCCTTCAGCACTGTCACTCCTTTTAGCAGCCTGCAGGCATGGCCTGAGGGGCGGTTAGAGCCCACCTCCCCGGGCAGGCAGAGCCTCCTTGCTGCCAGCCCTGTGGTGCCTGGATGAGTTCTCAGCCGCTGCAGGGCAGCAGGGCTGTGGGCTGCTCACACAGGAGGGACACGCTGTCTTACAGATGTTTTGGAGGCCGCAGTTTCCAACTAATCTTGGCACAGCTGTCATTCTTGTGCATATCACTTGCCCCCTTGTCAGCACGCTGAGCTAATTCAGAGCCGCCTGCTGCAAATAGAAAAGGCATGAGGTAAACTGTGCTGCGGTGGGAATAGTTCTGATCCCTTGTTGGCATCTGGCCTCGTGCCTGGCTGAGGAGCCTTCCCACCGCACAGCATTTGTGGATGATTTTCGGAAGGAACGAGGGATCACAACTGGAGGGCGATCTGAATTCTGAGTTGATAAGCGTTTCTGCAGTTACCCATCACGTCTTTCGAAGCAAACAGCAGTGCTCCTGGTGGCTACAAGGGGAGTTTGCTCAGAGAGTGCAGCTCACTCTCAGAGGGATTTTGTTCAGGAAATTGCAAAACTTGAGTAAGAAAAGGTGTTAAGTGAATTATATACAAACTGGATATGGAATTAATCTGCCATAGCCAAAACCCAGTAAGAGCTCATGTATTGCCAATTGCTGACATTTCTTGCAGTTTTGTAACTTGTGCAGCTACGCAAACACTGAGCTAAAAATCCAATATCACCTTCTCTCTCCAAAGTACAGAACTTTCTATGCTCTTTTGCTTTAGCCAAAGTATTACCCTCTATTCTTCTTATTATTAATTGACTCTTCTTAATTAAAAAAAAACAAACGACACAAGGGCTGAGGTTGGTTGGCTCCTTGGAACACAGCTCAGACTGATTAATACTAACGAGGAGCATTCATTGATTTTGTTTGCTTTGTCTCAGCCAGTAGAAAAAGTACATATTTAGGAGATCAGTGAAAATTTATATGGTTGAAATCTTGGATATGACTGTTTGAGGTGCTGTTCTTAGAAGTAATGGGAGATTGAGACTTTTCAGAAGAAAGAGCAATATACCTGGTTATGAAGATTTTGCAGGACTCGTTTATTAATAGAGCGAAATGGTGTTTCAGCAATGTTGTGTTCTTAGAGGCTGAAGGCCTCAGTAAGCAGCTGCTGTTCATCTGTAGTAAGTTTCTGAGAAGTCCATTCAGATAGGTAAAATTATTTCATGCGTAGCCTGCAGAGCACACGCCGTGCATTGTATTATAAAAAAAAAAAAAAAAAAGAATAAAGCAAACACAATGAATCTGTTAAATCATAATGGCTCCCAATCGTGACAAATTTGCAGATTAAAGCTCATTGAATACACATTTAAATGATAAATGATAATGGCTTGGAAAGAGTCATTATGATCTATTTCATCAATAATCCACATTTTTTGCCTTGTAACTACACCAAGGCTGAGTATAATGAATACTGTCTGATGAAAAAAATATTCTGTTTATGAAAGAGAATCAGAGAAAAGAAATTCTCAGATTAACAAATTTAAGTGGTTGTTACTGTTTGTTTATATTGTTTATACATGACAGATTTTTCCCATTATTAATATTAATAATTTACAGCTTCAGAGCTTGTTCTCAGGGGGAAAAAAACGTGTAGACTTAGTATCCTTCAAACCACAGCTGATTTAACTGGGTGAAAGTGAAAGCAGAATGAAGCAGGGATACAATATTAAACATTCAAGGTGTTAGGCTGCAGATTGTTCAGTGCTTGTGAGCACCAAGTCCCATGAAGTTTGTGAGCAGAATTCAATGGGTTTGTCACAGATTTTTCATGTTTCCCATGCAGAAATGTGCACATTTTCTAAATTTACTGTGCACTGGGATTTGCTGTGCCTGCCCAGGACGTCCTTCAGGGTACTCCAGCAGTTCCCAAGTGCACTCATGTCAGTCCAGATGGTGCCGATGTGTTTTGGTGCTGATGGACATGCACTTGTGGAAGACTCGGTGGGGTTTTGTCAGGAAAATCTTCAGTTGTGCTGAAACAAAATTTCCTGCTGAGGAAGAAGGAGGAGTGGAGGTTAGACTGAAGTGTGCTGTGCTGCCAGCTCTTGATTGTAACCTCATGTGCATGTTATCTCGTGCCTGACCAGGTTAGGACTTCAGTGGCAGTCCCTTAGGACTGAGTTCCTGAAGGCCATTTAAAAAGCAACAGCAAAGCTCTGTTTGGTATGAGGGGTGACAAAGTGCATCTTTGTGGGATATTCTGACTGAAATTAGCAGTTAAAGCTGAAATTTTTGAGATTGAGTGGGTATTTTTTTACGTGACACCCAAAAGCTAAATCTTCTACTAGTATGAATGGTAGTGGCCTTACTGTGTTGCTGGATAAACTGGATGAATTAACATTAGAGCAGGATCCCAGTACACTTAGTCATAAAAGTCGTCTCAGTGAACTTACCAGAGTAAGTTCATTCATCTGAAGGCCATGAAGGTCCTTCTCAAGAACCACGTTTATCAAGTGCTTCTGGGCATTTTCAGTTTTCTGGTAACATACCATTGCAGATTAGCACCATGGAGCCATTTGACAGTAAACAAGACTGTTGGAATGTCATCTGTGGAAAAAGAGCAAGATCCAGTTCTAGGGCCTAGATAGCCCTCTTAAAAACTTTTGTGATTTAAGTAGTTCTCTTTTAAAAAATTTCTTATTTTGCTCTTTGAAGTCCCATAGTACATAACTCCCACCCTTCCCCTTAGATATTTTCACTGTGAGCGAAACGCTTCAAGTGGCCGTTGTTTCAGGCAGTCAATATCTGTATAAATGCAGCATTAATAGTGTCCCAAGCTACCACAGTGTTTTGAATTATAGAAGCGGAGGGCTCTTTAACTTTGAACACATGCTTTGTGTAAATACTCAAGTAAAACATAAGCTTGCAGTGAATTTTTGTATCCCTTCTCCTCCTAAAAGCCATACGCCGGCTTATCTCTAAAGCCTGTGGCTGAGCCTCTGAGGCTGGGGTGATGTTCCACAGTGAGGATGAGAGCCGTGAGAACAGCTGTGGTGTCAGCCTGCACTTGAGTTTCCCAGGCCAGAGCCGGTGTGTCCCCGTGTCCCACGATGGCCTCGGGAGCGGCGTGGGGGCCGTGCTGTGCGGGTGATGCTCAGCAGAGCGGGGCAGAGCGCCCTGTGCTCAGAGCGAGGTGAAAATGCCTTTGCAGCGCACCTGGGTGTGCTGGGGACACGGCCTTTGGGTTTCAGAGGTGTGAGGATGAGCAGGTATGGGAGAGAGCGACTCTTCCTCCTTCCCTGGCCACCCGTGGGTGCTGCTCCAGCCAGCGCAGAGCTGGCCCCCGTGTTTTGATGACCTGGTCACTCTGTGTGTGGCCAGCTCCAGCCTCCAGAATCCCTGCAGTCCCTGTTATGGCCGGGCTAATGACCTGAAAACTTCTCGTTAAATATTCCTCTTGGCAAAGTTTGGTTCATAGATGGTCTCAGGGAGGAGGGAGGGGGGGTTTCAGTCCTGGGTGTTAAAAAAAACCAGCTTTATTTTTAGGCCTTTTTCCATAATAAGGTTTTCTGAAATGATTTTCTACAATAAATGGGCCTTTTTAAATTTGAAAAGTTCAGTTTTAAGTTTGGGGGTAGCCCTTAGGCACTGTGGTGGAAGATCCTTGTACATACTAAGGAGTGATTATTGACAGAGTTTAACTTTATTGACCCTACTCTCCTAATTCCTAACAAATTTTCTAACTGTGCTCTTTAAAATCCCTGCAGAACGCTGCAGGTTTTGGGTAATTCCAGAGCTGCACCTGAGATTATTGCTTTATTACCTTCCTTCTTTCTGTCCCCTTCCCTGGACTGACCAGTCCTCTGACATTTCTTTTTCAATATATTCTAAGCAGAGTACACGTGTTTGTCCTTCCTGCAGCTTTCCCCTTAGCAGTTATGCAGCACATCAGATCTGTGCTGTTGTTTCAGGCACTTTCCACTCCTGCTCTAGCCCGTTTCAGCAATGGACTTGCCCATGCTAAAAATAATTTTTTTCAGCAATTTGATAGCTTTGCCGATGGGTTCAGTGAAAACAGATGGTATGTTTATGCCTGTATTGACAACGGAGAGTGCTCTGAAAGTCTGTAAACTTTCTACCTTTCTGACTTCTCTGTATTTCTTTTCCTTCCAGCACCCTCCAAGATACAGTTTCTTGCTAAAGGGTTGATTGGACACATTTTCCACTGCTGTCAAGCTTGCACAATTGAGGGATAAAAATCCTACTTGAATTAGTAAAGAAAAACTGAATATTTAATTTCTGCACAGGATTCTGGGGTTGATAACTTATAGCTACTTGTCATATAAATTAAGTACAGTTTGTGCTTAAGTGCTTTTTTATTAGACACTGCTGAGATTGTTAATAGCAGGTACGTTCTTTGGGTTTAGAAAAAGTTGCTTGCTCTGAAGTGTTTGAAAATCAGGTGATATGTGTATCTTTAGGTAAGAAATCATTCTGAAGATTAGAAGGATGAATGTTTTTCCTTATTTACTGTTTCCACCTTCCTTGGAAATAACGATATTGCATTAATACTCAATATACCTAGCAAATCAATAAAGTGTTTTCTTAATTTCAATCTTTCACTATAATGGCATATTAGATGCTTCTCTTAAGGGTTAAGCTTAATTCATACCAAATTTAGAGTTATATGTGAGTTAATAGAAAAATATTGTCCATAAAACATTGCCTAAAATTCTATTTGTGATAAATTTTCACAGAACCTGAATATTGAGAGGAAATATTTACTTAGAGAAAATAATCAGGTACTTTGGGTGTCCTCGTGCCTCTTTTCTATTTACTTCAGGAAAAAAAAATCAATCTTAGGTTAATTACTGAAATTCTCCCTAATTCTCTACAAACATTTTTGAACTTCTCTGGGTGGTGGTCATATTTCAGGTTGGACGTGGCAGGGCAGGAGGTTTGACTTTGGCTGTATAGTCCTCACAGCCACGGATGTGAGTCAGAAGATATTTAGAGAGGAAAACAGGGGAAAGTAGGAAAGAAAACAGGAAAATCAGCTTAACTGTGCCCAGTCAGCATCAGCTCTGCTCCTGCTTCTGCTGCTGCTTTCTCTGTGGTGCTCAGGAATTGCCCTGGGCTACGTTTACCAAGTTTAGGTCCTTGATAATGGTCATTGAGCAAAACTGAGCTGTTGCTTCCTGATGCACTGAGTGCCTGACAGCCTTCCCCACGCTCCTCACGAGTTGGCTTGTCCAGGTGTGTAGGGGGGGGTGTGATGCTTTAAGTCAAAACAGATACTAACCATGTGACAGTGCTAGAGAGAGATGTTTAAAGGGTACAGGGATGAGCGTAAAATGCAGTAGGTGAATCCAAACACATGTTGGGGGAGGATGAATGTGTTGGTGAGGCATGAGATTGGTGCTCAGGAGAATTTGATTTTAATTCCAGCTCTAACAGGGACTTCCTGTATGACCTTTTGGAAATTATTTCTCTGTTTTCAGTCTGTAAATTGGAACAATGTTTTTTTCCCATTCCCTGCCTTTTTCAGTTTAGACAGTGCAGTTGCTAAAGCAAGGACTCTTACACTATGTCTTTGTACTGACCTGTTGTCTCTTGGTCCAGTAACACGTGTATGATCTGGCACAAAGTTGTGAATAGGGAGAGGAAAAATGTAAAATTGCAGATTGGATATGCATGTCACTGGTTAAGAATTTACAGAATTTAATATGGGATGATTGGAATAAACCTAATGAAAACATTGCCTATTATAGAAATGAAATGAATGAAATTTTTATTATTTCTGTGGACCTCTGTGCTGTCAGAGGCTTCTGTAAAAAGAACTGTTAGTTTATTCTCTGTTAAACTCTAATAGGACTTTTTACATAAGCTGGTTTTTAGTATGCATTTGGGATGAGTGCATTACCCCCGAGTAGTGAACTCACAAGTGAGTTATGCGGGTAATCCCAAACGAGTGCCAATAAAACTTTTATAACACATAGCATCATTATGGAATTCGTTTATGCCACATATTTTACGGGGGAAAAAACTATTTTGGTCATATATTAGAGAGTTTATAATTTTTTTTTTACTGGTGCTGTTTTTCACATCCCTCTGCCTCTAAAGCTGAGCCAAGTGAATACCAGCAATCTGGTATTTTAACGTAGAAGGAAGGGAAAATTAGAACAAACACATGTTTGAAATCTCTCTGAAAATAAAACAAGGGCCAGATTCTAATCTTCTTACTCATACCAAACACCACCATACCGCCTGAATAGCTCCATAGATTTCTTTGGGACCATTTGTCAAGTGAAGTGCTATTTGACATGTGTGGCAATACCCAGAATTGGCTCAATCTAAACTAGCTTTTTCCATTTAAGCCCTCCAAATCTTGCTGTCTTCAGTGGTTAGAAACACATATTTACGTTTTTTATCGCATCAAAAAGAAGAATTCTCACGCTGCTTAGAGGGGTTTTTTCAGCCCTTTTTTAACAGAGTTGGGCGATGCGAAGCAGGATCCCAGCACTTGTGTAAAGCTGAGGCAGGGAAAAGCTCTCCTAGGGGGCGGCTGGCAGGCTAAGCATGCTGCTTCCCATCCCATTTGATGGGTCGAGTTCAGGCTGCAAAGACTGAGGAATTTGGGCCTTCCACTTTCACCAGCTGCAGTCAGCAGCTTTATAAACCCCACTCCATACCACTGTAAGCCATACCCATGTAAGCCTGTTGCACTGATGTAATACCCTTGTCCCCATCACTTCAGCCTATGGGCTGCCATGTCCTGTATTCAGTTCTCCTCCTTTTGGGAACAGTTATTTTACCTCAGAGACTTGAATCCTGTACCTTGCTTCTTGTAAACACAGTGCATTCTAAGAGAGTTTTTCTTTCTCCCTCTTTTGTTTTCTGCTGCTGTGTTAATTTTATTGCCATGATCAAAGATCCTGAACTGGTAGACATAAGTCAACAGAAGAACTTGACTTTATTGAGAGCAGGATCAGGCCATAAACATCCTGGGTTTGTTCTTTTGTCTCACATAAAATAACTCCACCGATAGAATGCGCTGTGTGATGATGGCTAATCAGGGATTGCTGCTTAAAGCTCCACACATAACCTAGCTATCTCCACATTAACCTCCTCCTTTCATTTCCTTGGTTATGTTGAATAGGAAGCAGTTATTGAACTGCAGCGTTATGTTCATAGAAGCCATTTGATTAATTGACTACGTTTTGAACTCTTGTGACCCAAGGCTGAAATATAGCTCAGACAAAAGTGACAGAAGCACAGCGGTGGGATGGGAGTATAAAAGAGCACCAGTAAACCCATGGGCAGCCCACATTCATGTTCATGTTTATCCTTGTAGAACTTGCTAAAAGTAAAGACAGATGTCCAGCTTATCTCAGGTAGTCAATAGCAATAATAAGTAGGGATGTTGGTCACTGTGAGTTGAGCCTACTCCTGCTGTCACTCTGTCTTTATGTATCCACAGGGAGAAAACTTGGAAGGCAGGGGAAAAAAAAAAAAAAAAAAAAAGAGGTATTGCCAGAAATCCCTGTAGGCTATCTGAGAAGGAGCGGATGTGTAAAGCATTTCTTTCTGCATAAACATTTAGAAATCAAGCTCTCATAAGTCAGGGATCCACCAAATGTGGTGTGAAGAGGCAGATGAAGCCTGCCTTCTGGCATGCCAGCATTTGCTGATTGATTTGGAATGCAGAAGGGCCCTTTTTATTTTTATTTTAAAATGTGAACCACATCTTAATACAAATCAGGTGAAAAATAAATTGAAAAATAGCAAGCCTGAGATTACAGATGTGCCAGCTTCATATTGTTCAGTTTAGCTGAGGTCATAGTCAAGCCCGTCAAGTTCACATCGTTTAGTGTGTGGCCACTGAGGTAATATTCAAACAAAAGGAAAGCAGTCAGAATGCTGATACGCTCCTACCATGCCAGCTGGCCTCGTTCAGCTGTGCAAAGCACACTGGCTTCAGCTATGTAAGGAACTTAAATCAGTAAGGAATACAGGTTTTTAGAAGGATATGCTGTTCCAAACAGCCCAGTCGTGCTCCTGCTCTCTGACTTCAGATCAGTCATAAAAGAGGAAATACCTCTCCTAATGTGCAGTTTCATATTCTGAAATTTAGAATGCAAGAGCTGTGCTAATGATGATACAGTTAATTTAGACGGAGGGATTTTTCAACAAGGGGCATTTGTATTCTGCTCAGTAGGCAGAGAAATCTTGAGCTTCCTAGAAAGCCTACAAGTAGAATTACTGGCATCCGTTCCTCCTCCATACTGGTGATGTTACCATGCTGGTTCCCTGCACACAGGTATAGATTTATGTAGATTAATTTGGTATAGTACAGTGAATTGCCACTATGATATATATTTTAGAATTACTTCCTAGCACAGCCTAATGGCTGGAATCAAATAAAACATAAAAGTAGATTTATATAGATTGCTGTATAAATCAGATAAAGCTTTATGTTACCTAGCATTGGTAATGGAAGCTTTTCCTGCAAATAATATAGAAGTTTTTCATGTAATATTTTCATTATTTCAGTGAAAGTGAAGCAACAAAAAAGAAGGAAAGAAATAAACAAGTCTATCGGGCTTAGCCACCATTAAACATCATTAACTACAATTTTGCCTGACAAGTTCTCTCATCTAGTGATGGGTGAAATGGTAGAAAAGTAGACTGAACAATTGCATAAACCCAAATGAAATATGCCCTTGTATTCTAAGTGTGCACAGTTCAGTCAGTTAAAATAGAGCAATTTATTATGCTTTAGCAGCTTGAGCTTAATCTAGTTTTAAATAGATCTCTCTTCTTTTTTTTTTTTTTTAACTTCTTGCTGTGATTTAACTGGTTTGGGAAGACACATGATATAGTGCTACACAGTCTCTGCTCCCTGTCGTGCTAGTTTACTTTCAAATAACTTTAACAGAGTGCTGATGATGAAAATAACTCATAGGAAATGTAGATAAGCCTTTAAACAACAGTGAATGTATTTGTTTTGTTTGAAATGAGTGGATAAAGGCTCAATGGAAGAGACAAGAATACAGGGTGGAGAGAAAGGAGATTGGGTGTAGCAGGCACAGCAACACCTCCTCCTGAGGATTTGGGGCTCTCCAGGCTCCACCAGGCAATGGTGCTGCCACACAGGCATCACCTTTTCATCAGCTTCTCAAGGTTAACTGCTCTCAGCATTTTGGGCCAGCCTATCAAATGTCTTACTGGTCAGTTTTTAATATCAAGCTGCTACTGTGAACCACTGTGAAGCACTTTGCCATGTTGGTCACCCGTTGACAAAACAGGTTGGAATGTTTATCAGAATCTCCTCACATAATATAGGCAAAGCTCTCACCTGCCTGCATTCAAAGTGTGCTCTGCTGTTCCTCGAGGCAGGGAGTATGTGACCTTTACTGAGTGGAATATTTTGACTGTGGACATTTTATTTGATATTATGCTGTAGTTTTCCACTTACTCATTAGATCCCTCAGCCTGTGTGGTTTTTCCCAGGTAATTCTGTGATTACACCAGCTGTGATAAACACTTTCTCGAAATCTTACTTGAAGAAATTTAGCTCAGTCCCTTTGCCTGTGGAAGTAAATAAGCATCTAAGTTAGTGCTTGCAGTGTTGATTGATACAAACAGCCATGCCAGATGCATATAAACTTGTACATTTATATTAGATCCCACAGGAATGGAAGAGGGACGTGTTTTCAGGGAATTTTGTGTGCACATGTGCATTTGTAAGAAGTTCAGCAACCAAGTGACACCAAATTCTTTGTATCACTGAGGGCTCTGGCTGGCACAGGCTGCTCTAGCAATAGGATGATGGAGCCTTTCACCTTCAGGTTACTGGTTGAAATTTAAGGCAGATTTGTAGGGAGCAAAAGTCATTACACTCTCAGAGCTATTCAGTGACCTGTGTGACATGAAATTCTCTATCAGAGTCTAATGGACACGTGTCCAAGTCCAGAATCTGTGATCCTAATTGGCACCCTTGTTGATAGTGGCAGCATAGAGGCCAAGGACTGAATGGGCATACAGACAGAGTTTCCTCTCCTTTTCCAGAGAGGAAAGACCAGTAGGATGTTTGTGTTACTGCTGCACATGATATGAATGTTTTTTGGATTGAGAAGGGACTGCAGACTTCAAAAGCATTCATGAAGTCTTGAGTCTTCTAAAAAAGCCCTAAGCTAACTGCTTTTTTTTCTTTTTAATTTAGAGAAAAAATTGCTAGCAATGTTTGTTGAGCTGGCTGAAGCTTTGAGGTGTCTTGTGTAAAAAAAGTAAGGAGAAAAATGTTTTAATTAGAAGTCAGAGAATACCAGGGATATCAGTAGAAAGGAACTGTATGTACTGTTCCTTCTTATGAATGACTGTTTAAACAGAACCAGATTCACTGGTCTTTAAATTTTTCCTAGAAGAAATTTGCTGTTTCCTAATAAAAAGGAAAAAGAATAGCCCTGAAACCAAAAAGAATGCGCCCCCCAGCTGACTGCCTGAAGCAGCTCCATGACTATGAGTATATATTGTGATCAGAGACCATATATTGCTAAAACTCCTTGATGGAATGAGTTTTAATTTGGTTTACAGAAAGCTTTAGGGGATATGGCTCTCTACAAATTAGACCACAGGAGCTATAAAATGAAGGATGTCCTCCCTAATTAGAAACAGTGGAGCAGTCTGGTGTTCTTCCTAGTTGTAGCCTCGTGGGTACTCTCTCACAAGTGAACTCTGGGCAATAGATGCTTCTCTAGTAACTGTTATCTGTCTTTTTACTGGAGTTTATATGCCATCCAATTTTCTGTCTCCGTTTCTGTACATGCCTTTCTGTTTAGTTCTGGCAAGTTCTTAACTGAAGCTTTTTTGAATGGCTGCTACACAATAAAAATTCATGTGTTGCTCGGTGATCAGTTACCACTCCCAGAGCAGCTTATTTATTTTAAATATTAGGAAATGGTTCTCAAACTCGGCTGAACACGGCAGTCAGTCTAGGGGGTTCCTTTTGCAGTGTGCAGCTGTGTCAACTGTTTCCTCATGCCTTTTCTGGTGAAGTTAATGAGAGTTTTAAAGAGAGGCATATAGATGGACTGAAATAAATTATGCTTTGTGGTAATCAAATTTCGTTTCCTAGACACATTTTTTAGCAAGAAGGTGTTCATCAAACTGGCATCCAGGATTTTGGACAAGAAAATAATACAGTTACTTAACTAGGACTAGAAAAAAAAAAAAGTGAGTCCTGGAAATCAAAATGGCTACAGCTTGTCATTTGTGCCAAATGATAAAACCACATCTAAGCTTGACTGCAAAAGGGCATTAGACATAAGTGCACAACAGTCACAATCAACTACAAACATATTTCCAAAGTGCTTGTGAAAGGACAGCTGAGTGTGGAGCTGAGCTGTGAAGTATTCAAAGACTCTGCTTAGGCATCTATAATTTGACTTTTTTAATCGTCAGTAAAGGAGGACATCCAGGCATTCATTAACATCTTTTCATGTAGACTTACACAGAGTAGGACCAATGACTGGTCCAATGAAAGCTTTAATTTACTTGTGACATATTGTTTCCGCTAGGAGTTGTTGTAGATCAATCTGAGCACAGTTACCAGGTAAATAAAAGAGCAGGAGAAAAAAGAGCCAAGTATTACTATGGAATGTAAGTGAAAAATGGAAATTTAGAATCAATCAAAATATTTATTTTGCTGCCCAGCGTGGAGTATTACTGACAGGAAAGGGCTGTATTTTTAAGTGTGATTGCTGTTTAGATTTTACCAGAATATATAACTGAACATGTCTCATGACCGTCTTATTTTCATGTAGTATTTCATCCTCCGGCTTTGTAGGGGAACTTTATGCCAAGAGAACTCACTGGAGACTGAGTGACAGATCAGGCTGTTGTCCCACATTCCCTTTCTACTAAATCACAGTTTTCTTTAGATGGAAGGTGGCTATTGTGAAGCTGTCAAACTGAGGAAAGTTAAATGGGCTGAAGTGAAGGCTCCTGCTAACAATAGCAGCTATCTCTGTCAAATGAAAGCTCAGCAGACAGTTACAAGGCAATTCGGCACTGATGGGTGGTCGATTAAAAACAACAAAAGGCAAGATGAATGAAAGGGGAAAATCCCTATTACTTTGTGGTAGGAGCAAGGGGAAAACCAAAAATAAAATAAAAAGTCCACCTCACCCAACCCTGCAGCGATTGGAACAGACTTGTAGTTAGCATGACCTTCATCATCTCAGATATGGCACAATAAAACTGACAAGATTATTTTCTCTTCAAGCAGTGCTGAGGTATTTTCATTGGCAAAAAAATCTGGAAAAGTAAAATAAATGCAGAGTTCAAGGCAATTGAAGAATTTTTGAATCTGATAACAGCTGGAACATAGTGCCACCAGGAAAAATAGCTTGGTTTTGTGCTAAAAAATTATGACTTGATCATTTTTTTTACGGTGTCATTTCTGAGATTTTGAAGGTTACCCTATAGACAACCAGAAGAGGATTAGAGAGAAATTATCTTTGAGCTCAAGGGAGCACCAATTTAAATTGGATTTGAGATATAACTTTTGCATTACCTTAGGAGATGAAAGGTAGTGTTGTGCCCTGATAGTTACCCAACTGCCTAACCATATGTATCAACTGGATTAGTCTGTAGATTAACAGCTCCTGCACCAAGTGCAAGGTGTTTCGTGCAATTTCCTTTTTGTGGGACTCATCCATCCCCAACTGAACTAACATCAGACATGGGGAAGGCTTTGCAGCCTGCATGTCAGACAGAAGGTAAAGGTACACACTTGTTCCTCAGAAGATAATTGCCACTAAGACTTAGACTGGCTAGAGCAGGTGTGTAGAGTAAGATGAGAAAGTACAAAAGTTAGTAGTCTAGGCGAAAAGGTGCATTATGTCCTTGTATCTGTCCTGATAAGAAATCAAGTTTTGAAACCCAAGTGAAATTTGATGGGAGGCAATCACCTAGACCCATTTAGATCTTATAAAACACCTATTCCTTTTCTCACAATTTAAATGCCAGGATAAAAAAAGCCTGGAAGAATGAACAGGTTCTTACACAGCACACAGCTGGAACTCAGTTTGCTGCCAACAGTGGAGCCAGGGTTCAAAGAGATTCCGATAAAACTTTGGAATAAAAAATTTGGGTGACATATGTGCTTTATGAGCATAATGAACCAGCATCTCATTCCAGCTGTATTAGGAAAAATAACTGTACTAAGAAATGATGCAGAACTAGATGCACCACAGACTCGATCCAGTCTGACAGTGTTGATATCTTATTATTCTATTATTTGTCTTTGTAAAGTCATGACATCGTTACTTTATCAATTACATTAAGTTTAGTCTGTGTTATCCCTAAGTTTTTCCCTTTGAAAAAAGGCATTGAGTATTCATTTATAGATTTTTATGTACTAATATTCATGTTTATTTTTCTAATAATAATCGAGATACTTTAGTCATGGACAAAGAAGCCAACTTCCAGACATGATATAAATGTACTAAAAGAAAGGCAAAAAATTGGTATTCTGGAATTTTCTTTTTTGGAATGTTTTTAGCACTGAGGACCACGTTTGAGTTTTAAGGGTTTTTTTGGTGGTAACATGCGTTTCATCTCATAACTAATTTGGTATGAAAATGATATTAACCTGCCTCTCGGAGAATCAACCACAATGTTCCTCAAAGGCTTTGTGGTAAAGGAAGACCAGGGTGGTCTGAAGATGAATTTGGGAGAGAGATGTTAAAGCAGAGAGCAGTTAAAGGAGTTAGTGTTTCTCGTGGTCTTCAAAATGCCGGTGTCTGTCATGTTCTCACCAGGATCAGAACCATGATTGACACTTGCAGGGTTTGCTCTCAGCATTTGTTGTCCAGCAGGTCAAAGCAGGTTGTCTCCCCCTCTGCTCAGCCCTGGTGAGATCTCACCAGGAGTGCTGTGTCCAGGTCTGGGCTCCTCAGTTCAGGACAAACATGGAGGGCCTGGATGGAGCCCAGTGAAGGGCTATGAAGATGATGAGGGACTGGAGCATTTCTCATATGAGGAAAGCTGAAGGAGCTGGGCCTGTTCAGCCTGGAGAAACATGTTTTATTATCAACAACAAATATGTTAAGAATGGGTGTCAAGAGGATGGGACCAGAGTCTCTTCAGTGGTGCCCAGTGACAGAATAAGGGGCAACAGGCACAAACTGAAACACAGAAAGTTCCATCTGAATAGGAGGAAAAACTTTACAGTGAGGGGGACAGCACTGGAACAGGCTGCCCAGAGAGGATGTGGAGTCTCCCGCTCTGGATGTGATCCTGTGCAACCTGTTTTGGGTGAACCTGCTTTAGCGGGGGGATTGGAGTAGATGATCTCCAGAGGTCCTTTCCCACCCCAGCCCATTCTGTGATTCTGTAATTAGGTATAAACACTGTCTTCGGGTATTCCCTACTGTAGCCATTTAAACCAACAACTGAATATTCCTTTCTTGGTTCCTCACAGCTTCATTGTAGAGGGCTCTGCAAGCACGAATTAGCAGATAGCTCAAAAATAAGCTGGGATTCCTAGGGAATATAAAGAATGGAGAGTGCATGTACACGCATGGCTGTGGTGAGGTGCTGGCTTTTCTAGAGGTGCACCATTTGCAGAGATACTGGAGAAAATAATCTCTGCAGATTTCAGGACAAAGAATGGTTTAACCATGTGGCACAATTTATAGGGTAAACAAACTCTCAGTAAGAGCTAACTATATCAGAAAACTTGTGTAACATGCACAGAAGGCACGGTTAAATTATTTCAGTGCCATAACTCAAAATGCTGAGGAAAATTCTCCTGTATTATAGCCAGGGCAAGATTGGATCTGTAGCCAAGTACATCAACGTAAATGTTCAGCTGTCTGGGGAAATACAAGTCTTACACTGTTACTTAGGGGAAAATGTGCACAGACATGGTGGAGCCCCTTATGAAACAATCCTCATTTTGTTAAACAATAGGATCAGATTTTCAATCAGGTTATCTAGGATATTGCATTCTGCAAGCTTGCCAAGCAAAGAGAACTATCAGCATGAAGACCGATATATTTTTACAGAATTAATGATGTATGAAATCTGGAAGTGGAAACATACATTTTCATTTTATCCTCTAATTTTTCTTTTTACATTATAAGTGAAAGGAAATGCTTGGAAGTATTTGCAGTTATTCATATCTGTTTATCTTAGAGTGATTATCAGAGCAAACAGTGTCAGGCATTGTGTTTGGATCTGAGCCTGAAAAATAGTGCTTACAGGAGCAAGGATTACTTGCATGAGTCAGTGTTTTCAGTGTGCTTGGTACTTGATTTCTCTCATGCATATGCAGTGCCTTATAAATCATCTCGATTCGGAAATTTTTTTCATTTATTCCTTCTATTTATATTACTTTTAGTCTTGCTTGGTTTTATCTCCTCTATTTGCATTAGCTTTAGTACTGCGTGGATTAATCTGTTTATACATTTTTAGATTGATCAACAGAATGTTCATTTAAAGATAGAAGTGAACAGTCTTACTGAAGATTCATTCCTCTTTGCAAACTCTGTATCAGATCTGTGGGATAGCTGTGGATTCTTGATGGAGGATTTTACAGCTACAGGATAAGTGGCTTTGAAAACTGATCACAAATTAGTTCCTGAAAATGAAGCTCACCTTCCCCAAGATCACTTTATCTTTGCTTTCTGTGGGGACTTTTGCTGAATGATCATCCCTGCACTACCCTCCGTACCAGCTGTGGTCCAGCAGTGTTTCTCGTAGTGATTTAGTGCCTCTGTGGCACTGAAAGCCCTGGTGGTTCTCCCATGCACACATGAGCCCCTGGTGCTTGCTCATCTTCTCCGTGGCTGACCCCTGCTCTTTATTCACCATGCACCACCGGACCAGTGCAAAGGACTTGCACTGAGACATCCCCTCTTGGAATTCTGCTTTGGAAATGCACACCCCTGAAAATCTGTGATTCAAGTGCTAAGTTTAAAGCATTTTTTAAAAATCTGACATGTGACAAATTTCACTGTTCTCCACATGCCCAAACACTGTTTCTGAAGCTAAAGCTCCCATTCTCCATAGCCTAACAAATCACTGATAAGCCATGTCATGACTCTTTGCCTCTGCAGTATCTGCAGCTGGAAGACCCCTCTCTACCAGTCTTTATTAAACATCTTGAGTCTTCCATTGGAACAAGTAAATAATTAATTACTTTACAGATTTATGAAGTTGCTGTTCACTTGCACTGTAATTAAGAAGCCAGACCCCTTTATTGGGTTACAGGACACTCATCCCCAGTGGTTCATTCTTGAGGACTAATTGACCCCAGGGATTAAAACACCTTTAAACCTGAGGTAACTGTCAGGGAGTCTTTATTGCTGTTCCTCTACTCATCTGATTAATCAGGGTCCTCTCACACTGAACTATCTAAAATAGGAGGACATTGATTACACCTTTTTTAGAGGCCAATGTTGTGAAAGAAACTGGCAGGCTTTACCTTCAGCTTGCTTCTTGCCAAATGCTCTTTAGGCTTTATTTGAAGGGATGAGCAGATCCCAGCAGTGCTTGAGCTTTTGAAGGTCTCTTGAGTTCATTTTAGGAGTTTGCAAATTTTCTCTCATTAGCAAATACTGTAATAAGAGTAAATTTCTTCTAATGATCAGTTAAAAAATGTTTCTACTAAAGAAAAATCTGATTTGTATCCAGAAGGAGCGACCATGTCTCTGTTCCTTTCCTATCCCTTCTATCCTTCCTCCAAACCAAGGCTGGTGCAAGTGCATGTACTACAAAACCACCGTGAGATATTTGGGTTTAGTTTGCCTTTGGCATTTTTTACGTCCTTTTCTTCTGCCTTCTCTTTTTCCACTTTTTTATTAGTACTTCTTACGGAATTTAAATAGAATCATTTCTTTCTCTGTCTTTCTCTGTTCTTTTTGTCCCTATCTCCTTAACCAAGACATGACCCCAACGGCATCCAAGTTTAAGCTGGAAAACTCTGATAAGCCTAATACTAGGCAGAAATAGTTTTTACTAGATAAAATAGTTTTCCCCTCTATATGTCCTTAAGCTGTGAAAACTGAGTGAAAAGCTCCCACGTCATATTAAGAGTGCTGTGAACCCACAGGAGCTGATGTGTCTCCTCTGCAGACACAGCAACCAAGCAGTACCTGTGTTTGGTTTCGGGGCACAAACATATATTGGCATGAACACTGTTCAAAGGCTTTGTTAAGGAATTGAGATATGGAGTTCTCATGTTAATCACAGTCAAGAGGTTGCTGGGGTCTTGTTATGGCTGAAAGAGTTTAAAGTAGGGAAATGATTTGCGAACTGGGGATAAACTGGCCTCTGTTGAACCTTTAATTTACTTGGCACCCTGTTCTCAGCATCTAAACTCCAGGCAGCTGCTCTGATTTGTTCGCTCAGAGCTTTCTCTGAGACTCTTTCAGCTTTTCAGATCCACCCTTATATGTGAAGGGTGGATAAAGTAGATTCATCTTATGGAGGAAGACTGGAAAACTACCCCCGTTCCAACAGACTGGAACAGACTGGTGTCACTGGTGAGCTGCCAGTGCCTCCGTATCTCATAGCAGGCGCTGGGCGTTTCTCTTCCTCATCACCCCAGTGCCCAGCTCCGTGCAGCCCTGGTACCCCTGCCAGAGAGGAAGAGAGTTCATCTCAGTCTGTGCTGTCTCTGTGAAGTGCCTTGAGGACACCCTGTCATTCTTATCACTAACACTGAAGTGCAGTCTCTCCCCATGGCACTGAACTCTGCAGGCAGCAGTTCAAAATTAGAAACAAATAGTTCAAATGGCAGAAGGAGACGCAAAAAATACATCAGTATAAAGGTTTACATGAACAGAAAAAGCTGGTTCCACTCCAGACCAGGTTATTGAAGCTTCAGATTTACCAGACACAACTGATTTTCAATTTGCAGAAACAAAAGAGCTCTGCTCTTCAGATGTGAGATTAGTCTATGTAAGGGGAAAAGAGTGCACAGAGAAAGATTTGCAAATGTCATGTTGGTACTGACAGCTCATCAAACAGCTCCTTGAAGGACTCACTTTGTTACCAGATTAAAAAAGGAATAGAATAAAAGAATGTAATCAATGAATAAAATTAATGTCCTTCCATATGCACTGTAGAACACTGGATAGATGAGCCAGTCCTGTGTTATTTGTCCCCTGTTGAACAACTTTCTTTAATATATTTTCTAGTATGATTTTTTAAAGTCACCTTTGCAAGTTGCAGTAGAATTATCAATCATTGTTTAACTGTGTGCTAAGTTCCCATAGCCTTTATGTGTAAATATGCCAACTGAAGGCTTGTTTACCAGAGGAAATACTGGTACTCTGGCTAGGAGACAGTTTTAATCAAATGTGGTTGGAGTAAGCAGGTGTTTTTCATGTGGAATGTATTGGAAATGAGTATGTATCACAGAAATGGCTCTTGGACTATATATTGCTCTTGATAAATAGCAGAACCCAAAATTATATCAGCCACTGCAGTTCATCAAAGGGAAAACAGTAAAAGCTTTGTGCACTATGGCAGAATTTGGCACATTAAAAAGGTGGGTTTCTCATTTTTATTCTTCAAAAACTCAAAGAATACAAATTTTACACTGGCATTTTTAGAAATTGTTAGTCCGTCCTTGTGTTTTTCCCAGACCCATACTTTTCTTCATTCTTGTCTCTCTTTTCTCCCTATTTTCCCCCCTTTTTGCTTCAACGATACATCGTACTTGGGCTTTGCCAAACATAATTGTATGTTGTGCTGAAGAGTCATTGGACAGTGAGGGAGACACAATGTAATAGAGATTGCTCTTTTTTAATTTTTTTTTTTTAATTGCTCCCATTCTGTTGAAAGTGTTGTTTGGGAGCAGGATTGGAGCCCAATAAGGATATGAAGTTATTGAATATGCTAGAGTATTGTTCTTGCTAAACATACAGATTTCCATCTATGCTTAGAATGTACAGATAGAAGTTGGCAGTAGGTTTCTCCCTCCTCCCAAAGTTCTTGTCTCAGCTTTAATGAAACACAAAATGCCTGTCAACAGGCAAGTAGTTATAATGCACTTAGTAGCAACTTAATGTCTTAGTTGCCTTGAAGAGCTTTTTATACATAGACATTAATGGATGGCTGGATAAAGAAATTCTTCTACTGAAAGAATTAATTTTGCTTAATCCTTTTGAAATTAAGAGATGATACGGAGAGATGAGTAATGAAGTGCACTCTCTAATTGTGAGGTACCTAATAGATAACCACAGGGGTTACTTCTCTCTCACCAGCTGTAATTACACTAATTACTGATACGGTGCCAGGAACACTAAGGCAGGCTGTGTGTGACAACACAAAATGGAGTGTGTCTTAGCAAGACATCTTCCTCCATCAGCTGGGCCAGAGGGAGGCTGACTGTGCTAGGAGGGTGTTGTGTGCCTTCTCCCATGGGAGGGAGGAGAACAGGCTGTTCTGCAGTGAAAACACAAAACTTGACTTCAGTTCTTTCTAACAGGAGGTGATTTCAGTCCATAGAATCATAGAACCAACTGGGTTGGAAAAGACCTCCAAGATCATCAAGTCCAACCCTTGATCCAACCCTGCCATGGTTCCCAGGCCGTGGCACTAGGTGCCACATCCAGTCTCATCTTAAAAACTAAGGAATTGATCTATACCTTAAGCAAATCAGCTCCACTCAGGCCACTGAAATTGCTCAAATGAGCAGAAGTTACTTCTGTGAATAAGCATTTTCAAGATGGACCTCATCATTGACAAAAATGTAATGAAAGAAAATGGTGGATGAGGAGCAGGAAAAATTAATAACTTATATTTAAGTATGTATAAAATTGCTGGACAAAGGGCCCTGACTATTAAGGTAAATGGTGCTTGTAAATTCCATTTAATCTTCTGAGATTTTCTTTTACCGTAACTCTTACGATATCTGAAAGGAAATAATCTGAAGATGACTTGCACATTTCAGCAAGAGAAGAAATATCAGGTTTCAAGATTTATTGATGGGATGTTTTAAAACAAAAGATCTTCTTTTTTCCTTTGGAATTACTCTACCATTTATTTTCATTTCCCGAGTTTTTTTGCTCACTGTGTTATGAACTTCTCTGGGGAAATCTATTGTTAGATGTTTTCACACACATAGACCCCCTCTTCCCCCTTGATAAATGATAAAATTGTGCTCCAGTGTGTGCAACACATTCTTGAAATACATCTGAATTCCATTATACAGTTTGTCATTTGCATGATACCTTTTGAGTTACCACTCTCAGAGAAGCCTTATATACCACAGAGAAATGCACTAGGAAAATGAAAAACAAGTTCTCTATCAAGTCCACAGGGTGAACTGGCAGAGACTGTGTTGAACTAATGGCCTTATTTCCATGAAAGTTCAGGGGTAGAAAAGGTTGCATCTCAGTGCTAGTCACTGTTTGCATGGATGGTATTCCCTCCACATCAGTATTGCTGAAAAAAACAAAGAGTAACAAGGGCTTCTTAGCTCAGGGTGGCAATATACTACTTTTTTCACCTCAAAGGCATTTATTTGATTCTTTCCTGTTCTGGACTTAAGCCTTATTAAGTTTCACAAGTGAAATTTGCTGTAACAGTTAAAGCTCTGTCTTTAATATCGAACAGAATAACTAGTTGTAGCACATGCTACTCCAACCTAAAGCACACAAACCTCCATTTAAAATTGTCCTTATCTATCAGTGGAAGGTTGAAGCAGGAGGGAATTCTTTCCTTGAAGAGCACCCACATCCTCTGTAAGCTTCCCATACCAGGCACTGCTTCTCCTTAGCAGCATTTGGCTGTGTCTTTTGTGTCACCAGTCACAGTTTCATCCCTTTCTTTTCAGCCAAATTTAGGCAAATTCCTGTCCCACTAATGGAACAGAAGCATGGTTTCCCCACTGAGGTTGTAAGGATAATGTTAAAGATTTACAAAAACACTGTTAAAGATTAACAAAAAATGAGATAAATATTTTGAAAAGCACAAGAATGTTATAAATATATATGCATTTTACCAGAGACAAACCTGGTAAGAAAAGGATGGGATGTCTGTATGTCTGGTTAATGCCACTGGCTGTCCTCCTTTCTTCCTATTCATGCTGCCTTTTAAGCACCTTCTCCTTGAGGAAGCTGTGTCCCCAAACATGTTATTATAAACACAGTGGACTCCCAGCCCAGCCCTCCACAAACAGAGCAGGAAGAAATGCAGAGCATTCCCAGAAGTCTGCTCTTAATCCATACCTTATTCATTTGTAAAAAGCATTTAAATAAGTTATACATTAAACCAAAAGAAGGATGTTGGAAATATTCCTTTAAGAAGTTCAGAATCTTCTATAAAAGTAACTGAAATTAAGTGATATTGTGATAGTGTTTTTTCAGGGAGGGGATTATCTCGTCTCCTAATCAAATCCTCACTTGCTTGTTGACAGAATCCCAAGCCAGCAGGTCTGGTGTGCACAAAACACCTGCTGAATTTAACAGTTGGGATGGGCTACAAGTCCTGTTTCAGTATTTGTGCAGCTGAACTTGGTGAGACCCCAGGGAATTTCAGCCCAGACCCCAGAGCTGAGTTCTGCTGCCTTTGCTACTGCCAGCACTTGTGAGTGGGAAAACCTATTCCAGTCACCCCAAAAGTCTCATCAAGTCCGTGGCTTGGGAGTGGCTGAGGGACTCCATGACTCATTCAAGCTGAACGTGGACAGGAGAACGGTATAAAAAAAAAAGAGTCTGTCCCATTGAGAAACAGAAGCCATGGTGGGACTTGTGTAATCATTTGACATGGTCTGTTAAGAGAACAGATACAAATTATAGACAGATACTGATGAATTTTAAACTGGTTTATTATCATGGCATATTTTTTAAGTTATATCTTTGAAAAACATGTAAAGAATCAAAGAGAGCTTTGACTTTTTATAAAGCTTATTATGCCAAAAGTTACAAAAAATAGCTCATTCTGATTTTTGCCCATCTCATAATCTTCTGAGGCCTGATACAAATTGAAGGCTCCTAAAACCAAGATTTTGTTCTTACTATTTCTAGCAAGACTTTTACAGAACTCATCCTAAAAAGCCTTCATTCAGCCATTTGTCTAGCTAAATTTGTAATGTAGAAACAATCTGCTTTGGGAGCCAATTCATCCCTGGAGGAAGTGGGTATTGTAGTCAGTCAATGAGATTGCCCCTACTTACACCGCAGATAAATGTGTTGCTTTGTCACAACGTTTCTGCTTTGCAATAATTTCACATTCCAAATTATAAACCTCTGAAAAATTGTAGATTACAAATGTGCTGACACAACTTCAACTGTTATAGTAAATGGCATTGCTCTAATAATGAAATAAAAAATCCTACTTAATCCCATTCTTTCCCTAAAGTGGTGTTTTGCATTAGCTATGGATGAAAAGACAAACAAGTACATGTATATTCAATAATAATGTCAGCTGGGTCAGAGAAGAATAGAAAATAAAATTAATTCATAACAGCTCTGGAGATAGCTTTCTGATACAGGCAGTTTTCTCTTTGATTTGCCCTCATTGAGAGCATTCATTGTAATTTTAACATAGCCACCAAATTAGCCTTTATTAATAGCTGTCCTGATCTTAATAACAAGTATTCTGTGTAATCTCCAGCCTGGGTGTTTCTGAGGTGAACAATTATATAGAGCAGAATAGATCATATGGGTATTTACAGGGACCTCTCACTCAAGAGGGCCTAATTCCCCCTTCAGACCATCCAGGCAGTGTCTCGGAGAGCTGTAGATACAGAGCTCTTCTGTCTCAGGGCTTTGAGGCTGAAATGGGTTACCTGTCTAGGTATGATGGTGAAATAGTCACCTTGGATTAAGGTTGCTGGCAATCTTAAAAAACCCTTATGGGGCTTTGAGTGCAATCAGATGCTACTTGCTTATAAATGAGAGTTAATAGAAACATTAAACACTACAAGCTACTGTTACCCATATCTTCAGAATATTAAGCACATTTTAAATTTGTGGAAGACCATCTAGGCCTCTGTGTACTGTAAAATATTACCTCTTCTAACCAGTATTCTCTGGGAGCAAGCTATTTGAAATCTTCAGCATTCTACTTTCATTTGCACATACTGTGCATTTTTAGTTTATTCCCTCACTTCTCTGCTACCATATATTTATTGTTGATACAGTACTCAGTTTCTCTTTAATTATTCCATCTGCCAGGAGAGTGTGATGCATTTTAGAATCTGGGTGGTTTAGTTGTTTAACCTTTGAGTATTGGAACTGAATGGGATGACATATTCTTCATTTAGCAGAACAGGCTAAGAAGAATTATATACTCCAAGTGATAAGCTTGGAACTGCTAAAGAAATACCAAAATCCAATTTTTTTCCTCTCTCTAGTCATCTAAACATCCATTAGTCTCTTGAAGGGAACTCATAAATCCTGCAAATTTAGTTTATCTGAAACCAACTCTAACAGTTGTCCTTCCTACTAATCATGTTTTATATCAATTTTATATTTTTCAATATTCAATAAATATGTCTTGCGCTTACTGTACTTGTTAGTGAGTGTCTGCGGTATAGGCTGTATGAGGACAGTTATTAATCAGCCATTTTGGATGGCTGTAGGGTTAGTTTAGAAAGTGTATCAATTTATCTTTTTTTATGTTTTCTTCTTTGTTCTTTACATTTATCCAATATGGAATTTCTTTCGTCCTTTTTTGGTTTATTTCTACCAGGGTATGTCAAAAAGGAATTTAACATGTAACAAATAAAAAAAAAATAAAAAAAACCCGAACCACCACCCAATAGCTGAAAGAAAAAAACCACACACCACCCTTTGGGTTTCATTCATGGAGAGATCCTTTGCATTATGTCCTCTTAGATCTGTATTAAAAACTAACAATAGAGCGCATTATCTAGCAGTGCTGCTTTAAAGCAGTGGATAATTTACACATTAAAGTGAGATGTAGGTTTAAAAGTAGGAGTGTAGGATTGAATTAGAGTTAAGAGTCAGAATGATATAGTCCTGTATGAAAATGGTCTCGGTTTCCTGGGGCTATTGTCCTTCTGGTGTAATGAGACTTGCAGATAACAATCAGGGACTGTGGAT
Source organism: Pseudotriccus pelzelni (assembly GCA_035584735.1). Taxonomy (NCBI): domain Eukaryota; kingdom Metazoa; phylum Chordata; class Aves; order Passeriformes; family Tyrannidae; genus Pseudotriccus; species Pseudotriccus pelzelni. The sequence goes on along the minus strand of JAWMRA010000146.1, from coordinate 13,903,890 downwards.
AGATCGAGGTACGGTGATACATTGAGAATGGCACAGCAAGTATTGGCTCTGGGGAAACAAATGGACGTGTCTGCTAGATAAACAGCATGAAAATTTTCTCTTCATCACCAAGGTCCGGGCCTCTAAAGATTAATAATTCCTGAAAAATAATGTATTGGGTTTGTCTGGAAAGGTTTTGGTAGCAGAGGGGCTTCAGGCGTGGCTTCTGTGAGAAGCTGCCAGAAGCTTCCCCCATGTCTGACAGACAATGCCAGCTCCAAGACACCCACAGCTGGCAAAGGCCAAGCCCATCACAGATGCTGGTGACACCTCTGAGATAACAGGTTTGAAAAGGGGAAAGAAACGCTGTGCAACAGCAGCTGAAAAAGAGAAGAGTCAATATGTGAAAGAAAAAGCTCTGCCAGCACTCAGGTCAGTGCAGAAGGAGGGGCAGGAGGCAGCCCATGATGAGGCAGCTGTGCCCCTGCAGCCCATGGGGGTCTGTGGTGGAGCAGATCCACCTGCAGCCCGTGGAGGACCCCACCCTGGAGCAGGTGGATGCCCGGAGGAGGTTGGGACTCCATGGGAAGCCTGTGCTGGAGCAGGTTTGTAGGCAGGACTTGTGACCCTATGGGGGACACGCAGTGAAGCAGCTCTTGAAGGAAGTCTCACTGGAGAAATTCATGGATGGACCCCGTGCTGGAAGGAAAGGGGAAGAATGGGAAAAGTCCTCCGCATGCAGAGGAAGAAGCTGCGAAGACAAAGTGTGAGGAGGTGACCATAACTCCCATTCCCCATCCCCCTGCACCAATGGGGAGCAGAAGGCAGAGAAAATTGGCAGTGGAGTTGAGCCCAGGAAGAAGGGAAGCACGGGGGGAAGGTGTCTCATGATTTGGTTTTATTTCTCATTGTCCTAAGCTGATTTCATTGCCAGTCTTTCTAATTAATTTCCCCAAATCGGGTCTGGTTTGCCCGAGATGGTAATTGCTGAGTGATCTCTCCCTGTCTGCATCTTGATCCACGAGCCTTTTGTTATATTTTCTCTCCCCTGTCCAGACGAGGAGGTGAGAGAGATAGAGCAGCTTTGGTGGGCACCTGGCGTCCAGCCAAGGTCAATACACCACAAATCCTGACTTTTAGAAGATTTTTTTTATCCATGCTACCATCGTACTTTTATGGGTTCACGTATTACAGGGAGGCATCGGCCATTTATCAGGATGTTAATGACTAGTAGTTTTGTGTCCAGATACTTTGTAACCACTGGGCTGCCCGACAACAGAGGTCACTGGAAGACAGATGACTTACAAACTGGTTTAGAGATCTCCTTCACTTTCTCTTTTTAAGATCACCATCAGGGCTTCAACTACTCTGATATTTCCGCATCGGGATTATTGCCCCCGCTTTAAAATTCCTCGTATCAGGAGGCTCCCATGATTTACTGGTAGTCTTCAAACAAAAAAACTTCCTAACAGAGCATCCATTGATTGCTACAGTTATTTAAAGGCTAACAATAAAAAATCATAGACTTCAGTCTCCATCAAGGCAGAAAGGAAACAATAATTGCAATTTGCAAGCCTCCTGCCGTGGGTAAAGTAGCTCAGGATGGCAGAAAGGGAGCTCCGCAATTTCACTGGCTGTCACAGCTGGGTGAGATGTGCTGATTCATTCACACGTCATTCTGTGATAAGACAATTTGGCAAGGTGAAAAGATGGATGTGAGGTAGAAGTGTGCCCAAGGAATATCAGCTCTGAGGAGCACCACCAGATAAAAGCAAGAATATATGGGAAGCTGTAGAGGAGTTTATTTGGAGACTGCTGGTCATGTCTCTTCAGGTTCACAGGCCTCAAAAGAAAAGATCTTTTCTGTCTCTGTAACAGCAAATAATATGGTTTCTTACCCTGTGTATTTTTCCATACCAAAATCTTGGATTAAAAAAAAAAAAAAGCTAACAGGTAATATTGGTGTTAATGTGGTAATGTTTATTATTCAACTCTTTCTTCTGCCAAAGAGAAAGAAGGAGCCATAGGGGCAGCCAGATCTTCTAGGAGTATCTTTCCCCTTTAACCAAGGGCAGGGAGCAGTCCTGTGAGATTTTTCTGTATTAAAAAATAAGTAAGTAAAAATGAGGATATGAACCGTCAGATTCCTAGCTTGGAAAATGTTTGTCTTTGGATACTAACAACTGTGAGGTCCCATCAAACCTCAACCAAGCACCTCTGACTTCTTGCTGTTCTCCAGTCTGCATTCTCAGTTGGTGAGGTGGGGATTGGTGCCACTCTCAGAGAAAATCAGTGGTGCCCTAAATCAGGGATGAAACGTGGATGCCTTTTTCTCAGTTTTTAGTAGCCCCAGAGCCGAATTTCCCTCTGGATTTAGAAATACACATAGGTATATGTGGACTAATCACCATGAGACAATGTGCAAATAAAGAGGACATGAAAGAGGAGCTGAGTGCCAAGCTTCATGATGGATTAGTCTGAAAGTCATTTGCTCTTCCCTACCATCACACACAAGGACTAATACATACATACTTACATGGAGTATTCATCAGTTTACCTACCACAGGTCTGATTTTGCTGTTGTTAATTAAAAGAGAGCTTTTCCTCTGACTTTGCTGAGGTGTAAGTTTAACCCATTGTATGCCAAGTTAACTCATTAAATGTAATTCTGCGTTGTCTCTCCTTTTTTCAGAATGCTTGAGGATGATCTGAAACTCAGCAGTGATGAAGATGACAATGAACAGGTAAATACATCTGATATAAAAACATAGACCATATAACCTTACAGTTATTTCATTAGTTGGCTCTAATTGTGTGTTGATTTACTATATTTGCATCAAAAGCATTTTGGGGTGCTGCAAAATCCATAATCTTAAATCTTGTTTGCTTCCTTCCCATGGGAAGAAACTTATACTCAAATGGGAATGCATTTGGTCAATTTTGTTTGTAAACTTTGTGAAGTGGATTGAATGAAACCAAAACATGCCTTATTAACCTTGGAATTAGAGACCACACATGGCATCACCCCTGTCAGCCAGTGTGTTCTGAATTTCTATCCTCCATGGTACCAAGTTAACCAGGGAACAGCTTTCTGGAAGTGGCTGTAAAATGACCCCATCAGACCACCAAGACAAGTACAGAGTTGGTTTGCACTTTGCAGTTCATTTATACAATTGCACACAAGAAGATTGAGTCCGTAAGTTTTTGTTCCGATCAGTGAGTAAAGGCCTGGGAGTCCACAGCCAGTAGTCCAGTTATTCCCATTCGTGAGAGAGAAAAATCCTCAGCGTGTAGCTGTAAATCAATACTGAAAGTCTTTCAACCTACTTGGGATGTTAAGGAAGAATCATTTTCAGAAAACTGGCTCATGTCATTCTCTGTGCTTCCCACTTTATAAATATTTATGGCTAATACTGGGAAAGAATGCTGGTGAAATTCATATTCTCAAAATTCTTATCAGAAGAAAAATGAAACTTTGGGTTAAATTCATCCTTCATTTTACTTTATGTATTGCAATAGGCTCAAATGTTTAAACGTCTGCAATAGAGAGGAAAGTAATGCTATAATTCAGCATAGGATCATCTGTTCAGTCTGGGAAATGTTAACAATAAGTGAGTCTTTCTTTCTTATTTATTTTTAAACCACATAAATGTTCGCCTTCAACCTACCTAATCCATCCCTTAGGGTCATGCCAGGGAAGATTTACCTTCTGGTGAGAACTGACCCCTTATTCATAGAAGTCAGTATTTTTTAGCACTGAGTTAGACTTTCACTCTCATCTGAAGCCAAAGGGTCAAAATCCTGCACTTGTGCAATGTGCTGTTGTGCAAACCTGCTGGCTTATGACACCATCAGGTTTCCTGATGTACTGGAAATTTGCCCAAATAGTTCTGTAAAATGGCATTGTGATACTGAGATGCCTAAAATACAGAAATAGAAATATATTATCAGGTAGCAGTTACTGTTGTTTTCCTCAGCTGTTCCTCATCAGACTTGTGCTCCAGGCCCTTTCTCAGCTCCACTGCCATTCTGGCAGGAAGAGAAAAGATTAAAATTCTCAGCTCAAAAGCATTCTAACAGTTTACACAGCATTTCTATAAGGAAATGGAATAATTGTCTTTACAGTCTTTATGATTTTTTTTCTGCTATAAGCTTGCAGACAATGTGAAACATGAGCTAGCATTTACTCATTTTTATTACTAAAAACACAGTAGGCAAAAATCAAGTTTGTCTCCTTGATTTCTACTCTTGTTTCAAGGAAATTGAAATGCTTTGAGAACAGCGCTCAGTAGGGAACACTAGGATTTGTCCTTTGAGAATTGCTAGGGACCCTTCATCTTTTACATGGCAGGGCAGTAGTGACACTGATCCATAGATGTACTTTGATCTCAACTTTTAGCAAAGGTCTACAGTATGTGGAGAGAGTTTGATCTATCAGCCTGTCTTCTGAGACTACCAGTAGTCCATTTGTCATGGTGGAAGATTGTTAGGAGCTTGGCTGCAAGGAACAAAGCTCTTCTGTCTTCCTCCCTCACTCGTTTGAACGAGCACCCTTATTTATGAGCTGTATTGCAGTTATTTAGGGGTCCATGGGCCTCACACTCTTTCAGGTGTTAAACATCTCCTCCTTCCTTTTCTCCACACTTCTGAGGAGGAACACAACACACATGATAGCTCTGGTCAGTCATGTCACTAAGAAGCTGAGCTTGATTTCTGGATAGGATAGGAACTACCAGGTTGAAGTCAACGGAGGGTATTTATTCTACTGATCGTGGTGCCCAGTTTTGGCATTCACCTTTCAAACCTAATTTTGAATAGCTGGAAATTGGTCCTGAAGTTATAAACGTGATTTGGAGAGCCCTCCTTAATACAAGTGTTAGGCCTCTTTTGGTTAAGGCACACATGATGATGGCCTAGCAACATATCGCCAAGAAAAAGATGCCTGAAAGGACGCTGTTCTTGCATCCCAGAGGTCTTAAGAAGCTTCAGCAAGTGAGAGCTGACTGGAAAACCAACCCGCTAGTGCCAGACTTCTGCAAATTGCATAGAAATTTTGTGGTTTTGTTTTCCTGTTAGCCTTCTGGCAGCTGTGGGCCTGATGCAGAAGTTGTCAAGTGAGTTTCTTTGGGCTGTGACATGCAGGAGGTCCAGTGAGATGTTCACTGCAGGTCCTTTCGGTCTTCAGGTCTGTAAAGCTTTGGACTGTATCAGTCATTGCAAACAGAAGGCGAGGCAAGTTACAGTCACTGCACCCCAGCTGCAAATTCCTGTTACCACTTTTGGGGCCTTGCAAGGAGAGACTCATTTGCCACCTGCATCTAACACATGTAAACACAACCCACAGTGTCCTCAGTGCAGACACTTTGGAGCTGGCCGTGTGACACGTGCTTTGTCCCATAGACAAAAATGCTGGTTCTTACGTCTCATTGTGGATGATTTGGGATTAAAGACACACAGAAAACGACGAGTAAGATCTGGAATCAATTTTCATTTACAGCTGAGAAGCAGTTATTGATGCTGTGCTCACAGTTCAATAAAAGATCTAAAGATACAGACCTTGTGTTTCTCTTTCAATATAAGCAGCATAATTAGTGTCAAATGTTTTTACAAAGAAAATTGTATTGACAGTTTTATTAAAATTGCTGTCTTTAAAGTTTTAAGTTATCCACAATTTGACCCACTTGAATGGTTTTTAATATGCACGCTGACCAACCCAATAGATTTTTATGTCACATATTTATACCAGGTATGCATCTGTTTAATGTATTATTTGAGAGAGACTGTTACATTTAAGCATTGCCTGGATTGCAAACCCTTGTGGTATTTTCACTGAGAGGAGCATTGGAACATACATCAGTGTTGAATCCAGGAGTCCTATTGCACAGTAGGCTCAGATTGGCTACAAAAGATACAGTCAAGGCAGATGACAGGCATGCTATTAGTAAAACCATTAGATGACAAGGCATTTCAGAGATGCTAATGTTAACGCTCTTCTCTGAGGAAGGACAGAGCTTTTAGATGGCTTTATTACTCTGTTAAAAAAATACATCAGAAATTAGGAAGAGTAGTGAAGGTTTTTAATTAGTAGCTCAGTTCAGCTAAAAGAGCTTAGATAAAACACAGGTTAGTATTTTTGTTCTCTAAAGCACCTCTGTATAATTCAAATTAGCTTTGAGCTCAAAGGCATCCAAATGAGTTGTGCCTGGATACAGTATTTTAAGTAGCTGTGGTGTACCAAATTTTCTTTAACCAGCTCCTCTTTGTTCTTCTGCCTAAGGAATAGTCCTGTTAACCTTTTAAATGTGTACTTAATTTAAAGCACATTGCAAGTGTTCTGTGTGTTTTTGAACCAAAAAAACTTTGATACTAGTTACAGACCTGCTCCATTTCCAGTATTTTATGTGTATACTGGTTTTGGCAAAACAAATCAATAAGATGTTTTTTCTTTTCTATTTGATTTTTTTTTTCTTCCTTCCCTTAGTAATTGCCACTTTATTGCCACTTCTCTGATAACCCTACAAACAGAAGACATGCATGTAATTCATGGCCCTGCTCTGTCATTTGTATTTTCCACAAAGATAATTCTTTTTTGCTAGGTTAGTATTAGGTAATTCCACTCAAAATGTTTTACTTTGTATCTGAGTCTAAAAAGGTGATCAGCCATAGGCTGAGCTTTGAATTCTTAAAATGCCTGCTGAGCTTTCAAAGCCTTTATTCAGGTCATTTTTTTTTTTAAAGTTTATGAAGTCCTAAGGCATAATATGCCTTCATCATATCACATAAACACTTTTTGAAGTGCAACAGTGACCACTTTCCTTGTAACAATAGATATCCTTTCCTGTTGTATTTTTTCCCAGTTTTTAGCTGCATCCTGAACAAGCTGTTTACCTCCCCAAGGTTTCTCTACATTTCCATTTACTTTGTTATCAGCAGAAAGGCTGAAGAACAGCTCTTCAGTAATGACATCAATACTGCACACACAGTGAGAGAGGTCATCTTGTCAAAGCTATAGAAAAATCAGATGGATTAGGATGAAACTAGGTGCAAAATAACTTTGATAGAGTCTTTTAATGTAAACAGTTTATCTGTCATTGGGTTACATTGAAATCCCAGAGAGGTGCAGCATCAGTTGTAGCCACAGCAGCGTGTGCTGTGATAAAGAACACACATTCCAGTGTTTAAGATCCGCAGTCACGTTCTGTAGTTGTAGGGAAATGTTTTCATTAAGCCATTAATGAAGACAGAAACTGTTAGGATAATACAGTCATTCTCCGACCTCGTCAGTCTTTAACCATGAAAAATCCTTTCGTGCAGGTATGTCCCTCCTTGCTACCTCGGTCCATTTTAATTGGTATTCAAATTATTTTAGTCTGCACAACACTAATTGAAACGACAATGTATCATCAGCTGTGTAAGTTCATACTCCAGTTTCTGTTAGGCAAGTCTTTGGTGGTAAGAGATTTGATGGCTGGCGTATCTAAGGTTATAATTCACGTGGTGATGATGTAGGTCCATATAATTTGTTTGTTATCAGCAGAAGCTTCCAGTAACCACTCTGAGACCTGGGCTGAGCTTTCTACTAGAAAAGCACTGCACACCACTGAAATAGGTGGGGTTATCAGAAGCTTTTAACTTGTTCAAATTCACAGAATCACGTGTGATTTTTTTTCCACACGTGTTGTTATTTTGGAGGTCATCCATCAGTGAGGAAGGGGATTAATACAACCCTGAGGAAAAATGGTTGCTGTAGAGTGCACAGTACTCCAGATCAACAAGAAGGAGGTTGCCCCTGCAGGCTGCAGCCCTGCTCTTACCTGGGCTCTGGGGCAGCAGCTGCCCAGACCATCACAGGAGCTGGAGCAATTGTTGTTGAGAGAAAAGCCAGAATTGGCCACGCTGTCCTGTAAAAAAATCTGAAGTCTGTAATACCTTCAGGCCATCTCAGTGCTCAACACTTACTAATCTGACCACACAGGACACATTTATCTCCCTTTTCTCCTCAGAAGGAGAGTGTGATTGTTATCACAAATGTCTTGTGAAGCATTTTGGTAAAGAATGTGTCTGGCTTTCTTACACTGGCCATCTGCAGTGTCACTCTTCTGTAAAAGCCCAAGCAACCATCTGTGAACTTCAAAATCTGAATTCCTGAGAGTTTTTGACACCAGTAGACGATAGTGCTTGTGCTGGGTTTGAGACAGGGAGGATTGCAGAAGGCTGAAGGAGGAACTCATAGGTGACCAGAACAAGTGTAAAGTAGGTGCTGAAAAGGGCATGATAAATCCAGTAATTAGCTTCTGTCAGCCAGAATAAGGGGAGAAGAAGTGAAAGTTGATCTCCCCTGGAGGTATTCCAGGAGGAGAACAGTAATGAAAACTAAACACCTTAATTTTTCTTACGATGAATTCATCTGCCACTGCAAGGTTTGCGGGGGTTGGAGGTGCTCCGTTCTGTGCTGGCAGGATGAATCTTCCCAGAACAGATCTGCCTGTGCACAGGGACAGGTCAGGACCACTGTGAGACAGTGCAATTGATTTGAGCAGGGTGCTCTCATGGAAAGTGTGCCTGCTTTACGAAATTACCAATTTCATGGCAATACTATTGCGTGTAATTTTTGGAGCTGTGCAATTTAGTAATTGGCTAAGTCATCTGAGCAATGTACTAAACAGGACCAAGGTCAGCAAAGAGTTATTTCATGTGTGTTTACCTCTGTTGTCTCTGCTGCCTGCTTGTAATAGATTTGACATTCAGTATGGATGTAGCGTTCAGTATAAATTAAAATCCTTAAGGTCTTTAGTACTGTGCAGGAAATAAATGGTCAGGACAAACAGTAGCACCATCAATTCGCTGCCACTGCTGGTAGTCTGTGACTCTGCCCTTTTGCTTCTCAGGTCTAGGGAACTATCCATTTGTTTAGAGTGGGGAGAAGACTAAGGATAGGTTGGACTCCCAAAGGAATGAGATAAAGGCCTGTGCCACAAGGGAAAATCTAAATGCATAAACTGCAGATAAAGCTGTTTCCGAGGTGTCTGCCTGTTCTGCTTTCCATTTGACACAGAAAGTTATATGAAGATTGCAAAACTAACAATTGTGTATTGCATTCTGAAAGTATGCCTGGTTCATTTGTCTGTCTATCTATCTATCTATCTATCTGTCTGTCTTTGCATGGTGTGTTTATAAGACCACAGAATATCATCCCTGTTCAGGTTAAGTTTCGGGGATGCAAAGGACTGCACTCCTGCTAGAACGGGGAAACTGAAGAACACACAGGTTGTTGTGCCTGTCTGCAGCTGGGCAGTAAAGTCACAGGATATTCTTTGAAACAAGCCTTTTGCTGCTTATTTCTTGAAGGAGTTAGAGAAGATTTTCTGTTTCTCTTATAAATGTCTCCTGACCTTTTCTGTGTTGCTTTTGCCTCCTCAATTTTTTAATCATGCAGTTAACGTGTTGAAATGCGGCTATGGAGTAAACCCAACAAATAATGGATTTTTTTAGTATTTATTAGCCATCTGGAGGGTTAAACCAAACACACGTTTTAGAAAAATTATCAGTAAATAAGACGATGACAAATACTGAGTTTTATTCCCAGCTACACTTTACTCTGTTTCTTTAGAAAAAACCCACATAGAATAGTTTTTCAAGAATTGAAAGTGGTCCTGTTTTCCATTGCACACTTCCTTAGTTTGATTTCCACCATTGGCCTGACGGAAAACAGGGATTTGGGAAAAAATGCTGACAGAAGCCCAAATACATCTGTGTTGTTGCTCAATTAAAAGCGTTTTGCTTACATCAAGGATGAAGGTGACTCCTGAACCACAGTCAGACTGTTTTAGATTTGATCACTTGAACTCTGTTTTTCATTTTGCTCAGCCTCCACTGCTACAATTGAAATTAAATTTCTAGTATTTCAGGTATTCCTGAGCATCTCTCTGTGAAGCCATGAAGGTTACTGCATTGCTCAAAGCAAAGATGAGGAGCTCTCTGTGGTTCGTACACAGCGAGAGTTCAATGAACCGTTCTGATTTGTGGATGCCATGTGCTTGGTGACTTGATATTTCAAAAAAATGGATTTTAGCTGATCCATCCCACGTATTTGACTTCTGAAGGAAAAATACTCATTTTCTAAAATTATAACATGAGAAGGAAAGTATCTTCTCCATTGTTTTTGGTCCTGGATACGGTGTTGTTGGGCTTTTTGTCCTCGAGGTGAGATAGAATCGAAACATCACACACAGAATCTCAAATACAAGGTTGCCAACTTCATGTCAAAGGCAATTAGCGAGAAAGAAATACAATCTCCTCTGTTGACATTAGGGGACAGGTAGAGGAGAATGTAACCAAAGTAAAGAAGGAAGAAAAACAAGGAACACCACACACATATTTTTACACATGCTGATCCGTCAGCCCTTGGGTTTGGGCTCTCAGATTCTCAGGACAATCCTGGATGGTTTGTTTGCAACACACCACGTTCTCCTCCTCCACAGGAAGTTGTATTTAGCTCTGTATCATCGCAGAATCAGAGCACAGTGCAGTGGAGTCGATAAGTCACGGTTCTGGGTTTGTCACTTGGGATCATAGATGAGGCATTGTGTATAACTTCCAAGACAAATTATAATCTACAAGGATATATAGATATATGTAGCTACATCTACAATTCAACTAATGTGGAAAGTATCTTTGTTTTTGTTTGCTTTGAGGCTCAGCAATTGCCTTAGGTGGCTGATCAGTGCCTCTGGATTAAGAGGCTGAGAAGGCATTCTTATAAAAAATTTTTTGTCTGATCTCAATTTCTCAAAATCAAACAATTTTCCAGGAAAGTCCTGGATTTTCAGTTATGCAGTGGAAAATATTTTTTTCTTTGGATAGCAGACACTTCCCTTGTAATACTTCACCAAAAATATAATTTGCCTTTTGCAGGTACCAACTATTTCACTTTTTTATTTTTAAGCCCTCCTCTTGTCAGTTCATTCTCATCAGAGCTTTGTGATGTAGGAAAATTGTGCTGACTGGAGTACTTTTTCTGGTTCATTCTATCCAAAAGCCAGTCTGCTAATTGATAGGAATGAGGAAAAGCATGCTTTTCCCCATTTTATAGTCCTTGTGTACAATCTCTAAGCAGTTTTTGCTTATTCCCATGTTTAATCTTTTGTGTAATAATTAAATACCTGCTAACAGAATAAGTTTATGGGTGAATCCACACTGCAGAAAACACAGGAAAGCACAATATAGATGGTTTCTCAACTAATGGTAAAACAACTAGCACCAAAATCAGGTGTAGAGGTAGGAGTCATTCACAGCTACAAAAACATCCCTGGGCAAATATTCTCTGTGTCTTACTGCTTTCCATGTATTCTTCATCTTCTTCCTTCTTATTCAACACTGGAGTCAGCTGTTGAAATGAGGTCTCAGAGAGCAGAAGCACAATTATGGAGAGGCCATAATTGTTAAAAAAAAAATTAGAAGAAAATTACAAATTAAAGTAGAATGATTGTCTAGTTCACACTGGCTTCAATTTTCTGAGCATCCTAAATTATTTTAATGCATGTTTTCAAGCTCAAAATTAGCAAAGGTCCCATGATGTAATCCTCCTAACACCCATTGACTGTTACATTATACCAGTCCAAATTCATTCCAATCTTTTGCAGCATCATCTCTCACTCAGGGCACATATATCATGGTTTAGGGACCTCCTACTTGCTCTATTTCTAGATAGTGCTTTTAATACACCAAGTTTAGGAATCAATGCAAAGTTAAAACCAGTTTCTTACTTGTAAAGGCCTAGATAAAAAAAATATAAGATTAAAAAAAAATAACTCTTAAAACATGTTTGTCTTTGAAATATCTTAAATTAATAATCAAAAGCTTGCATCGAGTCTAAAACAAATCAAACTCAGTCATGAAGATGAGAAACAGGAATTATTAACTGAGTAGCGAGGCTGATGGAGACTCAATGAGATCATTTTGTTCAAAGATTAAAGGCGATGAACACTGAAATAGTTGAGGAGGATGGCTATGAACACATCTGACTAGAGCTGCTAAATTCAGTAATGATCAAAAGTTAATTATCAAAGCACAGGGAACTACTCAACACAGACAATTTGAGTCAATAGCTAAGCAGCCCAGAAAAGAAGTAATTTAGAAGAAGTATTTTCCTATAATGAAGTTATATAAAAGACGTACATTTCAAAGAAACCTGCCTAAAACAAGATTGCATTCTTCCTGATCAGAGAAAAATAATTAGCTCTAATTGACAGACCTGCTGCACACCAAATATTTTCAAACAATATGTTTCTGCATCAAAGCTTAACGTGTAGAGTTACTCAATGTCACTTTGATTTTGCCTTCCTTTATCTTCTGCCACTGGGCATGCTCGTGATATCACAACAAATACTCTTTGAAAAATGAATGAGCAACACCTACAAGACAAATAAAAGCAGAAGGACAGATCCTGGGTTTCTTTCTCAGATGGAATCCCTGATGTATTCTGTCCTGGATTTAACATCACCGTGATCCCACTCGGAGGCAAAGTGAATCATTTGTAATAGGAAATGACCAGTTGCCTAATGATCCAACATTAAACTAGGCTGGCATGTAGATTAACCTGAGCATTTGCAATGGTTTTTCAGTTTTGTGTAGGCAAGCATGTGTGTGGAAAACACTCTCCCTCCAGCATGTGCCTTTTCTTAAGAGTTAGGAAAGTGCCTTTTCCTTGTAACAGAGGAAAGAAAATGTGGAAATTCTCCATTTAAAAATCTAAGGAAAGATACATGCTAGAATGTTCATGGTCCAAGAAAATAAAATACATCTATGATTTTTTACTTTCTAAAGCTGCTACATGTCTTTCAGCATAAACAGTTGCCATCGACGCAGCTAAATGGTCAAAAATCAAACATCCAGTTTAGACTCTGCTGTTTAATATTCTATGACTTTGACGTTGCCAGTTCTCCCTCCCTGAAATATCTTCATCTTCTTTAATCTTTCATGTAAACAGTTTAGTTCACACCATCACGCACGTGCTCTCCAGAATGTCTTCTGCTGTATTTTGTATTAAATCGACTGCATTATCATTATTTACTTGTGATCCTAGATACTCTCCACTCTTCTGTTTTCTCTTCTTCAGTTCTATTTTGATGCCAGGTTTTGTGTAGTGGTTTTTGAATAATTCAGGGGGAAAAAATTGATTTAGATGCAAGTTTCACATGCTTGAACTCAGAATTGTTATAGTCCAGCTATTTGGTATATAGTCAAGCAAAATACCACTGTTGAGTCAAAGAGAACTTCTGACATTGTGGAAGGATGTTTATAAGCTTTAAAAATAATTTTAGTTTCCTGAAGGATGGGACTGCAACTTGGCATTTAGTGGGAGGCTTGGGAAACTGAAATGTCATTTTTTATGTGTTTTAATCCATTTTAAATGAAGCATTTGTGTGTTTTTACATGTAGTGTATTACTTAGAAAGTTTCTAATGACATGCTTCTGACTCTGCATTTGCAAGTGGCCACTGAAAAAGGGAAATTTGGGAGAGAATCATTGGAAGGAGACAAAATTCACATATCTTACTATTGAGGCAGGGACCTCATTTCATCATGGGCTTGTTTGAGACAGCATAATTCGGTTTGGGTCTGTAACACTTACTTGTGCAATCTGAAATTTACCGTTTCCTGGGGTTGAAGTGTTTTATTTAGCACCTCTACTGTACAGTTGATATAATTGATTCCTATCATGAAGTCATTGATTTATTCTTTAGATGGAAAATACAATCCAAATGAAACAAACACATTTTTCTTAGCATGCTGGGAGTGAGCCTGGAGGGTTGCTGTTGCCCCATCCAAGCTCTCATAAGCTCTCATTCTTTCTCCCAAATTTTAAGCTTATTAACAGAGATTTCCATGGATTTAAACATGGATTTTGCCTTTGCTATCACTGGAGGCCAAAGTGCCAAAACAGCAGGTATTTTCAAAAACTAGCCCCATCATAGAGGCCAAAGGAAAACTCATTCTGGCAAAATTTGGAACCCCGTTGTGCAGGTCCCAGAGGCTTCAAAAGTTCATCAGTTTTCATAAAAGATTTAATTTGTCAAGGCTTATGTGAGCATTTTTCAGAACCTATAATATTAGCGGTTGCTGTGTAGAAACCATTTTATTTCCGTCCCTAAGCATAGCAGAGGTTAAAGTTCCTCACCAAAACCCTTCTTTTAATTCTTGGTAAGCTGCATAAAAATATCTCTAAAGGTAATTAGGAACTAAAACTCTCCTTCCTATAATAGGTTTATGGATCAGTTGTCTTAATTCTGCCTTTCACCACTCTCCGTGCTTGTAATCTCACTAACCATCTGACTGCTTTCCACATTTAAATCTATTACAGTGTGGTTCTGCAAACACTAGGAGGAATTCTCCAAAAGGATATGACAGCACTAGTTTGTCTGATGGTGGTATTTCCAGCCCTCTTCCTTTAAAATGTTATTTACCTAGTCTGAACAAAAAGCAGAGTGGGATGCGAGGTCGGTTCAGATTATATAATTATGTCACAGAGGCATTAAAAGCAAAAGTCTCCACTAACATCTCGAGCAGCTTAACCAGGGTGATAGACTGGCGCGGCTCTGCCATCGGTGCCCCCAGCTGTGTTGCTTAGCAACATTTTAATTCAAGAAGAATCGAAGGAGATGAAATCCCCATGGAGAGGGAAACAGAAATAAGAGGGCCGTTGACAGATGATCTGAGTTGTTTCTTCTAATATACTGTGAAGATCACTGGCTCTTTTCATGAATGATAAATGGACTGTACACAGATCAATGGGTTCAGCAATAAACTGGAACCAGGCTCCATGGCTGAGGTGGTGCAGGCCGAGAGGCCCAAAGATTTACTCATTTAGATGATTTGGAGTGTGTTTTCTCAAAGGTTTCACAAGAGGAAATTGATCTGAACATTTGGTCATTCCTTGCCCTTTTCTGTTGCTGGTGAATAAAAACTGTTTTGGAAATGGAGTCCATTCTTCCCTTTATTTTTCCTGTTGTTGCTCTTGCTCCAGATAGGGACAGATAACTTGTGACAACAGGGCCAGACGTCAGAGCGGGAAATGAAGTAATAGCTCTGAATGAGCAGTTCCACTCGTGGCCATTAAAAATAAACAAGCCACGCTGGTGACACCAGCTGGGGCAGGAGTATTTCAAACTGTCTCTCAGAACGGCCCTCACCCCAGCTCTGAGGTGTGCGCCGCCGAAGAGCTTCCATGGGTTGATGTTTGCTTGTGGCTTGGCTGGGCTTTGGTGTGGCACTTAATGGTTTGTTCCCCCCACCCCTCTTCTTTTTGCAGGCTGCTGAAAAGACAAAATTGAGAAACATTCCTGTGAAGTAAGTTATTTTTATATCCGTTCGAAAATGCAAGTTTAATGCTGTTGCTTAATAGAATGACTGAAAAGACTAGGACAGTGAGCGGGGTGACGGAGGAGAAAATAGAGTTCACGTTGCCCCTAATTATAGCAATAAAAAGGTCAGTATCATTGCGGAAAGCTTTTGATTTCTCATGTGTCCCTAATGATTGCACTCCCCAAGTTTCATCCAGTTCCCATGAATTAACGTGTTGTCTATGAATAGCTGCCAAATAATCACTATCATACTCAATACATGGTGCTCCTAGCCTTGGGGGGGTTTGTACATGCTAAAAAGATTACGGTTTTTAATTGCAATCCTTTAGAAGGTCTGACGGGGGGAAATCACTAGGAATGTGCCAAATAATTTCTAGACACATGGGAATATTTTGCACCTATGTATCAAGGCTCTGCCATCCTGTTGATAAAGAGCTCTTTCTCGCTCTCTGTGTGCAGCTCTCTCACACCATACACACACATGTGTTTCTGCACTTTACAGTAGGGCTTTGTGAAGGATGAGCAAGTTACCAGGGAGCAATTTCAAGGGCGTTTTATGAGAAGTTCTTAAATCTTAGGCCACTAGTGGCAACACTTAACCATATATCACTGAATTAAGAAAGTTGCTATATGGATGTCCTGGCTCTTTGAGAAAAGGCATTTTCAGTTAAAGCTACCAGCATCAGTTATTCTGTTTAAATAATAAATACTCCAGTCCTAATGGGCTCTTACATACCAATAAAAACACATTTTTTTAGCTTCAATAGGTGATCATAGCAGTTTAACTAAGTCCCAGTAACTGTGTATTCCTGTTACAGACAGAGGAAACGTTCTAATTTTTGTAGTAGTTGGCTGATCATACTGACTTTTGGACTGGAGTGGGTTTGTATTTGTAAGAACATGCACTGACTCACAGATCATTGTGTTTTAGCACACATAACAGAAGAATGCAGTTCTACTTCTCACTTGGCTTCCATCATGTATAGTCATTTACACCTTATAAAGCGAACACAAAATGTGTATGAACGCTCCTTGGAGTGATTAGGCAATATGTCAGATGACCATAAATCACTCTCTCTTTATGTTTCATTCAGTCTGATAAAAATTAGAAATAGGATCCAACAGAGACCTGATAGCACATGAAACTTGTAATAAGACAAGGGACCTTTGTTGCCTATAGGGCTAGTTCAGATTCAGTGCAAGCTGAATTAAAGTCATTGTTGCCTGGTGGTTGTTTAATAGAGAGTGAAATGAGCTGTGTTCTCACCTCACATTATACAGGATCCAGGAGTTGCAAGGTGATGAAAGTCCTGGGGAACAACTCCAAAATAATCATTTATCATTCATTCACCTTTTTATATATTCTGAGTCAAATTCTCAAGAATGACTCAACTGAATTGAATTTCCCCCTATATAACAGACACATTGAGCGTTGCAGTTATTCAACAGCATGTATGTGACACTGGTGCCCAATTAATCCACCAGAAAGATTTGGGAGTCTGGGGGAAAGGGTGATTTAGGTTAAATAATTTTTTACGCAACTTGAGTAAGTGTAACATTTTGAAATGGAAGAAGGCCAGATGGACAGTCTCGCTCTTTCCACCTACATGTGTGTATTTCACCCTGTCATGTTTCTCCCAACTGGTTGTTTAACTTCTCTTTGGCTATGTTCATGGTGGCAGCTTCAATTAGTACCCTAGGGAATCCATTATACATATTAATTACACTCTGTATAACAAAATAGCTGAAAAATCTGCCTGTTTTTTC
This sequence comes from Pseudotriccus pelzelni, assembly GCA_035584735.1. Taxonomy (NCBI): domain Eukaryota; kingdom Metazoa; phylum Chordata; class Aves; order Passeriformes; family Tyrannidae; genus Pseudotriccus; species Pseudotriccus pelzelni. The sequence continues at coordinate 13,886,783 of JAWMRA010000146.1, read as the reverse complement.
CAGTGATATGTAACTATTTAAGGTACCTATATACAATTAGGATTTTATGCAAAAATATTAGCTCTCAGGGCAAAAGACAGATTAGTGTCTTTAAGATACCAGTAGTAGCCATGGATTGCATTTATATAAGCATCACAGCCACACTTAGTACAGCTCAGATTTGGCTAGCTTTTAGTCACTGCTTTTGTAGCTCTCAAATGTCAAGGAGAATTTCACTTGAATTTTAATGTTCTTCAGTATGCAAAATAAAGTTAGTAGCTTCCATTGTCATAAGAGCTGAAAGCTGTACAGATTCCTTCTACCATATGTGACTTATCACATACATTTTTAAAAACACATTTTTGTTATTAAGACATATGTGATAGTACACTTCTGCAAATGTGAATTGCTTTTGGCTAAAAGCCATGCACTAATAAGTAGAGTTGAATCTAACTGCACTTGACATCTGCTACAATATATAATTTTTTTTACATATATAAATATATACATATAAAATATTCGCAGTTGTCATTAGCATTAAAAAATTTCCTTGTTTTTACGTTATGCTGAGATAGTTCTTGTGTCCCAAAACTGGAAGCAGAAATTACTCCCTTTTAAGGACTATGGTTTATATAAAGTCCTTGGACAGAACCTAATAGTGCCACCGTTTAGCATATTAGTTCAGGAGCATGATGAAGATTTCTGTAGAAACGGTCTATTTACTTTTCATTGCTCAGTTTATTAATGTTGCTGGTATAATGTTTGGTAGGAAGTTTACTGTTCTTTTATGTTCTCTTTAATCCCTCCAGCACTAACCACTTATGAAGGAAAAAAAACAAGGAAGTTTTCTTTTTACTGTTCAGTAAAGCAGCCAAGCAGCTGGTTTCTTAATGTCCAAGTGTCTGCTGGTGCTTAGACTAACTAGTGTGAACTTCCTGATGGCAAAAGTAGGTGCAGGTGGTACTTGGCTCCTTCAGGCAGCTTGGTCTCAATTTCCAGTTGCTTAGAGCACTGCAAGGCATGAGATATCCATAGAACTCATCTTTATGTATTGGTAGCATCATCTGACATAATATTGCTATAAATAAGCACCAGAAAATAGCTAAGAAGTCTCTGTGTCTGCAGAACTGATTGTTTTGGTGGAAATAGTGCAGTTAACTTTTTCAGAAGACCCTCTTCTGCCTGTATGTGGCACCAAGGTGGCCCCCATAACTGCAGAATCCATTACATTTAACTTATATACTCTCTTCTGCCCTTGTTATGTGAGGAGTATTTGCTTTCTCCCGTTGGTTTTATCCATAATTACATTGAGAGTCTGTGGTAGAAAAGGGATTTCCTGGATGTAAAGCCCTGAATACTTTCTTACTTACTTACTGGTCCTTACCATGCTGTTCCTATCCCTGAGTCTGAAAGAAGTGACATGACTTAAACAATTTCACTCTGTGGCGGGTTTGTGATTTCTAAAGAATTGTTACATGAGAAATGGTTTTGAATTAGGATGCATTCAGAGGAATTAATCTTTTATATACCCTGTGATCTGATGGAAGAGGGGGAGAACAGTGATATCATTAAAAACCCCTAGTAGCTTTGTTCTGGAACCCAACTGATGATCACTCTTCCCAGATTTTCCAGACTTGTGTAGAACAATGGGAGCCCACATCATCATAAAGCCTAGAGGAATCATGTTTCTGTTGACTTGGACTCCATTACTTATCTTTTATCAGTGAGTTGAGCTGCAAGATCCTCTCATATGCAGGTCCGGTCAGGGTTAGTCCTCACTCTCAAGTGCAAACACGTTTGGCTTGGCAGCCTGTACCTAAACGTGGACTGAGGGTCAACCAAATCGTGTGGCACTGGGCACTGTAGTGTGCAAAAAATGCTGCTTTTCTTTTTGTTTGTTTTAAACCCTTTTCCTCATATATTCACTGGAATCTGCCCAAGAAGTTTTTGTTGCACAGAAGAGCAAATGATTAGTCACTGTTCTTCATTCCTGATATTACATCCCTCTGTTGTATAAACCAAGGATTCTTCCTACTCAAAAGGCGCTAATAATGCTGATTTCCCTCCAACAGTGTGAGCCCACCAGTGAGCTAATACAAACACAAGGCAAGTCCCTCTGCAGTTGGGAAATGTCTACTAGCTGGGCAGAGACAGTAATTAGGAAGATGAACAGGTTCTTTTCAGATTTTCCTTATAAAGAGATGAGTTCTTTGCACGGCAATGCCCTTCTGACTAAGGACTGGATGTAATGTCATTCTAAGCAAATGTCTCAGATTACAGTCCTTTATGAAAAGAGCTAAATGGATTTCTTGGGAAAACGTGGACAGGTGAAAGAATGACTTGGCTAAAATCTGATGTCATTCAACACCTTCAAATACAAGGGGTTTGTAGGAAATAAATTAGACTTTTTAAAAGGAAAATGAATGCTTTTAAAGGTGTAGTCATGTAGTCCATGAAATTCGGTAGAACTGTAGGAATATTGGAAGTGACTTCTTGCTTCGGGGAAGAAAACATTGCCTTCCTTGAGTGTCCTTTATACTCCCTTCTTTTATAGTCCCTTTTAAAATCTTCAATAGAAAGTATATGGCATTTCCCCAAACACCTGCATATGCTTAAATTCGCTGTAGTTTTAATGACTTCCAGATACATGTTTTGGGATTACAGCTTGTGTTAAAATCCTGCTGCTTTTTATATTTTCAAAATATATTTGTTTTCCATCAGCCACAAGTTTGTTAACCAGCAAGATTTCTGGTGTTTATTGTCTTTTCCTGCCATAAAATTCATCTTCTCCTCATAAGGGCATCTGACTTGACTTGGTATGGTTTTCTGTCCCAACCATCATTGGAAATGCAATCCATTAACATTTGATATCTTGACATTTCAATTGACCTCTCATTTGCAAAGCGCAGTGGTATTTTTCGTGGCCTTTTCATCCTTGATTATACATGGAATAGGAGTGCCTGTTTCTACTGACTGCACTTTAAAAATGTCTTTGTTTTACCAGCTGGAGTGGCACCTTGTTTTTGCCTCCCTGGATAGACCTTATTCTGCATGGAAGGTCTGAGGTCTAAGCAAGTCATGCAGAGCCAAAGGATTTTCTTATTGACTCACTAAGCGGGAGGGCGAGCAGGTCAGACTCCGAGGGTCAGTTAATGTATGCTGTAATAGCAGTAACCATAAACAGATCTTTCGCTCCCACTGGCAAAAATGCAGGCCAGTGGGACAGGTCTGCAAGTTGGTTTGTTTTTAATCTGTCAGATCAGGGCTTGTACCCAGTAGAGGTACAAAAGGGACAGAGTGCTATTGGCACACACGCTCAACTCTTCCACTGCAGGATATCTCCTGTCCTGTATTTAAAAAGAGATGAGAAAAAGTGTGTCATGTCTAGACTAAAAAAGCCTCCCATTCATGGATAATTGTGTGGGAGGATGGCCATATATACATATACTGTATGTGAAGGAGGGTCAGTTAAAATTGGATGTAAGGAAGAAGTTTATTACAGTGAGCGTGGTGAAACACTGGCACAGGTTGCCCAGAGAGGTGGTGGATGCCCCATCCCTGGAAATATTCAAGGTCAGGTTGGAGGGGCCTGAGAGCAACCTGATCTAATTGAAGATGTCTCTGTTCAGTTGAGGTGGGTTGGACCAGATGACCTTTAAATGTCCTTTCCAATCCAAATTATTCTGGGGTTCCATGTACATACATGTCTACATAGGCACCTATGGACCATAGGTGCTTAAAGGGCATTTGCTAAAGGTCTTAGGCCACTCTTAAAGAAACAAAAACCCAAACCTACTAAGATTGATTCCTAGTAAAACTCCCAAGCAATTTCCACATGGCCACCTGGTCCTCTTTGCTTCTAAACCTTCCCTCCCAGTGTTTCTCCTCAGACTGTTTCTGGCGAACAACTAAATCAGACTGCACCAATTCAATTAGTTCTAAAAATCCATTACAACCTAGTGCCTAAACTGCCTGCCCATATTCATTTCTCAAAGAAATCTATTCATATTTATGTTTTAATACTTTAAGTCTAGCATGCAAAAGCGCTCAAATCCCCAGCAGAAATCCAGGAAAAAGCCCTCTTACGAGCAATTATAGACAATGTGCTTTAGCCCCTGATCCTCCTGGTCTGCCCACTTAAGCATCTGCACAGGTGCAGAGTTTGGTCAGTGGGATCAGTTTATTGCACCAGCAACAAAGGCACTCCCAAATTTCACAGAATCCCCCACATGCCACCGACTGTGCAAGCTGGTCCCCGTGGTGAAGTCTGTACAGGCACGCAGAGCTCACAGCAGGGTCGGCACCTGGAGTGTCCCTGTGAAACCAGTGCACACATGCTGCTGATGATTTCCAGTGAGCTTTATTTAGGGGGGGTGGCTGCGTTTCCTCAGCAGAATGTGAACTCTAGAAATGTTGCGAAGGATTACTTTACTCTCACAAGTTAAAGGTTAGTGTTGGAAATGGATTATAGGACTCCCGCTTTTAAACTGTTTGCAAAGAAACGCACATATTAAATCTTTTTTGATGATATTGCGTTAATCCCTAAATACTGATTTTTATGTAAATTTTGACTCTTGCAAAGCTCTGACAATTCAGCTATCCCCATGTGGTTTTATCAGAGCTCAATTGCTCCTTTAGATCTTTTTTTCCTTTTTGCAGTACCTTTTGCTTTATTCCAAAGTCATCACAGCAGCTAGAAGATGTAGTACTTTAGACATAAAATAATAAGTCTATTTAATATTTTACCTTTATTTTCTGAATTTGTTCCTCTGACACATCTTGTTAGATAAATTTTTATCAGTCCAAAGGATAACCACAGTAGGGCTATTTTTATTTCTAGGGAAATGATGCATGATAACTACTGGCAGGGCCCAAAGCAGTAAATCAGTCCTGTTCCAACCACAGAATGTATTAAAAGTCTGTAGCCTGTGGTAATAAGTTATAATTTAGTTGACTAGCAGTTTGTTTGGACTTAAAACTGTACAAATGAGTCACATTGGCTAAGTCCTGAAATATAAAATAGTTTGTGCTTTATTAAGGTGTTCAGCTACCACCACAACAAGTACCTAGAGAGAACACACGTTTTTCAAATGGTCGCAATGCACTTTTATAGTGAAATGCTTCCGACTTGATTGTGTAATTTATAGTAGATGGTTAAATTACCACACGGCCTGTGCGGTGTTTGCTTACAAGACAATGAGATGAACAGACTCTGAGAGCTCATTCATTTAATCTCTTACAAATCTGAGTGCACACCATCAATATCAAGCACCGCTGGTGTATCCAGCCACGAGGTGCCCCTCGGCTGCCAAGGCAGGCACGGTGCTCAGTGGCCACCACACAACTTCAGACAGCTAGAGAAACCTTATCTTTTGTATATTTTTATTTACAGAGGCATGTGTATGTCAATTGACCGAGGCTTATCATGCATTTGTGTAAAATTTGTCTTGAGTCTTGCAGCTGGGGGAAAGAAAAAAAAGTACTTTCATTTTAACTGGGTCACTTTTGTTATTTTTCAAAACATTTTTACACCTTCATTGTGATGCAGCTTGTCAAGATTAAATTTAGGTCCCTTTTTAAAAGTTGTGAAAAAATGAAAGTTTGAGCCAAACAAAACCTTATTTTGCCTGACTCTTTTTGATGGGAAAAAAAGTTAGTTTAAGTCAATATTTCTTTTTCCAGTTTTAGTGTGTATCCACTGTTGATCAAAGGAGTACCCATTTATCTCTCTCACTCATCCTGTGGTTTTGATCATTTTAGATTTTATAATTTTTTCTTGGTTATTATTTTTAAGTTACTTAGAATTTATTCAAACTGTTGTTCTGAGTGTTTGCTTTGGGCGTTGCATCAAGTAACAACTATTTTCTAACCACCTGTGATCTTTTTTATATTAATGCTTTAAAAAATTGCCTCTGAGCCATTAAGATATTGCAACCAGTCAACAAATGCTAGGAAAACTGAAGAAAAGTCCTAATCCTGATGTAATTGGGAGAACCTGTGTGGCTGGTTTCAGTACAGCTGGCTGAATCCAGCATGGGAAACAGCCTTCAGACCTCATAACCCTGAACTTCACTGTTGTGCCATTTTTGTGTTGCTGGAAGGTAAATAACCAGAGCAAAACTGTAAATGGTGTTAGAGTATGTTTATGACTGTATGGTTTATTTAGGTTCTAGCACTCTCCAGATGTAGATCCCTGCCTTGGAGAGCCTGGTAAGAGGCAGTGGATAAAGTTACGATGCTGTGGGATTTAACTGAGGCTTTGAACTGTGTCTTCAAAATCTGTGGGCCTGTGTCTGCTCTCTTTTCAACTACAAAACTCCACTAGTTCCACTGGCACTTATCCTGCGTCTCCTGGATGTGAGAGGGGATGACGTTTCCTTGTTCTTTTTGGGTTGTGGCCTCATGGTAATGTATCTAGTAGAGTTCCTCTGTCTTGCATGGTCGTGAAAATAGGACTGAGTAGGGTTATCCTTGGTATCACCTTTAATATACCTCAAAAACATGTCTGCCATACAGCAATCTTTTACTTTGGCAGCCAGTAAGTGAAAGAAAAGAAAAACGCTCTTTAGAGCATTTATGGTTTTTTAAATACAAATACAAAAAATGATGAGCTTGTGCTAAGTGAGAAAAGTAGAAAAAAATTCCAGTCATTTAAGATCAATGAATACGAAAGAAAGGCAAAAGCTAGATAATGTTTCAGGAAATAACACTGCTACAAGGTTAATTTTGCCTAGTACAACATTTCCTAGTATTGAATTGCCTGATATACTCCCTCAGGGATTGCTCCTGCGCTTGCAATAATCGAGGCTGATTTTATTGGAAAATCACCTCTGGATGAGAGACATACTCTAGAGAGAACTTTGCATGGGTACAAATAGGTTTTTGGTGCCAGTGCCATGTTGCCCAGGCCAGCACAGTTATAGTTCCCAATCTGTCTGTGCATTCAAGCAGCAAATTCATTAGCAACCCTTCTGGCAGGATAGAAAAATAGACATATTAGGGAAATTTACTTTGAATTGTTTTCAGGATTTGTTGGATAACAGTTCAGTAATCAAATTGCGCCTCCTAACAAGAGCATTAAATATTTTTATTAATAGTGGCAGGGAAGCTGCAGATATTCCTTTAAGTGCAGGACATTTTGCTGTAACGCTATGTGACTAGCAAAGATCATGGATGAAAGAAGAGATTAGCATAGTTGGAGCGGGGGTGCTTGTAATGTCGGAGCCGATTTTTGTTTTGTGTTCTGCGTCGGGGCCGTGTTGAGTCACACAACTCTCACGTTGCAGACGTAACGTTAAGTTCAAGTATCGGCTCGTCCGTCAGGCCCTGCCAGTTTGCCGGCTCTTTAATTGCAGAAGGGGGGGGTCATGTCGTGACAGCTCCGTGCTCTCTAACCGTGGGACCTGAGTTCAGCTCTGTGGAGCGGCGCCCAGGCCCCGTCAAGTGGAAACTGAGCATATTGTAAACAGAGCGCGTTTCGCCTCCAGCTGGGAGGACGGACACGTGGAGCGCCGCGTACGAGGGCCCTCCGCTGACCTTGGAGCGACTTTCAGCGTGGGGAGGCTGGAGGAGCACTGGGAAAAGGCTGATTCAGAGAGACAGATTAGTGAGGAAGAAAAATCAAGGAGATTGGCACAAGGACGGTGGAAAAAAAAAAAATCTTTCTAGAGAAGGAAAATTTTTTACACTCAAGGCCAAGGCTGAACCCTTATAATCAGGCTCATCTGGCCACACACCAACAGTAGCAAGAGAGAAAAATGCTGGACGCAGCTTGCACACTGAAGTCTGTGCAAAAGCTAGTGCTCTGCCTGGATAAAAAAAAAGAGCAGACTAGAATTTATTAAAGAATAAATTACATGAAGCTCAGGAAAATGACAGGGCTAAAAATTAGGATTGTAGAAAATAATCTGTGTGCTCTGTTCCCTAATTCCTGTTGTTTTCATGATTGTTTCGCTGTGAAGAGGAGAGCTACTCTCAGTATCAATCACAGTAAGCTATTTAGACACAGAAATAAGTGGCATATGGCTTAGCACTTTTGGGTCTAGCAATCAAGTAGCAACCTTCTGCAATACAACTGCAGTTCGGTTCCCAATGGGCTTCACTTTGATGATTAGATATATTGAGTTCCCTGTGTCATTCAAAGACAGCAGAATTTCATACAAGTTGGTGTTAGCTTCCTCTCACTTCATTTCAATTTTCAATAACCAGTGTCATCACAAGTAACAGTTTCCTCATAATGGAACTTCATGTCGAATCAGATTTGTCCTTCAAGTCAAAGAGCACTGTGAAAAGTCTTCTGAAATACTGATCTCTGGAAAAATTCCTGCCGCAGTGAAAATGGGAAGGGATTATTTATTTATTTATTTCTCCTAAGACATTGAGGTGCCCAATCCTCAGATCATTCAGGAAAAATAAAAAAAAAAAAAAAACAAACATTAGTATTGCATTTGGGGATGGTCTTAGCATTCTTTACAGGACTTACACAGGTGCTTTTGAAGCCATTGTTGTGATAAGTAAATAGAAAGTATTTGTTGGCTCGTATTTGAAACCGAAACTGTGATATTTAAAGGCAAGCTCTGTGTAAATGGAGTTATATCAGAGGAGAATTTGGACTTCAGATATGAATTGATCCCTCTGTACTCCAGCATGACATCGATTAATGTACTTTACTGACACAGAACTGCTACTTTGCTGGGACTTATCTTGTCTCCATCAGCTCTGCCCCATCCCTGGGTGACGGAGAGCTGTCTGTGTAGGGAGCTGGAGGGGACCAAAGACTTTGCCCACTGGAGGATGAAATCATCAGCCCTGCTGGGGTTCAGGGTTTAGGGAAAGGAGGGGAAAGACTCAAAGAGTAAAAAGCCCAGAATATGCATCGTGATGAGCAAAAACATGTGAGACAAGTGTCTACCTTTTCTCTCAGGGATATTTCTGGAGAAATCTGGTGTCTTGGAGAATGTTCTGTCCTTTCCAGTGCTTGAAGCTGTATCCTCCCCAGCGGGCTGTGATCCCAAGTCTCTCTTTGTTGCTCCTTCTCTGTAAGATTTACAAAATGGGGAAGCCCTTTGAAGGTCCACCAGTGTCACACAACCTGTGCATTGAGATCCACCTGGCAGCTTTCCACACAGCCCCTCCCATGTGTAAGGATTGTGCCAGATAGTGTAACAGCACTAGCAGTGCTTTTAAAGAGTAAATTCTGGGTCACACATTCACAATTAGAATGCTGCAATTCACAATTACACTTAATATGCTGCAAGAAGAGCGACTGCAGACAAATATCTCACAGCTTTATAAGCCTGACATGTACCAAGCAGCAAAGATGATATGGCTGCCTGTGTCACATACCCAAGGCTGCCCATCCCATAGTTTTATTTCTTGGCAGTTTCCCACAATTTTTGTGGAATATTTTTTTTAATGTGACAAAGTCACTTCAATTACACAGTCATTATAAGTTTTGCCAAGGTTGACTATGGATCGCTTTGTGTTCATTAGAGCACAAAATTAGAATTTTCATTGCAGCAACTGTAAACAGTATTGGCTCAAAGGAGTCAAGCTTTCTTCCCTCCATAAAATCTTGGCTAAGCTATAACTGAGGGCTGCTTTTTTTTTTTTTTTTGACTGCTTTCAGGTGTTTTTTGTGGTTTTTTTTTAAACTGCCTTCTGGGTTGTTGGATTTTTTTCTCCTTCCTAAGCCTTGATATATTTGTTTAACTGAATAACCAGTTCCCTTTAAAATGATGACATTGCCACTGTGTGCATGAACAAGCAAGTGCAGTCAGTGTGTTTCTAAAGCCATGAATATATTATTCCTTCAACTTCTTAAATGTTATAACTTGGTGCTTGTCACTTTAGACCCAGACAGATTTGTAAAAGCCATAAATGGTCTTAAGAAAATAACCCTGTTTCAAAAAATACTTCATCATCTTCTTAAGTCCCACTAAGCCCCATTAAGCTTTCACTTAACTAATATCAGAGTTTACGACTTAAGTAATAATTAAAGTTTCTATTTCATATTCTTATGAATTTATGGATATATATGATTGACTTTGCTCATCATGCTGATGTAAATATAGAGAAAATGCATCAAAACTGATCATTTTATATATGCAAAAATGGAGCAAATAGGAAATAAATCCAGTATGGAATTCTTTCAAGCAATGGAGACAAAAAAGAAGAAGAGTTTCCAAAAGCTGTCTGGAAAGAATAAGACTGCCTCTTTTTGTCTGTATTTAGAAAAATAAATAAGATCAAGGAAAGCATCTTGGAGAGAAAGCGGTTACATTTTTCCCTTGATTTTTTAGTAATTCCTTTTTTGTTTTTTTTAACCCTCATATTGCTGATTTAGCATACTAGAAACAATAGTGTAGTAAGTAGTGGAATACTGCTTAGTGGAAAATATAACAAAAATGTTTCGTCTTCTAGTTTTTTGGACTGAAGGTGAACTTATGCTGCTCTACCTCCCTTTTCTGTCTCTTAGGATTAAGGAGATTGTGTGGCTCCTCACTTGTGCTTCCAGGCTTTGTTTTTAACCTGATGTGTATTTACAGGGCAGGAGAGACAACAGAGACTATTATGAAAGTAGCAAAGAACTTCAGCAGACATCCCTGTCAGAGCTTGCACAGCAGCAATCCTCTGCCCTGCTCCTACAGATTCATGGCGTGCATGCTTCCCTTGGCATGTGGCAAGCTCGTGTCTTGCCAATGGGATGCCCAGTCCTTAGCAATTTATTTTTTTTTAGATATAATATGCCATGATAATGTCATTCAGGATAAGATATGTCAGCAAATGCACCAACAGGCTTTATCAGCTTATACCTCTTAGCAAAACCTGGAGCTACAGTGAGCAGGGACAGCAGACATACAGCAAAGGCATATCTCTTCCTCTTAAAGAAATGTGTTTAACAAGGTTATATACCATTTGCATTCCAAATTTGCAGTTAGCACCCCGTGAGCACACAGTGAAATCATCCAAGTGACAAATAATGTGTTAGATATATGTAGTTAGACTTTTTGTAGATTAAACACACTATTAGATATAAGGTAGCACAGCTACCGTCTTACATTTTATAGAAATCAGTGTAATCTGAATAATAAGAGAGCTCATTGAAGTATCATTCTCTTGTGTGAAGGATGTATGTTTGTGAATGCATGTGTGTGCGTGCAGGAATGCAAATTGCTAAGTGAAAAGATTAGCAAATTGTGGATTGTGGAAGTCTGACTGCATATAGTAGAGAATTTTCCTTCAAAGCACTTACAAAGGTTTGATTCTGCAACTTTATTCTCAACCCTATAATTTTACCCTAGCTGGCATAAATTAGCAAGCTGGAAGTCTAAATATATGTGTCTGACATGCCTCTCAAAAGAAATAAGATAAATGCACGTGGTGAAACAGGAGTAGTATGTGTGAAATATCTGTGCCTTTCTGCACATAGGTTACATTCAAGGCAAAGCAAGGAAAGAAAAATCCTTCATCTGCACTTTATCTGTGTTGAATGTAGTCTGGAGTTCTGTGAATATATTTCTTTTTTAACTTCAAGGACTTTCATTCTGTAAAGAAACTGGCAATGCCAAGCATTCCTTCTCTACCAAATGTGATAATTTCTGAATCCAGACAGAGGCTTACTTGCATTAATGTGCTCAGTGGTGTGGTGGAAATCAGTAAAATGATGAGGCGCAGTGAAGGGGGAAGGCGGGCTTTCCACATTTATTTATTCTGGATAAATGGTGCCCATTAATCTATCAGGAAAATATGGAATTAGCAGGGAAGAAACCACAGTTGCAAATTTGGCAGTTGCTAGCATGCACAGATGGTCTTTCAGTGTTTTAAGATTTTCCAGTCTTTTGATATTGATACCAACATTGAAAAGTAGCCCGTGCATTGCTAATGTTTATCTGGAATAGCCATAGAAAATTAACATTGTATATTTTGGATTGTTCACTCTCCTCGCAGTGTATTTGCATAACGTTTTTTAATCTTAAAGGTAAAGTTTTTACGCTCTGTCTGTCTTTGGTTATTTTAAGAAGCATAATTGGAGTATAATTTGCTAAAATAAGAAAGCCAGCATACCCAGACAAAGGTATTAGGAGGAAAGAGACTCTCACATGTGAATTCAGGTGAACTTGCAGGTTGGTTGTCCAAACTACCTTCTTGCTGTTACAGATAGTATGCTTCTTTGTAAAGTGGTTGTTCTCAAAAACAGGAGGTCGAGTCCCTCCTTTGACAGTGTTGTTTATTCTTATTCTGCTGACTAACACTGATTCTCAGTCACTGTATCTTCACTGGAGCTGGGAATCTGACCCTGGCCATGTCTCCATTCAGTGTTTCAGGGCATGAAGTCAAGAGGGAAGGATAATGTCATCTGCTTAATTTGCTTTGAGAGTGTTTGGTTGAGTCTTTAAAGACTGTGTTGAAATGTATCACAGAGGAAATCACAGAATAATTCTTGCTAGCTTTACTTTGAGCTTATTCTCAGCTGACCCAGAGGATGTAGTACCTTAATGACTGTTCTGAAATGTGTCCTCTGCAGCGCTGTGGATGTGCACAGGACAAAGACATCTTTGACTACGCACAGCAAAAGGTGCTTTGTGTTAAAAATCAGTAAAAACTGTTGGGGGGGGGGAACAAACTAAAAAAAAAAAAAATTATCTCAGTGCACTGTGAATTTTTGTCTGGTGAAAAATTATCTGAGATGCAAAAGTAAGGGGAAAGTTTTAGGTGTGTAACAGAAACACTGTATGCTGCTACCTCCAGTGTATCCAGGTGGATGAATCTGCTTTATACAGTTCTGTATGAAGCCAGATAGGGTGATGGACAGTCAGTCAGACAGATGGATATGGGTAATAGATAAGGGTATGCCAAACCTGTAGGCCATTAGGGCATGTAGGTGTACTTCTAAGTCTTTTTTTTCTTTTTTAAACATGCAAATGAACAGCATCTTGCCAGTATCTACCAATGCTAGTTAGAGAGAAACATGCTAGGTGCTAACAAGAAATTTTTCTAATTATGGTTCAGCAGAAATCTTACTGAGCATCTGCCTGGACAGCACAGACCAGACCTTGGAAGCACCTTGTTGTACAGACAGTAGTTCCCATCTTTGAAGCACGTAGCCAGATTTCATGTACCACCTCAGAAACAGAACTTGGTTCTGCTTTACAAGCAGGGACGCAAAATATAGTTTTATTTTCCAGTGTGCCAACAGCCATCTTGGGTAAGCAGATACTTTAGTTTAAGCCATACCTGTACTATCGTTTAAAAGAATTATGCAATAGATTTTGTAAGCTACACTTCTATTTATTCATGCCAAGAGGATGTTTGCCTTTTCTGCAACCACCTAATACTGTTGACTGGTGTGCAGTGTGTAATCCATTATAACCATGGGGTCTTTCTCTAGAAAACTACCTCATTGGTCATTCTCTACCTTGTATTTTTGCTGTTGAATTTTCCTGATAAACTGTAGTACCTTGCACTTGTCCACACTGAATTTTATCCTGTTTCTTCACATCTTATCTCCGCTTCATCAGGATCCTTTCGTATTCTTGCACATCCTCCAAAATACTTGTACACCTTCTCACATGGATATTACTTCCTAATTTAATAAGCACATTGCCTGTTCTCTCATCCAAAATTGTTCATGGTCTTCTAAAACGTTCATGTCCATTGTATAGTTACTGTGGCAGTAGCTAGGCTTTAGTCTTGACAGATGTTTCTTGCCAGATCTATAATAAAAAAAAGAGGTACACTACTGATGATGATTTGGGTGATTTATGTGGCCTATAAAGGGCAGCTTACCAGAATGGATCAACCCTTTAAACCTTGAAATGGCTGCACATCTTACAGGACTTATGGAAGTCTGAAGATCCTGGAGGCTATGAATTTTTCAGGGTTTTTGCACATATGTGAAACTTGCATTTAACAAGCCACAGAAATGCACAAACAACTCCCTGCAATATATTTCAAAGTCCTTCACCAGCAATTAAAGGCTCTGCAGCTCTGTCTATCTGCTAACCCACTTTCATGAAATACTGCCCACAGTCAATGTTCTTGCAGCACTGGGCAGTTCTTTAGTTTCAAATGTACCTGTTTCGTCATGAAAATTGTATTGGGAAAAATCCCAAATTTCTAGTCTATGTGACGTTTAAGAGATTAATGAAGACCCAACACCACTGAGGGACAGAGATTCAAAAACAAAGCAAAAAATTAAAAATGGAAGTGGCTGGAAGCAGAGATAAAGAAGTCAGACATCAGGACAGACTTAGCATGCAAAACTGTTGTTGTGTAAGCAAAAGCTGACAATGGTCAGCTCTAACTAGTGTTATCTTCACTTATTCCAGATATTGCTAGAGGAATTTCTTCATTTGTTTAATATCAACAAGCAATTCATCTAGACTTCACTCAGCAGTCATACACAATCCTATCATCACTCAAGCACATACTCCAAAATTCATCCACACATTTCAGTAATAAAGCCATGCATCTAATCATATATGTACTGAATTGTTCCAGACATATACTCTAACATAGGTTCTCTGGTCTCTTTTAAAAGGAACCATTTACAATTTTTTTTTAACATGTGTTTGTGCTGCAGTGAAATGATCTCTTAGTCACTGCTCTAAAAGTCCTTGCTGCAGGGTAAAGGATTCCTCACTCTCTTTGTTCTGTATCCTTTAGTGCAGAAAATTTCTCGGTTCCTCACCCTAGTTTGCCACATACAGGTGTATAGAGACCTAAGTACTGCCTCCACTCCAGAAGCTGTCTCAGACCCTCACCCTCCTACTTTTGCACCATCCTACAGCAAGGATTTCACTAGCATTTGGGGAACACCGGCACAGGTGTGTTCTGTTGGGTATATGTACATTGATGCTCATATTTATAGCATTTATTTTGCTCCATCTTCTTTAAAAAAATGTCCTGGGACTCTGGCGGGACACTCCCCTGCTCTTTGGGTGTTCCTCACCACATCTGTGCATTCCTGATTGTTTTATTTTTACTTAGTTTGAGTTACCTGGGTCTATCTCTTAAATTAATAACATTTGCCAGAATAAAGGCAGAGCCGTGGGCCTGTGGTTTAGCCCAGTTGAAAATTAGACAACATTCTCTGCATGAAGGCATTTCTGACTCATTTTTATGCTGTAATTCCATCAAAGAGGTTTTTTCCTTGGCCCGTAACCATTGCACAATAATCGGTCTTCTAAGGAAAAGTGCATATCTCCAACGCCAAAGCCTAAAGAAGTTAGTTTTGTTGTCAGTTTTCTAGTGTACCCAGGAGAAAATCTATCCTCTGCCATCCTCACAAGTGAGAACTCTGGGAACAATTTAACATACACTTTTCCATTTAGGTTCCCAAGTGCCTTTGTGTATTTGCTCTGACCTTATGTTGGGAAGAGTTACAAGTTACTAGCAGTCATATTCTCCATATTTTTTCTGTGACTGTTATTCAGTGTAATGGAAAAATTCCAAGACAATTAGAAACGCAGTCCGTATAGCAACCTGCCTTCAGAAATTCAGGGGAAAACAGTAACTTTCTTTAAAGAGGCAAAACCCCATCAAGAAAATGGGGTTATTGAAAGTCCTGAATCTCCTCTTCATAAGCTTTACACTTTGTTCATATACTAGACTGCATCTTAAATATAAACCTATCATCAGGTTTAGCAAATCAATACCATAAGAGTGTGAAATGGTCCCCAGAAATCTCCAGAATGCCATTTCACAGTAAAAGCAATTGAAAGAGAAGCTGCAGTGGAATATCTTATGAGATAGCCATTTAGATCACAAAAGGATCATAAAAGTCAGAAGCAGTTTGTTTGAAGCAAGGTTCATAATATAACCATACAGGGCTTGCTGGGAAGAAAGAGGAAAATTGCAAACCAATTTGTGGTTACAGCTTTTTCTGTCAATTCCACAGGGATTTAAAACTTGTAAAAGGTGGAACTTCTGCCATCTTACATTGCTCAACTAGAAAGAGAGAGCTATAATCATAGTAGCTAAACAAACACCTATTATTGAAAGGCAATATAGTCTTCATTAACTTCAAAGCAATTAGCACTTCTTTAGTTAATTTACTACTGAGTAAGGTGGTGTCAGACCAATGGCATTTGTCAGTAATAATCTGAGCATCTTTTGAGGCTTGCCTTCCTATATTGTCATAATATTTTGTCAGTGAAGTTTTGATACTTTCTCTTTATGCACAATAAAGACACTAAGGAAAGCATTCAAAGGAATGTTTCTGGGAGCAAATGCCACCTGAGCATTCCACTCTGTTTCAAATGTGTTTTTATCATATAACTACGTATTTCCTAAAAGATGAGTGTGTCCCAGTGCAGGAGAGTAGAAGCAGAGCATTCTGGAGGAAGTCATACGTCACAAAGCAAAAAAATATTGTAAATAAATAAATCAATTCATTCTGTCAGCACCCATTCAATTCTACAATTGTCTTGTACACACCCTTTGAATTAATGTGTAATCTTTGTTCTTCGGTAAGGGCTAAGAGATGACCTGACCAACTAGAATGGCTTGGGTCAGACATAAACAAATCCCCCAAAGGTTGGAAACTTAATTAGATTGCAGTTGCAAGTCCTTTAATGTTTTTTCTAAAAATGCTTCATGATTCATGGTTGATTAGAAGCTAATATGGAGCCAGTCTACCTTCTTCTTTTCTTCTTTTCTTAAAAAAAACAAAACACCATAGACAATAGAAAAAGTTTCTGTTTATTCTTCAGCTAACATTTCTCTTTGAAGAGTGGCACTGCTTTAATAAAGATATAGGAAATGAAATTTCAGCTATGTTACACTCAATCAGATTACTTTGAACAAATGAAAAGTAATGGCGCCTCCTTTAATACCATTAGAAGAATTGATATTGCAGGATTCTTTTCAGATGGCAGTGCACTGGCGATTGGGGGCCTGATGCTGTTTACCCTGTGGTGACACCTCAGTGCAGGGATAAAGTGCTGCCATGCACTTGGAGCCTCCTGTTTTCCTTGCTGCTGCCACCGTAGGGGAGCCCAAAGCCCAGTGCAGGGAGTGCAGCCAGGGCTGGGGGAGAGCAAAGGGGCTGTGCTCGTCGTGCCCAGGGGTGCTCTCCACTGTACTGCCTGTGGAACGGGCCACAGCCTCGGCTCTCCTGCACCTCTCTGAGATCCAGGAGAATATGAAGGCTTGTTCACTTATGCAGGATCAGGTTCTGATATTTGCCCTAAAGAGTTCACGTGTCTATAAAGGAGTAAAAACACGGAGGCTTCAGTTTCTTTGGCCACCTTCTAGAGGTTTGGCCATAGCGAGGACGCCCCGCTGGCCAGCTCTGGGAGACCTTGTGCCTGTCCTAGGGTGCAGCAAAACAGATTTTGCTGCCTGTCTCTTGTGTGGTATTGCCGGAGTCTCTTCTTCATGCAGATTCCCAGTCTCTGTCACGTTGGGGCTCTGCAGGCACCAGGCATGAGGCAGAACAGGCCTCCAGCAGCTCCGCAGTGGGACATGCCATTGCCCCAGGATCAGGCTAACATCGAGTCGTGCTTTTGATTTCCTAAGCTGCTGCTGTTCACTCCTCAGCAGCTCAAGTCCTAGGCTGTAGAGCACTAAATGAGTGCTTGAAGCGATTAGGCATTATTTATCTGCATTTATGAACAATGCTTTTCATTCATGTCATCATTTACTGCACATATTGGGAAAGTTATTGGGCTCTTTGGACGATTTCTGTTCCAGGAAGTGAGTGTGGCATTTTTTTGTCTTACGTAACCCTCCATTTATCTCCCAGAGCCTGCTTTCTGCATCACCACTTTTATTTTTCGCTTTGTACATATTTTTGTGTCTGAAACAATGAGGAAAAAAATGCTCATTAAAACATCTGTTCTAATCCATTTATCAGAGAGGAACAATTACAAATAGCACTTTACCAATTAATTAGTAACCTTATTCATCGTATAAACTCAAATCATGCCAAGGCAGCTTCTTTTCCTTTACATGATTTGCACCATTTTTATCATCTTACGTGACTGATGCTACTGAAATAAATTTCTCAACACGGCTCGAAAGACAATGGCAAATTATCTCTTTCCCCAAGTGAATGTTAATGAGCAGGAGGCTGGTGTGCATCATTGCTACCACTTCTTGCAGTATCCCATGTTGCAGGCTGGCAAAAAAGAAATCTTAATTTTTAAATGCCAGTAGAAAATCCTTTGCCCTGATTTGTGGGCAGCCAGAGTACTCTGCTAGCACAGGGCCGTGGGTCTCTCTGAGCCACATCAGGGAGAAGGTCAGTGCTGTGTTGCAGCTGGTGGGTTGGCTGGGCTAACCAGCATGTGAGAGAAGTTCACAGTGTTTAACAGCAGCAGCAAATTCTCCTGGCAACTTAAAGTTGTCCACAGGCTAGAAGCAAAGGGATATGGATGCCACTGATAGTTGGTCTGTCATTACAGAGCTAATGCACGGCCCTCAACTGATGTAAAGCATCAAATCCCCACTGACTTCACTGGGCCAGCATCATTTTACACCAGTGGAGGGTTTGCCTCATGAATCAAAACCTTTCCTGGCATAAGTGTGTTCATTTCTTTGCAGTTAACCCAGCAGAAAATTGTGCTCCAAAACATTGCAGAAATAGAGAAAGCTGGCAAGGTGAGAAGAGAGGCTAACAGCTGAAGCCATGAGGTACGAGATATAGAGAGAAGACAAACAGTTTGTGGCTTTGGGGTTAGCAAGCTAATTCTCCAATTAAATATTTGATTTATTTTTTTTAATACTACTTATTTAGTAGAATATAAATAAAGGTTTGTCTTGCATAGCTAAATTTATCTTAGCAGTAGACACTCCGAATAGGTCCAGGAGTCAGAGGAGTCACGCTGGTATAATCCAAAACAATTCAACTTTAGTGAAGGAAATATCTATTACATTAAAACAAATGTTTCTTTCTAGGTCAGTGTTAGGACTTACAGTCTAAACAGACTTCTAAGTACTAACACTTGCTTTAAAAGACAGTATTGGCAATGAGGAATAGGACTAGAGGACTGTGTCAACAACAGCATGTGTTGCTCATGTTGAGAGGTAAAGTTCAGCCACTTTACAGCCACCAGAAGAATTTGGGAACACCTTCTCATGAAGCTCTGAATACCTCCAGTAAAGCTGAACTGAAAGAAGGAACAAGAGTATGATGCTTCCATATGAAGCTGTGGAAGTTTGGTGGTTTTGCATTACTTTTTTGTACTTCAGAGCAGCAGCACTTTGGGGGTATGGTTTGGGATCAGCTCCAGCTCTCAGTCAAGTTAATGTGAGCTGGATCAGTTCCTCCACAACAAGCAGTTGTAGTTGAGTTCTATGTGGAAACAAGTAGATGTGATTGAACACATGCCTACACACATCGTGTGTCCCAGCCAGCTACGGAGGGACCTTCACACTTCTCATTTTGCAAAAGGCAACTCCTCACCCAGCGTTTAAAAAAAGTCTTTAAAATGCGAAGCAAGTATAAGTGATACAGAAGTGTCTGGCTGGGTTGTGAACAGCCCGAAACCACTTTTCTCTGAGCTGCAAACAATACTGTGCAGTGCAGTGCAGGCTGATACAGATGATGACAGGGATGCTTCGAGGTTCAACATCAGTTACCCAAACAGTCAGTGTGGCCTGAAAGGAGGGAACATCTCTCAAGGCATTGTGGGCATTTTTAGGGTGAGTTCCCCCTATGCTGTGGGAAGTGAATCCGTGGCAAACTATCCGTATGGTAGATACACATGTGGGAGAGTTAGACATGAACATGTGCAGGCATTTAACAAGATATAAATGGTATCCTGGATGTCCCTGGTTGTATTTTACTGCAGCAGCATTCTTTATTTAGAAAGTAGGAGAAGCTGCTCTGGCAAATTCTAGTCCAGTGGCCTGAAAACAAGACTTGAAATAGGAATCCTAATTTTCCATGCTTGCCTTTTTTCCCAAAAATCTCTGTAGTATTGGTCAGACAATTCAAAACTTTCCATCCTGCGTGCCAAGATTCAAACATCCTAAAAATCCTTACAGAAATGAGAAATGCTAAAAGTTTTACTTGGGATTTGGTGAACTGTTGTGGGAAATGTACAGGAATTTAGAATGAGACATTTTGTTGAAGACTTCATGTATGAATAAATGTGTTCTCATATATGTGCAATATATACATCCTGCATGAGACACCAGTGTGCAGAAGAAAATCACTGCAATGGTTATGTCACTGCAAAACCTCAATGTAGAGAAGAGTCTAGAAAGTCTTAGCAGATTCTTCTTGATCTTTTTGTGAATGTATGTGAAAAGAAAACATATAACTGTTGGTCGTGCATAAGAATGAGGAAAATTCTAGTGTAGTCTGAAATATTGTCAATTTTTTGCAGGAAAGAAACAGAAGCATATGAATTCAGCTATATTAAGTGCTTTTTCATAAATATCTCCAACAAAATCAAATATTTTGACATACTTGAAAGCAGCGTACTTTTATTAAATTGATCAAAAGGTTCCATTGGCTTTGCATTGCACTGCTCAAGACATCCCTCATAGACAGGATGCAGCCAACTTAAAGCTCTCAGCAGGGACTGCACCCTGGGCTTAACTGATTACATAAAACATTTTAAGTCAATTTAATGAAACAAAATATTTCTTTGTGGATGAAATTAACTCAAAATGTTTTATTTGAATTTTCCCAATAGAAATGTGTTACTTTGGAGGGGAGTTTGAAATTTCCTTGCACATAGTGATGCTGATTTTAATGAGAATTTGTTTCTGTCAGGTTATCCTGGGGGAGAATTTCTAAGAGCCCTGCTATGTTTTCCATAGGAAAGCTAATTAGGATTGTAGTTCTCAAGTCCTGCTGGGGGGATGATCTGTGGTCCAACTTTCTGCACCACCAGACCCTCCAAATAAGCTACAATGGACTGTAGTACCCCTGCCTGCCTGCAGGACAGGATCAGGCCGTGGGCCTCTGCAGGCTGGTACTCAGGGCAGAGCTTTTAGGTGATTCTATTTTGCCAGCAGTGAAGGGGGAAGAGCACTGCAGATCCTCAGCTGCTGCTCCGCTCAGGCAGCTGGAGCTGATGTGACAGAATAAAGAGGATTTCTTTCAAGCCCATTGGGCCCGGGGTGATTACTGAACACTACAATCAGGGTCTTTTACTTTTCCTTTTTTTTTTTTTTTTTTTTTTTTTTAGTTTGATTGCCCTCGCATGAGACTGGAAGGCAGAGAAAGGGCTGTGGCAGTACAGATTCCTATGATCTCCCCTTGCCATGTAATCAGAAGAGCTCTGCAATTGAATATTTCGCAATAATCACTGCATTTTCAATGGGGATGATATAAAAGCAAATATCAAGGCCTCTGGCTGACAAAAGCTGAATACAGAGGGAAAATATGAAAATAGCAACTTACTTCAGCAATAAAGAGAGTATATTTTATACTGCAGTTTTTCTTTTTGTTAAATCATGACTTTCTAGTAAATGACATCCCAGAAGATATTTATCAAAGCAGGAAAGCACTAGAAAGGAGCACCCTGCATTCACTTTAATATTTCTCCTTTTCTTCTGACATTTTCTTGCCTAGAGATCTAATTCCATTAAATATGTACATTTTTGACTGGAAGACTTCTTCATGTATCTTTCAGATGAATCTTAAAAGTACATAAGGTCTGTAGGGCAGGTTTTTTTAAGTGCAAATGAGGCGCACAGTAGAATATTGTCTATGAGGCTTTTCAAATTATTTATATTCCTGCAGTGCTTTACCTTTCTCTTTCTGTGATAATGATAAGGAAGAAGTGAGACTCCAGTGCACCTTCTGTGGAACACTGTCAAACAACATTAGTCATATTTAATGTCTGACATGTGGGAACTTATTTTGGCTGATATCCATTTTTATTTGATTTATTAGACTTTATCACGTCTGTAACTTTCTCTGATCCCGCGGCGCGTCGAGGGTTTAAAGCCCGGCAGGCCCACGATTGGTCAGTGTTAGAGCCCTGTTAATGCTCTGGTGAACGGCTATAAATTAACATTCCCTCATTAGGCATACTTTGCAGTACACGTGGATCTGCCGTGGGAATAATGACCGCTAAATGCTGCGTTGGCCCCCAGCCATGCCCGCTTGTGCTGTTCTCCTCCAGCCTTCCAAGGCTGTGCGGAGCTGGGCCATGACAGAGTTTGGGAAGACCCTCTGGGTCCCTGAGACACTGCAGACGCTGTAGAGACCTGACAAAGTGTCTGTTGTCCCCACACCACCTTTGAAATAATGACCGTAAGTTGTGTTAGCGGCCGCTGCGCTGTAAGAGTTGCTGCTTCAGATTTGGTGTAGGGCAACGGGCCCGGCCGTTAAAGATTTCATTGCTTTCTTATAAGAATTTGAGTTAAGGGTGTCCCAGCCAAATTGCACTTCAGTAATTATAGTCTGCCTGTTCCCCTCATATGTTGGCCTTCTCATCTTTACTGAGAAGAAACAAATGGCTGTGGCGAGTTGCTTTGCCTGTCCCACTTACATATCTGTTCTTCAGAGGATGAGCAGCTCCCCTGTGTATGACCAGCAGCTACTAAGCTGAGCAAGATCCACAGAAAACATCTTTCCTCTGGGTCTCTCTTGCTGCAGTGCAGAAATGCAAGTGACTGTGGTGATGGTTGCACTAAGTGCATATTTTTACAACTCGAACAAAAATGCAGCAAAAGTCCCAGAGATTTGAAGTGTTTCTCTCAGAGTTGATACTTGGCATTTTCCAGGAATTTCATTTATTGCTTGCTTACAGGTTGCATAATATAAGTAAGCTTCATTTACAGTCAGCACTAAGAAAGCCCAAACCTCAAGTAACACCAGGGTACTGAAACACGGCACACTCCCAGGGAAAACCAGCACCTTTGTGTACCATTGTGGTTGCTCTTGGACTTAGTCTCCGTGTTAGACTTGGAGCTTGAAAGCTGACATAGTTTTGGTCTCCACCTTCCCCCACAAAAGTCCTTTTGTTTGTCATCCTTGCATATATTATTTTGCTTTTGAACTTCATTCAGTTTGTAATCTGCTATGATAATATGGCCTTCACCTCAAGTTTCTGAAGTGGTTTTGGGCTGATAAGTGCCCTCAGCTTCCTTCACCACTTTCTTCACTCTCTTCCTTTTCCTCTTTCTTTTCCTTCTTTTCCTTTTCCTTTTTTCCTTTTCTACTTTTACTCCTCTTTCTTCTTTTCATTCTCTTTTTCATTCTTCTTTTCCTTCTCCATTTCCTTTATTCCTCTGCAGATAATTGACCACACATCTGGGAAAAATTATCCACTTCTGCTCAGATTTCTTCTGGTTCCCTGGCTGGAGGAGGATTCTGCCATTCATCACAAAGTCAGACACTGTGATTAGGATACCACTTTGTCCCTCACTGCCAGCTCAACCCTTTTAGAAGTCTGTAGGCTTATCCTGTGTAAATACAGTCCTCTCCAGTGTTGCCAGCCAGTTTCTATTGTAGTAAAACCCTCAGCCCTGCAGCCTGCTGAAACCCCAAGCCTTCTTTCTTGAAGGCTTGTTTTTCCTGAAGTTTAGAAAAGCAGTTCCTTTCTATAATTGTTTATTTGTTTTATGGGGTGATTTCCTCTTCCCAGGTCTTGACTTTCAGGTGACATTAAGGTCTGTTGTTGTAATTGCACATGGCTTTTGACAGAAGTTAATTCAGAGAATACGTCATCTAACTTTGGTTGCTGCAAGCTTTGAAAAATCATATTGCAGATGTTGAATTACAGCTGAATCTTTGACATGCTCCAGGAATTCTTGTGCCCGCTGACTTCTGCAAAGTATAGTCTGATAGCATCTCCCAACAGCTCGATGTGTTCCCACAAGTACTTGAACTGTGGCAGTTTTAGTTGCACTCCAATCAGTGTAAGGGGGTAAAAAAAGAAAGTACCTTTCAGTTTAACTCTGAGGGTGCAGGAACTTTCCCTCCATGTTTCCTTCCTTTGGGCTGCCTCTCTGCTCCTCTCCACATACACACTTCGTCCCCAGATGTTTTGATAACATCTCAGCCGATAAGTATTAGCAATATATCATCAAATAACAGCACGAAGTAAATAATCACTGTCAGCAGAAATATACAGTCGATACAGCACGTTTTGAAATATGCAGAGGTGAGAGTCTGCCATCCCTTGAAGAGCCAGGACCCACGTACACACTGCCATATGGCTGCAGGCACCTATGGGATCCAATAAGACTGTCAGCAGTTTTTCATTTGCACTCACATTGCAGGATGCAAGGTGCATGCATCTCTTCATGTATTCCCTGTAAAACATCTGAAGACAGTGGGAGAGGCATTAGCAAGATAAATACATGACCAAACCCCAAAGAGAGATTACAGATTGGTGTTAGGAGAAAAAAAATTAATTATATTTTATGCTTAACAGGCTACCACAGGAAGCTGGTTGAGAGGGGGAGATGATGCTAAGTATGAGAAGCAGTTCTTGTTTTCTCACAAGGTTTTTCTTGCCTGGATCTCATCAAGCTAAAAAAAGCTTCTCTAAGGCTTCTTGTCCCCACCAGATAATCGTTTTATCCTTTGTTTTCTTTTGTTCCTACTTCCGCCATTGATAGCAGCCTGAGGGAAGAGGGGTGGGGAAATATGTTGCTTCTGCAAAAATCGTTGTAGGAAGAATAGCCAGAACATAAATGATACTGTTTTGGCTTCAAAAGGGTAAGCAGGTGTCTTAGGAGTCCCAGAAGAGCGATGTGCAAGCTTGTACAAACAACCTCCGAATCACGCCTGTTTGTTATTCACACAAACAGAGTTGAAACCGTCTGAATTCCTCAGTTCCCAGAATTCAGATGGTGCACAATGGCCCATAATGAACAGCACCTGTGCTTACCTCAATTACTACACAGAGCTGAACAACGGCAAGAAGGGCTTTCAAGAATATTTTTTCAATAATAGATTTAGTTATGTCTTTCGTAATTGGATTCAAAAGCTCAAAATTTCATTTTGCAACTTGTTCATGAAATTTGTATGAAAAAGTCTGGCGTTTATTCAAAAGAAATACTGTATGAACAAGAAATTGCAAAACAGCCAACTGCTGGTAACTAAGCAGCCAAATTATAGTCCAAGCACTTGGCAAATACACCATCTTTTTTATTATTTCAGTAATTGAATTTCTGTTAAAGCGTGGAGCATAATTTAACATCAGGAATTTATTTATAATACAATAGTGTTTCAGTAATAAATGCATTATTATTGTCACTTTTAATGGAGTCTTATGTATTCCCTCAGAGACTATGTGGCAGACTCTGAGACAACCACTGCATCAGTGTTGTTTGTAGACAATTGAATTAATTGGAGACAGGGTCATTAACTCGACCTGAATACCTCTGATTGCTTCTGTAAATAAGGTTAGAGAGCAAATGGCTAATCTTTGTTGTCATTATAGATTCTTTTTACATTTTCACACTGCCTTGTATATTAAGATCATTTTGCTAAGCAGCTTTCCAGGCTGTCGTCGTGTTTACGGTATTGTCTTGCATGGCATACAACCGTAATTGTATCAGACTTACATTTCATTTCCCATATCTATATAAAACATGATACTAGGGAGAGACCTATTCTGAATTGCAGCACATAAAAACCATTGGACCAACAAATTAATAAACCAAAATGAATAAGCTGTAGCATTAAAAAATAATCAAATCACAAGACAAAAGTTGATTTTGTTTGCTTTTGTTTGAAAATTCCAACCTGCAAGACTTGCCAGGGATAATATAATGAGTCCATTACTCAGCTGGGAACATGACCTGCAAGGCCAGCTCTGTGTATACCAGCCTGTGAGTTAAATGTTATCCGGACTTTTGGCACGGATTTTCTTGGAAAATAAGCAGTGTGCTGTCATTAAAGCACAGACAGAACACAGATATTTTTCAAGGAGAGATCCAAAAAAAGGTTGTGAGCACACTGTTCCATTTCTCAACAAACTTAATAAAGAATGTAGCCTCAGAGGCCTAGGAAGGCATGTGTCAGGAACAAGAGACACCCTAAACTTGAGAATGAGGTCAGGTTCACATTGAACTCAGGGATACCAGCTTGTCATCGCTCCCATATTCCACCCTATACTTAAAAAAACACTTTGCTTTCTCAGAAATGGTCTTGTAAATGGAAGAAAACAGCTGGCAGTGTCTTATAATATGCCTGGTATTTGCATGTATTTCTTTCATTCTAATTTTATATTCAAGATGGGCTTGAACCCAAACCCCAGATATGCAGTGTGAGTTATCTACACTCTGGAGCCAAGTGTGGGATCCTGAGTCCATCTGTAACCTAGACGATAAGTGATGTTATATGAATTCAGATTCAAAAATAACAGCCTTTCCACTTCAAAACTAGCAAGTAGAGCTTTCAGCTTCAAAACTCTGCCCGTGTCAAACTGCCACTGACAGTCTGTTGGTGCAGGAATCCAGCCTGACTGAGTGTGGTGGGAGGAACATGCTGCCACACCATGTTTTCTCTCAGCAGCCTCTGCACGACTCACTTGCAAGAACATTTAGGGATGTTGTTTCACCTAAAGAAGGAAAGGAGGAAACAAAGCACTGAATAGATGTTAAAGTGTCCCAGGCTTTTCAAGGCGTCATCTGAATTTACTGACTGGCCTTGTCGGTTTTGCTCTGCAAAAAAAGAGAGATTGGCCAAGCAGCGCTATCACTGAGCAGGATCCAGCTGAGCACTGATCTGAAATTCAGGGTAATCCTTTTAGCTCTGGGGTAGAGCACCTTTGTCTCTTCCTGTCTGTTTTCAGGGATGCTCAACCTCTTTGACCATCTGCTGTAGGGCCTGGCTTTGGAGCTCTGTCCTTTCTTCACCAGTGTTGCTTTATTGTCTGTGATATCCCAAATACTGCGGATAAAATTAGAGAGGGTGGGGTTTTATTAAGTCTAATGCAGGAAATAAGTTACTCCTTCTCTACTTCCCTGCTAGTAGAGTGACATCTTGCTACTGAATTTTGTCATTAACAAGCAAGAGAGCTTCATGTAATCAGTGACCACCATGCCACACTAGAACCTTAAGAGATTGAGGCTGTCTGGGCAGATGTGTGAAGAACACATTTGCACCTTACTAAAGGAATGATTATCAAACTGAAAACAATAAAAAGTTCAAGAGAAATCGAATTTTACCTGTTTACCTCTGTATCCATGAGTGGTTTGGGTCTTCCTGACCTTTGTTTGTTGGCAGACCTTCAACAAATCATTGCTGATACAATAACCCTTCATGAGTCTGAGGAAAATGGATGGTGGTAATGTTGAAAAATCCATTTCTGGCCACTCAGGAACATAAATGTTCAGAATGAAAACTTCTTAGCTGATAGGTTTTTAAGAAGAAATAATATAACGAATCCTAAAGATCTAAATTATTTTGTCCATGTTCAAAGGTGTTCCTTTTCAGCACCCCGTTGACAAAACCCACTTTATGCTCAGGTGTATGGTCACTCCACTTCTGTTTTTCTGAGGCCCTGTTGGGGAATTCAATATTTGCACACTGCAGATGTTAACTGCCTCTGCCAGGCATCCCAGCTTCTCTCAGCCTGGGTTAAGAAAGCAGGGAGTGTGACACTTCAGGAAGGCATCCAGTGTTACTTCTGGCAGTCCCAGTTACTCTTTTCTGTTTAAAGGAAAGCTGGCTCAAACTTGTCCTCAGCCTGCACACAGGCAGTGCAATCCCTGTGTTTGCAGTGTTTTGATTGACTCCCACAGTCCAGGGGTGCTGAGCACCACCAGCTCCCTCTGGAAGACATGGAACTCTGTTTGCCCACAAGATCCCAACAAGTAGGTGCAAAAGCTAAGAGGATCTTCCTTTTATTTTGGGATTGATGAAAAAGGCTGAAAGATTTTCAGCCAGTAAGGTTACAGAATTAAAGATTCTCTGTTTCCTTTTGCTGTCATTCAAAATAACAAGCATAGAAAATTCTGTTTAAAATAGATGAGCCTTTTGACTTAAAGGGTATTCATGTCGAAGATTTAAGATGTCAGGTTTAAACATGACAGTGATAGTATTAGGCAAAGTATGAGAGCAGATACTTGTAGCAACTGTCATTTTTTTCTGACTGTTTATTAATGGTCTTTTGTGATTTATAGTGAGTGTTGTGAAGGATCTTCAGGTCCATTTATCACTCAGAGAAGCACCTTTTTTTCCTTAATACCTACGTATGTCATAATTAAGGGTGGATGCTGCTTAAAGATGTAGCTCTGTTCTTAACATGAGAACTATCAAGATGATATTTAATCCTAAGTAGATTTGATACCTTTTTTTAAATCTATAAAGCAATGTATTATGTAACTGGCAAAAATCAACAGCATTAAAAGGGGATCATATTAGACAGAAATATACAGAATATTTAGATTTTCACTCCAATTGGGGCTTTTTACCCCATTTTAAAATAAATTGTAAGGAAGACACCTATCTGTCAGCATTCAGTTTTATTAATATTTTACTAGACAGCTTTCCACTTGTTCAAAAAACAAGTCATGTGTGCTGAAGTACATCTTTATATCCATGCAAGACTCTGGTGGCATGCCATAAATTCATCATGTGCCTCTAGGAATACTTCTTTTAAAACTATTTCAGGGTAATTGCCCATTATTAATAATGATGATTCCTTTTTACCATTATGGCAGTAGCAGTGAAACAAAGTGTCTACTTGTGGGTTTCATTAGTGTCTGTGTACTTCTGTGGCCCTTGTTATTACAACTTAAATCTGATGGAGGTAAATATGCTTGGAGTCTCACAATACTGTATGTATTAATAGCAGGGAAGAAGTGCCAGGAATTCAGTTATTTTGCCAGTAGAATCTCAAAAAGAATGGAACCAGTATTCTGAAGTGCCAGACTGGTTCTGTAACCACAGGGTTGTCCTTCTTTACAGAGGTGCAGGAGTCATCTCCATAGAGGTGGATTATTTGTGCCTCAGTCATCTGAGTCCGTGCCTGTGAGCCTCCAGCACCAATCCTGCTGTTTGATGCTTTGTACAGTGGATAATTCATGAGATTGCTGCCAGTCTGTGTGCAGCTGAAGCTCATTTAGTAGAATATTACCCAATTTATTCCGATTGTACTCAGTTTTTACCTCTGCCCTTTCTGTATTGCTTGTTTTGCTCATCATGCTCCTGACAATGGCCACAGTTGGAGCAATGTTGGGTCTTTTCTGAATTAAGGATGGCTTTAACAGCCTGCACCAGGCCTTTTTTCCCTCCTCTGGCGTTCAGAGACTCGTGTTCCCAATTCTTCCCCTTTGCTCTGGTCTAAAAGTAGTTATACTGCTGATCTGCTCCCAAGGGATTGCCCTGGAGAGGAAATCCTCCAATGGTTTCCTGAGCTCATGTTGGGATACATGTACTGTGCACAGGTGTAAATGACTCTGTGTGTGTTGTAAAGCTCTGGAAAATCAGGATATGCCTTTTGGCACCTTTCCAAACTCAGAGGTGTTGTTTTATACGGGGAAAGAAGAAAAATTCCTACTTTCTAATGTGTTCTGACTGCTTGGTTGATCAGGATGGTAAAATTAGCTTTCCTCAGATAACAGATGAGACTGGAAATGTTGAAGAGTTGGAGGTGTCATGTAGATCCATCTGCACCACTGTGATTTGGTCCACTGCTCCGAGTTCTCTTCCCACAGGGTTCTGTAAGCTGGATTCTGTTTGCAGTTCCAGCTGAAGCAGAACTGAGTTAGAACAAGCAGGGAAGGGGCAGTTCATTTACAGTGTTACGTGCCCAAGTTTCTGCCATACATGGATGGGAAAAAAGACAACACTTTGCTCTTAGAGGTTCACTTTGGATGTTTTTTTTTTCATGACCACACTTGGACTTTTTGCTGCAGTAAATAAAATGAAAGTGTAAATAACTGACTCATTAAAAACTATTTCATGTTAACTTGAAACTATGAGCAGTAGAGTGGTGGATATGTACTTCTACACTTTCACAGAAGATTCACAAAGCGCACTGAAAAATGCAGTAGTCCAACATTTCCTCTGTGGAAAATAAAGAAGTTTCCATGTATCAATCCTCATATGTAGCTTGATTTAGTGGGGCAATATTGATATAATAAAATGGTTCCATTTACATCAAATGAGGCCCTTTGGAGTCTCACAGTGAGAGAGAGTATTCTTGTTCTTCCAGATGCCAGGCAAACAGTAGCACATCAGGGCACAGTACAAATAATACTCTCTGACACTTGAATCCATTCACTAAAATATTGTACATCAAAAAGCCTACATACATTGCATCCCCTGAATAATATCATGCTCACAAAATCGTTTCTAAACTCTGAGGTGAGCAATGTGATTCATGCACAAATCATGGATACAATATTGCTTTTAATATGCAAAATCCCCTTCTCTTCCATGTCGAGTATGTTTAACAGTGCTGTGATATTGGAAGGAGAGCGATTTCCATACCAATAGTTCAGAAAGTTTTTTATGTGCACTGTTAGGGATGTGCCATTAAAATTCCGCCTCTTCTGTTTGTGTTTTATAATGTCACAGGCAGTTTGATATGTTACACCTGTTCTTTGTTGCAGGTGTCATGAAGAGTCAGAACTTACTGAGGCCCAGAAATAAAACCTGGAAAAGAGTCAGAACAGGACAGTAGAAACAGTACCATGGTTAAAGTCATATTGCAGATGTATATACACAGTTCCAGCTAGGATTTGTGGCTAATGTAATTCTTTATTGGAAGGCTTTGACCTTGTTACAGATTCCTGGCAGCTTTTCCCCACTCTATTCATTACTAATGCAAGCTGTCAATCACTTTAGTTCTGCTTTGACATAGATTGTGGCTCATAGGAGTTAGTTCTGTCATTCTTTTTATTTCTTTCATCTTTACTATCCTTTTTTATGGTCTTTAAAGCTGGAAGTATAAAAGGGTTATATGTATATGAAAAAAAATCTGTTTCAGTAACTCTATCAACCTTGTTCGAAACAGTCTTTGATTAAAACATTTACTTTTGAACACAGTAAAATGAGACTGTGGCTTTTTACATACAACATCTTGTAAATTACCCTCCCCTTCAAAACAAATCAGAACTTCTGTTTGCATTACAGTGTTCAGGATTGATACAGGCAGATCAGCTGCCACATCCTGAATAACATATTAGAGAGGTTTTCCCTTTGCATGTGTTTTGACATGAGAGAACCATCATAAGTGATGTCTTACTACACGTGCTAATGTTAGCTGAAGTAACAATTTCCACACCTTATTTCATTTCATTGACCTGGGTGCTGATTAATATTTTAAAAGGCTTGATACAGGTTTTCAGCTCCTATGTCAACCCAGTCTTTGAAAGTTTGGATTTGAATCCTACCAGCCTGGTGATAAATAATTTAATACTAACCAATAGAAAGGGAGTGAACAAATCATTCAGAGCAACCCTTTTCTTTAAAAAGCAACCTATTGGTACTCGTATATAGGTTTGAAGATAAAGATATGAACAATTCATTAAAAAAAAAAGGGCAGCTCCCTTTCAAATTAGAAGATAATATTACTTCCTGATAATGGTGTGAGAATAGAAGAGAAATAAAACTTCATTATTGAACAGTTATGGTATTAAATTCTGACACTAAATATTAATCTGCTAGGTGCTGCTCTGTTATTATCTGCTAGAATAATGAAGCAACCTTTTTTATGCAGAATTCAGTGAGTCCAGTAATTCCTAGTAATGCCCATCAGGTTCACAGTTTTTCTGTAAAAAGAGACTCTGAGGGAGAGCTTGGGATAGCTTCTGAACAGCTGGAGAGGGTTTGTTCCTCTGTCTCTTCAAATAAAGTGTAGTGAGGGGGAGAACAACAGTATCCTACAAGAGTGAGTGTTGCTGGAAGATGTGGTTGAGTGCACAAAAGTCTTACTCAGAGCTGGGTGCCCAGTTTTCAGATTGCCCTGTGCAATCAGACTCTTTGTTCTCAGGAATTTGCATTTTAAATAGACAAGCAAGATTAAGGATAGGCCACATAGTCTCTCTTTTACTCAGCAGGAACTGATGCACAGATGTATTTTCCTCTCAGACACAAAGCAAAATTCATCCAAGTCCCAATCTACTGCCTCAACAGGAAGACCAACCACTCTGTCAAGTCTGTAGTCATTTTTCCAGCAGAGACCTTGGCCTTTCCAGATTTGATCGGTTGAATTTTCCCTAAATATAAGCCTGTGCAGTAAAGCACCCTTTGTAGGGTGCTGCTTCTAATGGAAATACATTGCCAGCATTGATGTACTGTTGATTCACTGGTCAGTTCCAATCTATAATTTCCCACTGCCCAGCAACGCTCTGCTTTCTCTAAGTTTACATTTTGATTTCTGGGTAGAGCAGTGGAACAAGTGGCCAATTCATCATTACCCTAAAAAGGAAGGGTTGGAATGAATAAACCTATTGTTGGAGGGCACCATCTATTTGCCAAATTCTCTTCACAGCAATTAACATGACTACATCTAATTGGTAAAAGGTTCAGGGAGATAGCTAAGGACTTGTTAGGAATTTTTTTTTCCTTGATGAGTTTTACTGCTGAATTATAGATCTCTTTTTTGTGTCTGTATTTACAAGGCTAAAAGTTTATTATTTTTCTTATTAGAGGTTAATGAGTTTGAGTATTTCACATTATCTTTGTTGTAGCTACCAGGTTTAATCTTGAAGATCATTTATTACAAAAGTAGAGTAAATTATATGTTGAAAACAATATAATAGTCTGGATAACAACAAGAATAAGAAAAAAGTTTAAGCCACATATCAGCCCTTTATTTCTCTGTGCAGCGTAATAATCCAGACACATAATAATGCCATGTCTGCTTTAATTGGCTTTGGAAAAAATAACTTATGAATTAGAAAACAGACAAGCTTCAGGGTGACATTTAAATTTAGGCAGATCACTCATACCAATGAACTGCAGTGAAAGGGAAGATGGTTGATGTGTGGTGAGCTCGATGCAGTTCCTCACCAGGAGCCATCAGCAGCCACACACCTGCAAGGCTCAGCTGCTCTGTAGTTAAGTTTGAGTTCAACAAGGACCAAAAACCACTGATGAACTGGTGTTTGTCCCCTCCTTCGAGGCATTTCTCATCTCATACTTCGTGCCCACACTTGTGCACAGTCATGTCCCAAGCAGCAAGGGACAGGGGAAGCACCGTGTGCTGCAATAGCAGAAAGGGCGAGAGGGGTGGAAGTGCTGCAGAAGATCTTCCTTACAAATTTCTGCCAGATATGCAGGTAGGTCTCTTCTGTCTGCTTCATCATTGGGTAGCAGAAAGGAGACCAGCTTACCGTTGTGCAGTCAGCTGGAGACATCATCCTGATGCCTTTGCAAGAGATGGAGGTCTGGTTCCCCTTCCACCTGTGGTGTGGGTGTCACTTCAGTGTCTCTCTTCCCATGGCACAGGAGAAGCTCCTTGGGAGAGAGGTGAGCAACCACTGATCCCTCTGGCCAGGGTAGCGTGGTCCTTGCTGTCCAGTCTCATGTGCATCTTCCCTCCCAGCCGTGGCCAGGGCTTGGGGTCAGGGCAGGGCAGCTCTGACTGCCCCGCGGGATTCAGCCCAAGTGCTGAGCGCAGGCCTTGAAAACGGGGCAAACAAACTTAAAAGGGGGGCAAAACTGATGTTTCTATTAACTACAGAGAGGCCTTGCACTTAGAGAGTGTGACAGGCTTGCACTGAGTATGGGGATGAGGGTAATACCTCTGATGTTTGCTTTGTGTGTTTGGATTGCGAGCTCTTTGGCCCAAGGACTGTGTCTCATCATGTATTTACACAGATCCCAGCACAGCAGGTCACTGGTCTCAGTAGAGGCCTCCAATCTCAAGTGATAATAATGAACTGGCTTTTTTCTAAGTGTTATTTACCCAAACAATGCTGTGCTCTGTTGTGCAGCATTGTTTTTATTAATTTTTTATTTTTTTTTCAGTTCACATGAAATAAAAACATTGTCCACCCAAACACTGAGGAACAATATGAGTGCTCCTCTCCTGCTGGGAAATAAAAATTCAAGACTTTCAAATATCAGTGCTTCCTGCCCCCTTAGTCACTTTGAGGACTTGTGTCTGATGATAAAATGCTTTAAATCCATTTTAAACCTTGTCTAGACTGGCATTCCTTGTCTGGATCTTAGCAACATAACAAAGCTTGCTTTGAAAGTCTCTTTGAGAGACAACCCCCAGTTCGTGTAGTTGATACCTATGTGAAGAAACCCAGTTTATTTGTATAACAGTTGCTTGAATGCATGTTTTCAGAATCTAGCCCAGCATCTTTTAAAATGTGATCGAGCTTTAAAGCTGAAGAAATCTGCAAACCAAACTGTTTTTTTAACTAAGAGATGCATTTTACTTAGGGGGAAAAAAAATACAGAAGGCAATCCAGAACCTCCACTAAACTCATTTTATTAGAAGCAAAGATTTTTTTTTCATGCACTTGTATGTGAAAGGTCTGTGTGGTTTTTTTCTTCTGTACTGAACAGCATTATAAGAAGTTGATTGTGCTTGCAGCTATGTACAAGATCTCTCTATCTTTAGTATGGTGAGATGCTAGGAAAGGCATTTTGGGTCTTATCCGATTGTTTTGCAAAGCATACACAGTTGCTCTCAACCAAAACTACATGATGAAAATGAATGCTTCTACTTCAGTAATGAGGATCAGGCAATGATGCTTTCAGCATGAAACTGCCCAGTGTAGCCAAGGCATAATTTTATTATCCCAGATGAAAGACAAATATGATCTCATTGTATTTTGTATGAAAAACGTTATTTTGAGCCTGTCTGGTTCCTGCAAGCTTGCTGAGCTGTGTTATTCAGTAATGTTTGGCATATGCTAACTGTTTCTGAGGCTGGGGTGGAGAAAGAAAGAAAATAAGGCCAGGTTGGAGCTGCCATCTATTTCCACAGTTTTAGTCTTCCCCTTTGAGTTCTTTGTCAGACAGCTGCAGTCTGCTACAGTACAACTCCAGTTGTTTTGTAAGCTGCAGAGGGTTGAACATCTCACCTTCACAGCCCTCTCACTGCTTGGATTGTGGGAACTGGAGTTTTCAGCATGGATTAAACAGTAATATTGCCAGGTTCACTTTCATTTAGGATGAAAACAGAAAGAGAAAAGCTCTCAGGTTTAGGGAAAAAGTCTAAATTACAACTTCAGATTTCTGATAATCCATAAATAACACTGTTTTTAAGGCTGATGCTTTATTTCGGTCTGTTCGAATGGAATTGCCATGTTTGCGTCCTGAGTTTGGGAATCCTTATAGTGTTTTCTAATGTTCGTTCTTGTTCTTGGAAATAGTTGCAATGAAGTAGGAAAGCTCAGTTTTCATCCACTATTACTGTTTCCCAAATAGAAAATAAAAGATCAAAATTACAATATATTGAATTGAAAGTCAAACTCCCCTACAAACACATTCAAGTATTTCCCTACATTTTCTTGACTTTCACTCTAAAGGAGAGATAAAGGAAAAAACACAAATGCACAAATTATTTCTGAAAATTATCACATTAAATACAAAATGTAAGATCCATTTTAATTCATCGGTGTTTAGTTTTCCAGAATACTTTTGGAAATGCCCACATTTTTTAATCATCTATTCTTTGAATTACCTGTTACTTCCACTTGAAATTTTCCAAGTAGCTCCACTTGATTCAGTTGACTGAGGAGCCTCTAGAAGAATTAAAAAAAAAAACCCAAACTATATGGACTTAATGAGCAACAAAGTTAGTGATCTGTAGCATTAC
Source organism: Pseudotriccus pelzelni (assembly GCA_035584735.1). Taxonomy (NCBI): domain Eukaryota; kingdom Metazoa; phylum Chordata; class Aves; order Passeriformes; family Tyrannidae; genus Pseudotriccus; species Pseudotriccus pelzelni. The sequence goes on along the minus strand of JAWMRA010000146.1, from coordinate 13,851,144 downwards.
CCAAGTGAGTAATTTTCTTTCATTAATGCACCCTAAAGCACCAAGCTGTTTTGTCAATGGGCACTGCAGGGCCATTGCAGGGCTCAGAGAGACAGTTGTGTTGCCAACCGCGGTGTAAGCAATAGGTTTACCAACAAGGAGGGAGAGAGAAAGTAGCTCAGTGTAGGGAGAAAATTAAAGGCCATCTATTATTGTCACGGAAGCCAGTGGCAATACTTGTAAAGATTCTAGCAGAGCAGGGTCACACATCAGTTTGTTATGGCTTTTCCTACTTCCAGTTTCTTGGTTGCTGTGTTTTTTTAAGAGGGCAGCTTGACGCAAAGAGCATCTTGGTTTGAAAGGGGGAGGAAAGTATGTACCTGGCTTACATGAATCCTTCTTGGAGGAAAGCGGAGAAGCAGATAGCAGAAACAGAGGCAAAGCATTGTAACTTCTAAGCATCTCTGGATCACTCAATATGGGACACACAGAGCATATGATATATTAAGGTGAAGTATTGAATATCCATAAAGGACTACTAGCAAATGGTGTCAATTTTCAAACACTTTGCTTTGTCAGCTTCACAAATTTAAAATCAATCATCAAAAAGTCTCTGTATAGATCAGCTGAAGAGGCGTAAAACCTTATGGTTATCTCCCTGACAAAAAAAGTTGAAATTAAAGATGAGTTTATAAAGACTCAGACTGGCAGAATTCTGTAGTGGTAAAATCTGGGGTCGTCCAACCTCTCAGATTAGAAATAAATGCTGAGGAAAAACAATGACACCCAGTGCACTGCTAATAAATACGTCTTGGAGGACAGTTGAACACGTAGAGAAATAGATTTCACAGAAAGGCTTATTTTCAGCATGAATGCTATTTTCTCACTGCATTATCATAAACATGAGAGGAAAAAAAGCTATAAATAAAAAATTCTTGGGCAGTCCCTGGAGACTTGTCAAAAATATGTAGTTTTTGTACACTGCAGTGTAAAAGTATTCATTAAAATTAATTTTTAAAATGCCCTGTCCAATATTAATTGCCTGATGTCCTTCCTTTGATCATAAATTATGAATGAACTGGCAAAAAATGAAAAAACCATGATTCCATTAATGAATTATTTAAGTGTGATTGTTAGTTTTTGCAGTCATTGGCCTAATAAGTCCAGGCTTGTGACACTGGAGTGTTTCATACTTGAGCGCGATGATGATGGTAATGTTATTAACATTACCATGTGTCCCACAAATCACAAACCCAAACAGCTCCTTTGGTGGCTCCACGGTGGCACAGCCGCTCGAGCTCTCCGTGGGTCTGCGCTGCGGGAGAGGGAGGTGGCACTGAGCGAGGGCAGTCGGTGAGAACAGGGTTCACTGGGGGCGCTCCCCCAAGGCAACACTTCAAAGGAGACAGGAGCACACTAAGAGAGGATCTTCTCCCCTCAGCAGCCTGCCAGTGCCAGCAGCGCACGCCACCGGCTTGGCCCATTCCAGCGGCGGCTCTGGGAGCTCCAGCGAGTCCGAGAGCAGCTCCGAGTCCGACTCCGACAGCGAGAGCAGCTCCAGTGACAGCGAGTGCAACGAGGAGTCGCGCAGTGCCACGCCAGAGGTAAAGCCACGCTCGGCTCCTCCCAGTGGGGGCTTGAAGGGGGAAGCGTGGAGGGGAGCGAAATCCTGCTCCCTGTTAGGGAGATGCTGGAGTTCTGTGGTGTTTGATGCTGTTGACTTTTTTGTTTTTGCCTTTGCTGTTTCACATGTGTGACCCACATACTCATTCTAGCTTTTGGAAGAATCTTTCTGGCCTACATTTGAATTGCTTTTAAGAAATATTTAGATTTTTGCCAGTAGCTAGAGAAGACTTTATTGACACAGTATTCAGCTGGGACTAAGGAAAGGCAATATGACAAAACTATGTCTTCAGGGACTAGCTAAACTTTTTAGTTGTATTAAATTTCTCCAGGGCCACATTGTAAACCAGATAAGGAAGCCTAATTAACCATAAATACTCCATAAATACTCCCATAAAACTAGCAGTCACCACTAGTTGACTGAAATAAAAGGGTAAGTTAAAAAGGTTCTCTTTTAAAGGGAAAAGCACTGCTTCTGTCTGAGATTTGTTCCTTGTCATTCAACCTGCAGCCTGAACCCCCCTCAACAAACAAATGGCAGCTGGATAAATGGCTAAATAAAGTGAACCCCCACAACAAGACCATCATCAACAATCAAAATGAGCCCCACAGCGAGACCAGCTCCCAGGCCCAGAGCAACCAGCAGGCCGAAGGGCCAAACAAAGGGAAGCTCAGCAGCAGCCTGCCCCCGAGCGATTCCAAAGACCGGGCGATCCTTAGTCCCATCCGGGAGAAAGCCAAACCGCGGGTTGCCCAGAAAACCCCAGAGGCAAAAAGCTCCAAGCAGAAGTCACCAGCTCATAATGAGCCAACTTCACAAAGGACTACTGGGAAAAAGCAACCCAAAAAGGTAGAAAGGACTTCCAGTGTAGAAGAGTATAACTGGCCCAAACCAAATAATACCAGCAACACTCCCAAAGAAAAAGACACACAGGAACCCCCCGAGCAGCCAAAGGTTCGAACTAAAGCAGCAGTTGGGAAGACCGCTCCGAGGAAAGAACCACGGACTAGCACAGGTCTCACTTCAGAGAAGAAAAAGTACAGAGGCCCCAGCAAAATTGTCCCGAAGTCCCGGGAATTCATTGAAACGGATTCATCTACTTCTGACTCAAACACAGACCAGGAGGAGAGCTTGCAGGCTAAAGTGTTGCCAGCCTGTGCTGGGTCTGGCAGCAGCGTCAAAGTGAAGGACTCTGGCAGTAACATCCTCAGCGTAAGTAGTTTAACTAGCAATGGCAGCAACACATCCATTGACCAGACCAGCAACGACCTGGAGGAGCAGCTCTTCTCTCCCATCCCAATCGTACAAAACGAACCTCTGTCCCCACTGAGAGAATACGAAGAACTCAAATCTCTGTGGGTGAAAATAGACCTTAGTTTACTCTCTAGGATACCTGGACAGGAGCCTTTTGAGACCACGCCTGTGAAAAGTGAACCAAGGGAGGCAAATGTGAAACACAGGCGACCATCTCGAGAGTCCCCTACCCCAGCAGCTGAAAAACCCTCCACAAAATCCAAAAGGAAACACAAGGTAAGTTGTTTTCATCATTTAGAGGAAAACTGAGTTTCTGAGCACCCTCAGGGTCAGGACCACAGCCAGTGATTCCTCACTGCACCTGCCGCAGGGCTGTGGGGAGGCATCACAGCACTGAGGCTTTATTGGTTTTACAAAGGACAGACACAAGTGCACTACAAGTTAACATCAAAAACTAGTAAAAAGCAAACCCCAGCTGACAAAATCAATAAACAATGTATTTTTTTGAGATTTGTCTTACAAGCTTTTTCACTGTATTTGCTCACTTACCTATTAATTTCCAGTGTTCTGTAATCTGCAAAAAGATCAAAATTATGAGTTCACATTAGTACAGGTTCAGCCATACTCAGAAAATGTGACTTCTGTTTGGAAAGCATTATGAATTAGGACTAAAGCATTTCACCACTGGATGGACCACAATGGGCATGGATTCATGAAAGTCAGTGGAACAGTGCTTGCTTACGCTCCTGGTGAATTTAGCTTTATATTGGTTTGTGGTATAAAAAATGTGAATCATAGAAATATAATTTGCCTAACTAGCTGCTCTCTCTCTACACAGCTACCTGAACAAGCAAATATATTTTGACTGAAGGCATTATGTTTTATCATGTGTTTTATGTTATTTATGCCCAAGGGTATCCTATCTTGTGGGATATGACATTGCACTTCAAACTGAATGTGTTTTCAGAAAAAAAACCTGAAGTTTTATATCAGAAATGAATTTTTGTAGTCAGTTTTCCCAGCTGAAATGCTTGTGCTCTGGTCTGTCTGAGAGAAGTCATCATAGCATATTTTATTTATACCCCAAATTTTACAAATCTTTGTGAATGTGACTTCAGCTGTCTGTTCGAGTGGACTTCTTGAAATCCTGAGTTTGAGCAGTCCAGTGCTAGGAGAGAGTTAATACGAGACAAAGACGGAAGATGCCAGGCAGACACAGGGTCTGCTCCCCTTGCCTACATGAGTCACTGCTGGCTCCTTCCCTGTTGAATTAAGTGGAAATAATCACATGAGTAAACTCAGCAGGTTTTTATTCAATTTATGTTCTAGCTGTACACTAAAGGCAGAGATGTAAGAAGGAAGGAGAAAAGAAGAGGAGAAGGATGTATAAATGTCTATGCTTATGTGAATGTATAAGTACACCAGGGTGCATATTAACTATACAAAAAAATTCTTGCTAGGTAACCTCGTGGAGTCTCTGTAGGATAAGAGAAGGAATCTTGTCTAGAATACAAGTGTAGTATTGGCAACTAAACTGAGAGTTCCCAGGAGATAAAAAAAATAACGGGTTATACGAAAGTTGGAACCTCTTAATTTCATTAACTGAGACTATGAATCAGAAAGTAACAAAATGCACAATCTTGCTCTGGGCCTGTGCAAACATAAGCTGGGCTCTGAATCAGCCCCTTCAGTTGCAGTATGATTGTTCATTGCTACCCAAGGGGAAACAAGCCAATTAGGATGACTTGAGGGTATATCAGCAGTTAAAGCAGGGTGGGGAGAGACTGTTTTGCATTTCCAAATCATACTATTAAAAGATTTATTTTAGCCATCTACTAGTGGGCTTGAAGGCTGATATGAAGGTTCCAGTGACAGAGCAATAATCAGCTTTGCTTGTATCATCCTAGTTCAGCCACAAAAGTCATGCATCAGGGAGTCTTCCAAAGCAAACTTTAAACGAGCTGTTACAGTTAATGACTATGCCAGCTCAGTCCTGTATCCTTAGTCCTGTGAGGAATACCTACTCAGGGAAGTTTTCCCATCAGCTTCTATTAGGTCAATGAGTAAAAGGTATTTACTTGAGTAAGGTTTGGTGCTATCTAGTCATTGCATCTGAATTATTAATTAATTTCCAGTGCACTACAGAAGATAGCTTTAGCACATGAGACATTTTGCCTCCTAATTATCTGCTATGTCACTTGTTATATAACTTCATGTCATGTTTGGAGCAGGTTTAGCCCTGATTTCTGGTGATTTTCACTTCTCTTAGACCAGTATTTTAACTGCTGCTACTGTAAAGGAGATTCAGAGATTCCTGAGATCCTCTTAATGGCCAGTGAAGTTGTGCATAAATGCTGGATCTTTTATGCTCTGCCTTTTTTTATTCAAGCAGACAGAAGGCCTGGATACCTTTGTGGAAAGCAAGAAGCAGCGCCTGGAGGACCCTCCAGCTTCGTGCCTGCTCCCACCGTGTATCTCTCCGATACCGAACCACAGAATAACCAGCACTAAAGAGTAAGTTCTGGTTTTTTGACATGACATTCATGAGGGATTTCACAGTACTGTTCTGTAAATGTCTTTGATGTAGATGGGCTATAAAAGCCCATAAGCATAAGTGACATAACATTGGCATTCCTATCCATAAGGAACAGAATCAATATGGTTTTGTCCATCCTTCTGATGGACTGCAGGAATTCAGGGTGCTGACACAATCCTGGCGTACTCTTCAACCCACACATTGCATTCTCTCAGTGTTCTTTCTTGCCTCAATCATCTTTAACCTCTGTGGACAAGAGAATCTCACTAAAAGTGGGATTTATTTGATTGCCTGGAATTTATTTTTTTAAGTTGTCTTCATAAGAGACAGTTCTCAGTTTTATTGAATGAAATAGTGACTTTGCCGTTCTGTTAAGCAGCTCTTGTTCTTTTAGCTGTGTATACAGAAGTGCCAGGGGTGACCATCCTAAATGTTTCTGACATACGTGCTCTGTATTTCAGCAGACATACATTTTGGACTGTCTTACATGGCTATAATGGTTGTGCAAACAGGTGCCACCTGAATAATGATTCTGATTATAGAGTCACAAGATTAACATTTTGTAAATAACCAAAGAGTCCAATTCCCTTCTGTTACAATTTTGTGCTTTTATGATTTTGAGATGAGGCACTTCTCTCTGCTTTGCACTAGGACCAGCAAAGAACCAAAATCACAATGTGCTTCTGAAAACAATTTGAGGGTAGTAGTAGTTAACTTTAGATCAAGTATTTATGAAATAGCACCCTAATTTTAAAACCCTTAAGGAAGGTTGATCATCATTTTATTTATACTGATGTAATTACAGATAACTTCAGTCCTTGAACTAACCCCTCATTCTGCCACTGGTAAAGTCAGAGTATAGTCTGGAAAAGGCAGATGAGTTGAAAGTTTCAGTGTGATCTGTAACATGTTGCACATTTGATAAACATCGTGATGGGTGTTGCCTGATTATCGTTGCTAGAAACACAATGAGCAGAGATATATTGCAGAAGGAATCAAGGATTATCCATCCCCAACACCTCCACAATCCATTAAAAAAAAATCTTTCTATTCTTGTCACCAGCAGGCCCTTAGGATCCACCCCCAACCTGATGTTTCTTAATTTGAGCTTGTTTTCCAGATCATTAATTTGATTCCTCAGAGCTTTCAAGCCTTTGGTATTCTCTGTTAAAACATAATTGTGTCCATCAATAGTTATTTCCATATGCTAGGTTTTTCTCTCACCTGCCTCAAGTTTCAAAACAAAATTTCCTGACTTTTCCACTGCAGTAACTGAGACCAGGATCGCACTGCAGCTGTTATTAGTGTCTTCTGAGTTTGCTTGAAACAAATGCAATATTTTTTGATAATTCAGGTTTTCAACCCCCAGAGACATGCAACTGAATGTAGATCACTGTATTTCCCAGAAGATCAGGGAGCTGGATGAACTGTATGAAGACAAATTTCTGGAGAGCCCCAGATTGTTTTTAAGCAGTCAGGAGCGGTTCTCTTCTCCAGAGGGCCAAGTTTTAAAGGGAGGCAGAAGAAAGTCCACTGTTCAAGGTCATGGGGGAAAATAACACTTCAGGGGTAAAAGGTTGAAAGACAGGCTTGCCATTTGCTCCTTTATTCCCAAAGGTTCTAAGTTTTCTTTCAGAACTCTTAGGTCTTGTCATAAAGGCTTTGAGAAATGAGGGTGATTCAGCTACAGGTGTGATGATCTTCATCTCTAAAGAAGGTGTTAAATTCCATGGTGGATGTTCACACTCAGTAGGAACCCTAGGTCTCTCCCTTTAGAACTCAATCCCTGTGCCAACAAGTCAAGTTTCCCAAGGCAGACTTCAGAGATTTTCATTGGGCTTTTTTATAGGAGTGTTTTACAGGAGTGTTTTGACAGAAAGACCGTGATCTCTGGGCCAAAATTTGGAGACATTTGGAGACATTCTAGAGTAATCAGGGAAAGAGAGGTCACACCTGTGCTTTTGCATCTCCCATTGGCTGCCTTGCTATGGTTTAGGCATTTGGATACATTTCTCTCATAATCTTTCCATAAATATATGGGCTCAGTAAAGCAAGCAAAGATGCACAATTAATTTTTAAAGGGTCACATGTCTAATAAGGGCAATTATATGCCTGATTTCCACAAATTTCTATGACTGCACATATTGTTTGAGTGTAGAAATTTCAAGTAAGTTGTGAACTTAAAAGGCGTTTACACAAGCAAAGAGTGGGTTTGTATTGTGTAGTCACTGCATAAGCCGTAGTTATCCCTGTTTGTTCCTTCCCTCACACACTCTGGGGCTGATGCCTGTTCCTAAATCTCACCTGACACTTAAAATATGACTATTCATACTATTGCCACTGTATTTTCCTTATTTCTGATACTTCCTAGCAAATGAAGGAACAGATGATTCAGTGGTTTGTCCAGTTAGTAATAATACCTTGAAACGCTGCTGCAAGGCTGGATTTTTGTCAGATCAGCCGCCTGCTTTGTAGCAGAGGATTATTTATTTATATTTACTTGCTTGCCAGAGCAATTTTAATTTAAGCATTAATTGTATTTGCTGCTGAATACCTTTTATATCTGAATAATTGATCAGTAGACCCAGGCTAGACACAGCACTATTCAGCCACATTTGGCTGTTTGTAGCGACACAGAGAGTTATGCAAACTGCGAGCTTGAATTTCAAGCTGGATTCACACCAGTGAAACATGCCCACCATCTAGTAGGCATGCTGGAAGTCTGTCTGAGGCAAGCATTTCTGCCTGTTTTCCAGGATTTCCTGTTCCCTTTTGTTCGACCTTTAGCTGAAGATGCACCTGTACTTCGCAACGTATATTAGCCGATCCCTCGGGTAGTCAGAGCAGCGTTCGTGGGGGTTCCTTGGTGGCAGAGGGAGCCTTCACATCTCTGACAGTGACTTCAGCTTCACTCAGTTGCTGCCATTGGGTCCAAGCTAATGTGGGAGTGACCTTTCCCTGTGAACCTGCTGCAGAAAGTCAGATACATCATCAGTGTGCAGCGTTTCACTGTGGACCGGGGGAGCAAAGGGAAGCCAAGGGACTGGTATAGATAGTGGCTTTGTCTCACTAACAGGCCAGAGATACCACTGCATACCACAAGGAGTGGATAAAGGAAGAGCAAAGAAAGGCAGCTGGAAATGTGAGAGTAGTTGGAAATCCCCCCTTCTTCATGCACTGACCTCTTGTTGCCTGCTTGCTTGCTTTCAAAAAAACAAACCAGGATGAAAAAAAAAGAAAAAAAAGCAGATGGGAAACCTTCTACTTCCTTGATAATTGGCCTTTTCAGACACAAAAAATTAAACCCTGCAGCCACAAGACCATCAGTTCTGCTTGTAGTTTTTCCGTGCACTTTTATTGTGTTTCTCCCTAGATTTTAAATATATTTTAAGTAACAATCATGTCAGCAAATTAAACCATTGAGTCTTGGTAATTATTGCAATAAATTCATTCAAAATTAGCGATTACTGCAATCAAAGACCAGTTTCTTAGGCCATTAACAGCCCAAAGCAAAGTGACAATCTGGTTAACTGCTGGTAACAACCTATTTCATGGAGGTTATTGTTAACATAAATGCTTTAGAGTTAATCTGAGGGACGTAACATCGCTAAATAAATTATCATCTTAATTCCTGCAAAAACGCATAGGATTAAGTGGGCAATAGGGGGAGAAAAGAAAAAAAAAAAACCCACATTATAACTGCATTGTTGAGGGGGGGTTAATGTAGAAAAAATATCCTCTAGTGCATTTTCCTTTGTGGTTAAATCTTTCCACCCACAGAATGACTTGTGTGCTAGAGTTGAGTAGCTGCACTTATGCCTTGGTTTGCCCCATCGTATATTTGAGTCCAAAGATTAAGTGAACTGGTGAAATTTTAAGTAGTGAAGTTTTAATCATGGCACTTGCAGCGTTCTTAATTTTTTGTTGCACTACCCTCTTAATTCCTCCAGCTCTATATAGCATCTGAGAAATGCTGCATCAGTTGCTTTATATGGGTCTTAAATTTCCCCATGCAGTGGTAAACTCTGTGGACAGAGAATTAGCCCCAAAAATAGCCATGGGTGTGCTGAGGAACCTCACTCATGGTGCAGGGTCAGATCCTGCAGGGGACTTGTTCAGCGCCTCCCATTCTATGTTTCTTCAGATGAGTTTGAGATGGAGCTGCAGACCCAGTTGTTCTCCCCTTTGCAAAGCTGTCCTGGGGAGAAAGAAGAGCTCCACACTCATCTGAGCACAGTGACACAGAAAACTACTTTGCTCTGTGCTCCCACCCATGTACGCATGTTCAGGATTCCCTGTGAAGGGCGTGTGTTTGGGAGGCAGAGGGTTTAGATTCTGCTCCTGGGTATTTCATTAACTTTGCCTGCTTTGTCTCTCTACAACCCAAGAACACATGCATGCTTTGTCAGGGCAGTGCTCGCCCTCCTTTGGAAAACTTTCCTCTGGAAAGAGTTCAGAGTGTTATTGTGCTATAACTATGGTAACTTGACTGAGTTCCAAAATGCCCTTTGGGGGTCAGAAAGCTAACAGATGGAGCTTTGAGTGAGAACTTTCTGGAGGACATATTGCAGGACCACATGTGCATAAAATCAGTCTCCTCGAAGAACTGCCAGCCTGTTCCAACATGGTTGCTTTCCTTTGATCTGCTTCGGGCCCATGTGTTTCCCAAGCAGGACAGCATCCATCCCCATCCTAATGTAAGGCAAGATGAATTCTGGGCTCGTTTTATTTCTTCATCTGAAGATCTCTTATATCAGAGGCTTTCAAATAAGGTATTTTTAACTCTGCTTCAGTTGAATCAAAATAGTTTTGGGTAGACAAGCTATAAAACCTGAAACATGAGGAGTTTGTTTGATTTCACTCTGTGATTTCATGGATAGGCTAAAATATTTCTGTATCACCAAAGGGCCAAAGTAGAGGAATGACCAAAGCAGGTGTAGATGTTGATACTGTCGGTGAAACTGCAGAAGAGGCCAGACTGAAATGAGAGAGAGAGAGCTCCAAAATAAGGAATAAGGAAACCTGGCTTGTCTTCTCCTCTTTTCCTGGTTGCTGTAAGGCAAAGTAGATCTATAATTCCTGACACTGACTGAAAGTGTGAACAAAACATAAATTCTTGTTGACTTAATTTGTTATTGAAATTTTAGTCAATAATCATGAAAAGTAAATGATCATGTAGTGCAATATTAGATGTCTAACAAAAGATTAAAATTCAGGTTATCTTCATTGACTGAGCTGGGACAGTACCTGAAATAAAAATCTATGAGTAGATTAACGTGTTAAACAGTCAGTGGGGTGTTGGGTTTGGTTTTTTCTTTTTTGATGGATTGGAATGGAAAAAGGTCTACCAGGGGTTTTTTTTGTTTTTACTGTGTATCACAGCTGCCATTTCTAGCCAGCTAACAATTTCTGTACATAAAGCAGACAATAGATTATCATATTACTTGAGCTTTCATGTCAAAACCACATTCATTTTCTGAATCACGTTCAATTCATCAGCCAATATTTGCTCAAGAGCTTTTGCCAGCTACAATGTATCATTTTAATATAGTGTTGAACATTGGTTTTATTCTAGAGGTTAAATAATTATTATCTTGTTATTGTTACGATTATCATTTTGCAGTTGTTTCTTTTTTTGGTTCTCATGCTGTGTGCTATTTGGGCTTTTTGCAAAGGTTGCTTATGTGGCCCTAATCCACCTCTTAAAAAGATGCTTAATGTTAAAAACATAAATAGTCATACTTGATGTCAAAGGAAATAACCCTGTGCATAAAACTTTCCAGCACTTTGCTGAGTCAGAACCTCTATGACCTCTCAAATGAAGACTGACTCAAATTAGCATTTAAATTGAGTGCAATTTGTACTAATGCACTGCAAGTTGTCCTCCAAAGCAGAAGGTTTCTGCAGCCATGGAAAAGGCAGAGGCAGCTCTTCTTGTCGTCCCTGACTGTCCCCTTGTGACTCACCTCGTAGTTCAGGGGGACTGCAGGACAGATTTGAGGGCAGAGCTGGCTTCCCAGTAAATAAAATCCAGAGCTTTGTGCTGGGGAGGTTTAACCAAGGTTCTTGAAGTGCATCTGGTTCTATCTGTGTCCTAGGAGCAGTGGTAGCTCAGTGAAGAAGGTGACAAAGAAAAGAGAAGAGAAGCTGTTCCCTCCTCCGTTATCCCCGCTCTTGGATGAGCCTGTGCACCGACGGCACAGCAGTGACAACAGCTCCTTCAGCCAAGAGACCACTGTCACCAACACCTCCCAGACCAGCAGCTCTTCCTCCTCTGTCTCTAAACACAGAAAGAATGAAAATAAATCCTCTTCTAACCCCAAAGGAATCTGTGTAAGTAACCAACCTCGATTGTGTGGAGTGAACAAGATAAAATAAAGTTAACTTAGATTTGTTATGTTTGATTCCCACCCACCCCACTCCCCAGTATCTATTTCTAGATGCTTAGGTAGCCACACTCAAGGGCAGTAAGTAGTGGAGCAAGGCATAAGCAACTCTTGCAAGTTCCATTTTTAGATCAGCATTAGGCATCTACGTGGTGTTGTCTATCGCTCCTTGAAACACCAGGTCCCTGAGCCTCAGAGAAGAGCCTTTGCAGCCACCAATTAGCTGCAGTTAGTATTGACTATGTAGCTGCAACACACACATTTTGAAAATAAAACTTTAGGGCTATCACCTGAATAATTGTCCCAAATTCTCAGCCACAAATAAGCACAGTAGTTCTACCGAATGTTGCAGACTAAACTAAACAGACCAAAAAAATCTAACAAAAAAGCTAATTGTCCGTGGCACACTCAGCATGTTAATATCCTCTCTCAGGTTTGCAGGCTCCCAGCAGCAGGGTTTATTTACACTTAATCTCCATGAAGCATGTAAATAGGGTTCCCCCCACCCCGTCCCCCAAAAAACATCATTCTGTTAGGGCCATCTCCCCATCAATGGCTTTCACATAGCCATTTCCTTCCTGCTTGCTTTTTACCAGATTCAGATGGCTTTTTGCTGAAAATACATGAAAAAGAGCTAAAACTACATAGGAAGTTCATTTAAACAAAGTAAAATTTTACATCAGTTTGTCATCCTCTTTTTAGCTTAAACAGGGAAACATTAGGATTTTGGCCCATTTTAGAAAACAACCCTGCCTCAAGAGTTTCAAACACATCATTTAGCATCAAACTGTATCTTAGTATCACTGTCAAGATTAAAAGACAGGAAGAGAATTCTGCCACAGAAAAGGACATGCACAGCCCCGTTTTTCACAGTTCATGACTTTGTGAGAGGTTGTTACCCTGCACTGTAATAGTAAAACTCACAAGCTGCATTGGATCATAGGTGACAAATCGCTTCACCTTATTCATTCATCCCTGTTGCTTTCTGATATCATTGTGTCACTTCAAGCTGCGACAGTAATACACACGCCTTCAACTGAAATCAATGCCAAAATGAACTGCATATGTCAGCAAATAAACAATGCTATGTAAACAGCAGGGCCTCTTCCTCTCATCCCAGCATCTCTAGTCAGATTTATCCTTGGTTAATCTCTTACCTTGATACATGAAATATTTTTCCTCTAAATGATTTTCTCCAAATACATTTCCTCTAAAATTCTTTCCCTGGTTCATTGGTTCGTCTGTAATTTAGTTTATCTGGTTGTGGACTAACCTTGCAAGTTGCAATTGCCTGATTTAAATGCTTATGTTGTGCTTATGGTTTTAATAAAAGTCACAACTCCTCTGACTTCTGCTTTCCGTTCTCCCTATAGCAAGAGTTCGGAAATCATTCCCTGCTGAAATCTAAGCAGACTCTTCAGTCAGCTTAACAGTTAGCTCCTACTAATATAGAAAAAAAGGTTCTGTTAGTGATACACCTTGAAGGAAGCTGAGTTTACATCCAGCCCTCCTGCATTAGATTTCCTCACTCTTGCTTTAACCAGTGTCTCTAATGAGTAACATTGTGATAGCAAACTAAAAATTACACCTAAAAGGGTAAGTTATTGAATTCAGGTGAGGACTCAGGAGTGCAGTCATACTTCCTAATTAACATGTTAGGCTCGCATTATGAGGAATGGAAGGGTGGTTTGGTGAGGTAACTTGGATGTAGTTGGGTATCTGTGAGTGCTGCTTTGTGTCTTAGCCTTTTTTTTGTTCGTTTGAAGGACTTTTGTTTTCATTTGGAGGTGGGGGGGGTGTGGGTGTGAGCACCGAAATCGCTGGAAGGTGTTTGTTTGAACAGTGAATAACAGTGCGGTGTTTTCTAGGAGGAAGAATCTCACAACACACCAACAGCCAACACTCTTCTTGACACCAGCCATCTAGAACCAGACATCTGGTCTGCAATGCCAACACTTTCCAACGGGAATTCTGAGCCCAGAAGACCCAAAATAACATTTGACGATGTGTAAGTTTTATTGACTCTGTGTTAGCTGCCTGTTCTGTAGTTGGGATTTCCATGCAAGCAGAGCTCCCAGGGAAGGAGAGTTTCTTGATTACAGTGCTGGCGTTGGGCACTAGTGTGGATAATGCTGCACAAAGGCATACACAGTTTTAATCTTTACAAATGAATTGTTGTCACTGATTAATGAAGACTCTGTTGATAAATGTTTTCAGATCATGGATGTTGGTTCACGGTAATTCTTCTTCATTTTTTTTTTTTTATTTTAGCTCCTCTAATGGAAACTTCTTATACTTAATTAGTTTAAAATATTTTTCCTTTTCCTCTGTTCAGCACATATTAATGGGTCCTTTGGGTGGCCAGTTTCTACAGCTACTTATTTTATATTCTGGTCACCTGTCATATTTTTGCCTGCAGCAGCTTCAGATTGATACTAGGTTAAGATTTAAAGAGATAAGTGGGTGTGTGTGTCAAAATTGTTCTTGAAAGCAGTCAGCAATTTTTTTTTAACAATGTTTGACCAATTGTATGAAAGCAAAGACTTGAATTAATTGGTTTTGTCTCTTTAGGCTTCACAATGCAGATTATTACATGCAAGAGGCTAAGAAGCTAAAGCATAAAGCAGATGCATTGGTAGGTTATCACTGGAGTTTTTTGTTTCTGTTCACTATGGAACTCGGTATTATAAAAATGGCCATTCTGCACATGTTGTAAAGGTTCTGAAACCAAGAGGAGCCCTGCTGTTGGGCATAAAGTGTGCTTCAGACTGTGCTCCATAAACACGCGGTGCACAAGTCAGACCCTGAGCGCCATTCCTCGCCTTTAAGTATTTGTTCCCAAAAAAAGAAGCTCCTTACAATAGCTGGTGTTTCTTCCAAGGAGGAGCAACAGTCATGCTGTTTATGAAGGATGCAAGATAATGTCATGAAAGTTGATGTGTATTTGAAATTCGTTGCTCCTATTCACTTTGGGCCAAAAGCAGAAGTGTTGAAATATTCCATAGCAGAAAGTAAGGACAAGCAAATCACCCTCCCACCCCATTATGAAGTGGTAAAACTTCTGTTTCCAATCCACTTGTGTAAAATTTGCAACCATTCATTTTTATGGAGAGCATTCATTTTTGTTGCATGCTTTTAGGTTGGTAAAGAAAGCCTTCCCAAAAAATCTTGCAATGAGGGAGTTCAGTGCTGGGAAAGGTTTTTCTCTCATTTTACTCCAGATGAAATTCCGATAAGATCGGCCCAATTTTGCAAGGTGTTTTGATTTTGATAAAACTGCATAGTCTGCCAGATTATATTCTGTCAGGATTTGTTCAATCTGAACTATTGCCAGCCCTGAAGTGCCTTTAGTAGACATTTTCTTTGTTCCTGTAAGCTACATAAGGTGCAAAACAGCAGCTCATTTAGGCAGATTTAGTGGAATTTGGTTCCTCTACTTAGTTTAAGTAAGATGTCTAAAATGGAGTGTGGCCATCTCTTTGCCCCTCAGAATCACAACTGAAAAGAAACTGGGTGATTATTCATCTCTCACTTTATTATTTGTGGGGATTTTGCATGCATATTCTGTCATTCCACACTGGAGATTTTAGGCTTGGAAATCAGTGTTTGTCTAAAAAGAAAACCAAACCCAGAACAGTCCCATGCTATGTTTTTAAAAAGCAAACCAACCAAACAAAAAAAAGAAATGGCTCTCCCTCTGCTGTCAGTGAGAGCTAACGTGTCAAGCTGCCTGCTTCAGCTCTCTGGGCTCCCTTTGGATTGGGGCACAGTGTTTCCAAGGTGTGTTCTGTGAGAGGCAGGTTCAGGTTTTTGGCAGCCTGCTATGACTGTCAGTGAGGTAACAGTCATCCCTCCCGACGTGCCCATTTACAGGAGGTGGCCTGATGGCTTCCAGCCTGGCTCGGCAGAGCTCAGGCAGGAAAGGCTGGCAGGAGCAGGCTGACAACACCTCCCACAGCTGGGTGACCTTTAAACAAAATACACATGGTTCTGGCACAGGGATACCTGCTCCACACAAGCAAATATTTACAGGCTCAAGCTCCCGATGATCTCAACATGCCATGTCAATCCAGCTCCCTCCACCGCCTGACACTCTCAGAAGGTGTTGACCTGTCTCCTGTCCTCTTACCTTTGCTTGTGCCTTGCAGAATCAGGGGTGTTTCTGGAGCAGAACTAAGAGGAGCAGGCACAGCACATCCCACTGCTGCCCGCGGGCAGGCCGTGCCTGTCGCACGCAGTTTGACAGCCCGCGTGCCCTGGTGGGAGTGTGAGGCCATCCACTGCAGTCAGCTTGCTGGCAGACATAAATATCCACCAACAAAGAACCTGCTTTTTCTTTCTGCTGTTTAGGTCTCAACTTTTTTTTTTTTCTTTCCCCCCCCCCCCGCCAATGCAGCTGCACACAAATTATCTGCATGTAACACATTTGCTGTGCAATCCCGTGGTGTTACTTGTCCTGTGGAAACAATTGCTGCTGGTTACTCGGCGCTGACATGACAAAGCACAGGCAGCACTGAAAGATGTGTTGCAGTGGCTAGAAAGATAATGCATGTGACCTCAAAATGTGTCAGCAAATGTTAATGAGATTTGTGGCAACGCTGTTCCTGAGCTTGTACAGAAAATAGATTTCTGGTGAAGGGCAGGGCATTTCATGTCTTACGAGAGCAACCCCATGGAAACCTCTGCTTGTCTGGGGCTGCAGTAAGGGATCAAATAATTTGGGTGGGCTGCTGCAGTGGCAGCTGACTGTACCATATGGAAGAGATCTTGGAGACCTCACTGTGTTCCCAGCTGAGATGTGATGAGCTGGAGTCATTCCACCTACTCCACAGGATCGGATCCCGTTTCTGGCTTGAACTCTGTGTCTGTACTAAATCTGCTTGCAGCCAGATTCCTTTTTCATACCACAAAAAGTCATCTTTGGAAGGCTTTTTGTCTTCCAAAATGAATGGAAATTCTTTCAAAGTGAAAAAAAGAATTTGAAGAATATGCTGAGAAACAGCCATTGAAATAGAGGGAAAGCAGTCAGAAACATTCCCCTTTTCTGATCATTGAGTTAATACCTAAAAATTATACAAAGGCTTTGTATGTAATCAGTGCACAAGACTAGAACTTAAAATTAAAGGTGTGCAGAGGGAGCTAACTATAAGAATGGCTTCAAAAGAACCATAAAGACAAATATACTGTTATCTTGGACCAATAATAAATGCTATGCTTAATATGTTGCTAAAATAGGCTTCAGTTTTGTGAATGGAAACATATGCAGATGCATCAAAAATATTTTGATAGAGACATAGAAAGAAATTTTTAAATTATTTAAAGTATATTGGATCTCCTATATCAAATGCCACATTAGTAGAATTCTTACATCCAGCTATCAAAAACTGAAAATGTTAAATACTATTATAAAATACGTACTATAAAAATGTCATATATAATATTCATTACACATAAAAAAAGAAATCAGTATGTCTAAGTCAGTTTAATCACAACCATTATGAGGGCTAAAACCTTTAGCAATAAAATCCTAGTAAAATGAAATATTTAGCAGTGCTATATTGTCACACTTTTTTTCCCTGCTCTTTCAGTCATCACATAAGTGATGAGATTTTTTTTTTTTTGATCAACAGTTAACACAGAATATGACATCAGATAAATGCCGTGGAGTTGTTATTTAACCCTTGCATAGTGACATTCAACTTAGTTCATCTGTCAAGGAGCAATATGGATGTGTTCAAACATGCTTAGTGCCTCTCCTTGCCTGTGTAAATCCATGCATGTCAGTGGGCATACATTGACTTTCTTCTGTGGAGCAACCAGCCACAAAGTACCTGAAAAGAGCTGGTAAAAAAAGTAGGCCCTGCCTTAATTACCGTATGAAATCATTCTTAATTACCAGTGTCGATTTGCTTTCATCCTAATGCTAGTGTTCCTTTGTATGATGATCTGCCTACCTAGAAATTAAAGCTGAAGGATTTTCTTGACGGTGTCATTCCCATTTCAGCTGGAGAAGTTCGGCAAAGCAGTGAATTATGCTGATGCTGCCCTCTCCTTCATCGAGTGCGGGAACGCTATGGAGCGAGATCCATTAGAAGCTAAATCTCCATACACCATGTACTCAGAGACTGTGGAACTCATCAGGTTAATGTCCTTTCTGTGATCATTTTCATCATCTCGTTTCAGTCATAATTAGAACCTGCTATGTTTTAAAAAATACCATTTCAACGTATTAATGATTTGTCCAAGGCATCTTCATCTCAGAAGTCATCATAATTAGTTCTTGCCATTTTATTAATGTCATGGAAAATTTATAATTGATGGACACTGCTTTTATAAATTATCCCCTTTAGAGGTTATAATGTGAGTGTTATAATTTGCAATATTCATAAAATTAAAATTGAAATGTAGTGGGTGGAAGTAAAGTATAGTAATTTCACTGTTTGGCAATGACACTTGTCTTTTAAAAGGTGTAGTTTTATAATTCAAAACATTAAAGGGAGTCTATCAGGATTTCTATTACAAACCCCAGTTTTAGAGCTTTATAGCTTGGCTGTTAAAAAAAAAAAAAAAAAAAAGCAAAAAGCTGAAATTTGGGACATAAGATCACAGCCAGAGAGGAAACTTCCATATGTCTTGTATTGAAAACAGTGTATTTTTGATGTTAGAGGAATATGAAACAGTTGAATTAATTTTAATACAGTTTTGTAGACTCATAGGCTAGAATATGGATGAGAGAGCCTTTACTTACTAATAAAATGTCTGAATTATTGCTTTAAAATCTGCTACTATTCCTTTCAGCTGCTTCAGTGTTGGCTCCGTAGAAATAATGGTCTCCTGAGTAACTAAGGACTTGTTTGCTTTGCTTCAGCAAATTATCAAAGTGAAATCAAGCAGGATTAAATGTACCTGTAAATAGAACAACAGGATTTTTCCTCTTCACTGTGATGCACCTTTGCTTTCCCCAGTGTATGCTGGGAATATCGCTGTTAATGTCAATGTAATTACTGGAAGTTTGCACAAGAGAAAGAAAGGAGGCAAATCAGGCCCTAAATATTTGGTTTTTAATATGACAACGGTGGTTTTTTAACATGCCAGATTAGCTATTAGGGACTGCCAAGATAATGCATGTTTTACATTTTGAGCAAGTAGGTATTTGCATAATAAAATGTATCAAATCTTAAGAAGCTCTTACTCTCAGGTAAATAATATGCCTGTTAAATATTTAAAAACATGTTTTTGCATTCCACACTTCATAAAGAGAAGAGGAAAATCTAAAGAGATCACTCAAGAAAGAAATTATGTTCACTCAACACTTGATCCATGTTAAACCCTGGGGAGCAGAGGACCTAGAAAAGGAGCAGCCCACCTCTGCTCTGCTGTGCCAAAACTTGTCCTGCACTTTGTCAGGGGGCAGTTCAGTACTGTGTGTCCTGAACCACACAACTGCAGTTGCATGGCTGGATAAATTGTATTTAAAGAGATACTCTTTTTAAAAAGCAGTGCTTTTTCATAGGAGCGTGCTTTTGTTTTTTTGAGAAAACCACACAGCACAGTTGAAAATGTTGCCCCTCCATCCAGCAGTTCGTCTATGCAGAGTTCATGGACCAAAAATCTTTGTTCAACCAGGAGTCGTAACACATGCACCGCTCAGGTCAGAGAATGGCAGCTCCAGGAGTCTCTCACGAATGGGCAATCCCTGCAGGCTCCCTGCAGTGCTGGTGCTGGATGGAGTCAGTGCATGGCTGTGTCTTGGAGCAGCTGCCACTGCTCTGCCTTGCTGCTCCTGGCACAGCCCTGCTGCAGGCTACGTGATAGAGAAACCTTGGCATGGCAGCAGCACCTGAACTGCTTTTGGAACTGCTTTTGGCCGTGGAAGAATCTGGAGAACTTTGTTATATTAGATCTCCAATATCTAAATAGCTAAAGTCGAGTGAGATCAATTCCACCACCTACCACCAAAGGTGGAGCTTAACATACCAACTGTTGCCTGCAGCATCTTGTAGCAGGCAGTGAGACTGATTTGTTTATTTAATTGCTGTCAGTGGTTGGACGTGGACAAAAGGTGATTGCCCAGGCTCAGTAAACTCCATGAACAAAGGTGTAATTAGCGTGGCACCTAATGTTGACATCGATATTTACTGTAAGATAACAAATAGAAGGAAATTTTTCTCACTTTTACTCCTCCCTTTATCAGAAACATAGTTTTCCCCTTTTGCATTAGCTGTGTCTGTCGTGAGTATCTGCATCAGATACCTATTTGTGAAAGCAAGTAGAGCATCAAAAAGATGGGGAATATCAGAGATCTGACTGTCAGATGTGTTTTAAGTTAATGGTAATTTTAAAATCCCTAACTTAACACTGAAAATCCCAGAGGGACATATATCTTTGTGTTTGATGAGATTCATTCAGTGTGACTGGAACAACAGTACCAAGGAGCAGGTGAGACAGGGCGTGGAGGAAGCGCATCAGGTGGTGTGTTTACAGCTGGGAGCTGCTGGTGGGGGTGGTGGGAGAAGGCAGAGCCAGAGCAGCACAGCCTGCCTGCACTCCATTACCTCCCTGTAAATGAGGACTCATCAAGACTGCCTGGATACCTTAAAACTTTCTTATGCAACGCTGAACCATATTACTTATTCTAACACAAGTACCTGTGAAATTGCATTAGGGCTCAGAACAATGATTTTATGCGATGAATTGATTTTCAAGAGACTAAATGCATGGAATGGAGTGTGCTCAGTTAAAGTGAAAAAAAGACAGGGGAGGTAGGAATACTCAATCTTTGATCATCCAAATGCTGGACAGCAGCAATTAAATAGAGAGGGGAGACCAAGTACACAAGACTCATAAATTAATGAACCCATGAATTAAAAAAGCTGTGAACGTGACCTTTCCTGTATTTAAAACCATTTTCTGTATAAAATATATTAAAAGCTTTGAAGAAGCATTTATGAGAAGGATTTTCAAGATATTATTCAAGCCCAAAGTATTATATGTAAAACCTTATTATACATCACTTTACGCTTCAGTTCATATAGGGCCAAGATCTTATGCTTCTGTCCAACACTCATTACAAATGTTTGCAGGGCTCAGCCTAGTTGGCTGGATATAATATCATTAATATATCCAAGAATAGTTCACCTTGTTGGCCCAGAAAATTGGTTGGTGATTTACCTTAGCCCTCCAGATTTTAAGTGGTGCTTTCTGTTGAGTTTTACGTTGATCTCATCGTTACAGAACACTGTGACCGTTAACTGTTGCAGCTGGAGAAGAATATCTATGTGTGGCTGTTATTTTTCAGTGTTACCAGTACGCTTGGAAACATCTTAACTCTCAATTTCTTCTCGCCTTTCTGACAAGGTATGCAATGAGACTCAAGAATTTCACAGGCTCTTCTGCCACAGAAGGGGACAAGAAATTAGCAGTTTTATGGTAAGTCCCTTTGCGACAATGAGAGAAGCAGCTAAAATCTTAAGGAGGACTTTAAAAGTACTGAATTACTTAAGCAGCTTACAGAAGATCATTATTCTTGTTTTCCATTAAACTATTAAAGGATAACTAATGGATTTCTTCAGCAGCTGACTAAACATTTATTCTTCTAATTTATACTCTTATCAAGATGGGATTTTAATGCTTTTGACCACTTTTTTTTTTCCTTTCTCCATTCACTTGTGTTTCAAAATTTAACCTTAGAACCGAAACTACAAAATATAGGTCAGCTTTATTTTTTTTTTTTTACAGTTTATAGGTTTCATTAAGCAATGGAATTAACATAATCCTTTCCTAATTACCACAGCTACCGATGCTTATCACTTCTCTACTTGAGAATGTTTAAACTAAAGAAGGACCATGCTATGAAGTACTCCAGATCTCTGATGGAATATTTTAAGGTAATCTTTATTCTGTTTAATTTATTGATATGAAATGAAACTCATACCAGCACTGAGAGCTCTCACAAGTATAACTGCATGACTTAAAAGTCCCACATTTAACCTCTCCCCTGGGAAATGCAGGCAGGATGGCTGCCAGGGAGTGGGGACAGAAGTGATTTAGGGGATTTTTGGATTAGTCACTTGATTCAAAGGACCATACTCGGTAATTCTACTAAAATAACATTATTCTCAACACCGTGTAATGTTTATGCAAGTTTCTAAAAAGGAACCTGATTCTTTCAAGGTTTCAATGTGGAAGTGATTATAAACTGACCCCCAATGAACCATAATAAAGCAATT
The DNA here is from genome assembly GCA_035584735.1 of Pseudotriccus pelzelni. Taxonomy (NCBI): domain Eukaryota; kingdom Metazoa; phylum Chordata; class Aves; order Passeriformes; family Tyrannidae; genus Pseudotriccus; species Pseudotriccus pelzelni. The sequence goes on along the minus strand of JAWMRA010000146.1, from coordinate 13,829,136 downwards.
ATTTAGGCTGTAGTTAGTTAAGTTTGGATTTTCAATTCAATGAGATTTGCTGAAGCTTATTGCGGTCTCTGAGATTTCTACTTTTATTCCTGTGGAACTTCAAATTGCCTTATCTACATCTTGAAGGTTTGCCTTTACCTTAAATTGAGTGGAGATCTGATTGCCATGACTTGGGGATGTTTTGTTTTACCTTGTCAAATGCTGTTTACCCAGTGTAAGAATGACAGATCCTCACTCTTGCTAGATTAAGACAGAAATAGGATCTTTCTTCAGCTCTGCCAAGGTTTTGATATTTATATTTTACTGGTTAATGCTATTTGAAACATACATTAGTTCTTGTACTTTATTACTACGTATTATTCTATAATTATGTAATTATACTGCCTTGTCAGCCCATCAGTCTTTTTTTGTTGGTGTTTTCAGCCACTGTGAATTTGTTCCAGGCTTTGACATGTACTGGTACTGCAAACCAGTAAAACCTCTAACACTGCAGTTTTAATATTTTCATGTAAATGGTGATAAAATGTTCCTCCTGCTGTAAAACTCCAGTCCTATCATGCAAGCAACCGTAGTCCTGACTTCCCATGTGTCTTCTGTATGTGTATCTCTGCAACTTCGGTAATGTTATTCCTGTGCTTAAATGGAGTCTCTGTTGCCACCGTTAGTAGTGCCTCTGTTGTGCTCATGGAGTTTTCAGTCAGGGATTTGCAAAACAGATTTAATTTGAACTAAACACATTTGTAACCTCAGCATTTTCATGAAATGTGTTCCGTCCACTTCAGATTTTATCCAGGATGAAGGTAGATTTTTTCTTAAAAAAAAAAAAAGATTATTAGACAAATAGTGTTGATAAACTTTTTCTGCAGAAAGCAATGAAGAAAGAAAAAAGAGTGATGCAGGAGGGATTGTTTTGGCTTAAAGCCACTTACTTTACCTGTGTAGCTGTGCAAATAGGTACAATGGAGGATGCATTAATACTCCCAGCATAAGACCATTTTACTGTATCCGCACAGAGAAAATGTCTTTTAATGTAAACTAAAATAGGAGAAAAAACTTTAAAATTTAATAAAATAGACAAATCAGAAATGCTGTTTTAGGCATCCAGTTGAAGCTGAGTGTTTCAGCAAATGTGACAGTGTGTGCGCTATGGGCGCTGTAACTCATTTGCTACAAGTACTGTTTGAGTGTATACAGATTATATGTACAGATTATATGTTTTGCAGTAAAGGCACAGGAGGAGAAAAGAAAAGAATGGGAGCTATTAACTACATGTTAGTTTTGTATTGCTGCAGCATGTTCTCTAGCGAGAATCTGTAATACAAATGAAACAGATTAAGTGTTTGAATAGGGTTGTTATTCAGAATTTTACACAGTTTTAACTGTGAAAAGCAGCCCACTGTTTACAGCAGAGCTGGAGAGGAATTTTTTGACTGAATTGTTTTTCATATTTTTCCTCTCAAATGCCACTTTGTCCAAATTGAAACCATTCGTGGATAGAACTGGTACTGATTAGTTTCCAATTAAAAGCTTCAAGCTGATATTTTTGACATTTAAATGCAGAAAATATCCATACATCATGAAAGCAATTGTGAAATTTAGAGACAACTTGAAGTAAAATATACCTAAAGTGATAAATTTTTTAAATTGAATTCAAACCTTTCAAGATTAGAAAAAGTGACATCCTCTGAGGTATTTCCGCTGAAAGTTTGAGGAAGGTTTTTATGTTTTTGAAAATGTGTTGTCAATAGTCATTGAAATACTTTTGCTAAATATTTTCAGTATCAAAGAACTAACTCCCAGTTTAGATCTAGTCTCAATATTGACAGATCTATAATTTGTCTCCAGGTAATGTTGGGAACAATCCCCAGACAGTAGAACCTGACATCAAAACTTCTTCTGCATCCCTGAAAACTTTCCAGGGCAGTTTAGGATCTCCCTCCTTCCTGTACATGAGCGGGTGGCAAAAATATACATTACAAATGTGCTGTGCAGAACACACAGGCCGGGCTAGTGTCGTGGTTTGACAGTGTTTGCTGCTTTGGTCAGGACTGCTGGGCTGTTTGCTGTGTTTTAGAAGTCAAGGGTAGGCTCTGGGCTCCACTGATTCTCTGTGCTTCCCATGCAAAATAATGATTACAGTAAGTGGATGAGCGCTGTAATAATGGTAATTCTGTGCAGAGAACTTGTAAAATTTGATTGAGTTTTCACTGTGTGTGCTGACTTCTAGCAAGGCAGCTGAGTGATTATTTTCAGAGAGCACATGTAGATAGCCTCAGCCCTGATACTACCACTTTGTATGGAAAATAAAATACCTCTCAGTCTGAGCAAGTCTGGAAAAAACCTGGGCTTTATTGTTGCTCGGCAATCTTTTTGTACAGGGTTTTACAAGGTGCTACACAGACGTGAAAGGCAGAATGAGTAAGCAGGTAAGGAAAGTCAATTTGTGCAACTAAAATACATAAAAACAAGGGCATTCAAGCAGATCCTTACTAGAAATGTTATTTATACTCCTATCTGAATCCCAAGCCACCTTCCCTAGCAATTTGGGAGGGATTAATTTCATTAAGGCATCAAGCCAAATTCTTTTTGTTCCTTATTAAAATATTGAAGGTCCCCCTAATGATAAGCAGTCATTTGCACTCTGAAGAACTTACTTTGTAGAATAAGTTTCAGTGGTAATTAAAGCACTTCTTCGTGACCTACATCTGCTTTTACTGGAACTTATTCCCTCTTTCATCAAGTGACTTTCAAGCTACTGGTTGGAACCTACCAATCATCCACCAGCCACTTAATTACGGGACCGATGTGCAGAGCTGTTCTGCTATATGCACTGTAGCTCTTGCAGTGAAAATGGGGAGTGTTGAGGCTTCTGTCATCAGTGTTCATGTCCTTGCATCACCTGTATTTACATTTTGGTTTTGTACTTGCAGAACTCTTCAAAAGCCTCACAGGCCCCCTCACCTTGGGGCGGCAATGGAAAGTGAGTATTTGCTGCTGAGAACTTCTGTCTGGGAACAAGTGGTTCCAAGAGGGGGGGAAATGTTTTTCTGCCTCTGAAAGCGAAGGACAGGCCATGGGATCAGTCTTTGGGAGCTACAGGTGTCTTAGAAATATGTATTAGGTAGAAAATGTTCTTTTTACCTACAGAATTGATCAAAAAGCTGCCTTGGGCTCGTGGGGGTGAGGGGCTCCCACCAGACTAAATTAGGTACCCGTGTGAGCCATCCGTTGTGATTGGGAAGGAAGAGCTGAAACACACCTTCACCTGTGCAAAGCCCCCTTAAGTCTAAAAATCACCTGTGGTGGGTCTGTGCTGAATTCTTTGACAGTTTGCTTCTCTGAGCCAAATGAAGGCCATAAAAATAGCTGTTAATTAGCTGGCAAGTACCGTGTCATTTTAGGAAGCCAAAGTAAAGTTAACCTTCATTGCAATGATTTTTCAATGATTCGTTCAGCAATGAAAGACCAATGAATATTTCATTGATATATGGTAAGTGCTGTTTAATAAAACTGAAGGTATAATAGTGGTGAAAATGTGAAGGCACTTAGTCAGCCAATTATCAGTGGCTTTATACTAACGTTAAAACACCCTCACCTCAGATATGAAGTCAGGGTAATTCAGTTATGATCTGCTGCTCAATGAAGGTGCATTGCTGCTGCAACCTTGCCTTTATATTGCAGTCTCTGTTGCCACCTGACACATCTTTCCTGCTCCTTCCTCCTGTATCACACAGATACAGGTAAAACAAAGGTGAAGGACTTGAACTTGCTTTCCATCTTGACTGGAGTGGGCTCAATTCTAGGTGAAAATGATTACTGTTAATGGTCTCTTTCTGGTAGTTCAGAAGAATTGACTATTAGACACTCCAAGGAAACAAAGTAATAAAACTGTAGAAGGGTTTGAAGTTTAGCATGCAAAGAATTGAGGTTTTCAGGCAGACTTTGTTTTCAACCAGTGCAAAACCAAGAATTCCAACATTTTGCTTAAACGAAAATATTGTCTTAGGTAACTCAAAATGTTTTAGGGTATAGGTATATATACTTATACACCCCAGATACAAAAAGTTGTTTTGAATATGTGTGTATATAGATATTTAAGTATAGATTATAACACAGAGTGATGTAATACAAAATCACCTTTAAACAAAAGCTGAAAATACATTTTAGCACTGGAAAAGCAGCTACTATATTAAATTATTCATTATGTGCCAATTTTTTGAGGCATTTAAATGTCAGTGAAACCTTGTATTGCAGTAAAAATACATAAATGTTTACATAAAGTTTTAGTGACAAAGCAGACCACTGGAGTATTGCATCTCTTTTTTTCTTTAAGAAGTGGCTTGCACATGCACATTTCATGGAGCAGAAGTTATCCTTTTATTCCTGTCCTGTAATAGACAGGATGAAGTGTGTGCTCTGCAGGTGATGACACCTCCCTCTCTATTTAAAGGAGCTATTGGGTGTTCAGGATTTAGAATAAGTGGGTTTTGACTGGATGGGAAAATTCTTGTCTGGCCACAAAGTAGACAGCGGAAACCCAGCCTTCAGGTCAGCATCAGTTCTAATGTAACACCCAGCTGATCAGTCTCTTCCCACTAACTTTGGAGATAAGGAAGCAAAAGCTCTGAAAGTGCACATCTCTGTCTTTTATTCAGAGGAGGAAGCGCTTGACATGTGAGAGTAACTGAACATGACAAGGCCGTGTTATAACAGCGTTATTGTGACACCAGTGACCTGTGACCACAGTCCACGCTCAGGTCTTCTATCCCCCCTGTGTGGAGTCTCAGAAGCAGAGCTCTCCAGCTGGCTCAGAGTGGCTGTATATCTCAGGTGTCTCCTGGTGGCCCCCGCTTTGCCACAGGCCTGGTGCTGGCCCTGGCAGCAAGTGCTCTGCCTTCCCCAGGGCTGCTCGCTCCACAGTTTCCTCTTATTCCCCTGGAAATTTGTATCAGATGGGAAGAGAATGCACACACCACAGAGGCACGGCACCACTGGACATGGATCAGCAGCCTAGTGCAGAACAGGGAAACAGTGGGGCAATCTCAAATTTATTTTTTTTTTAACAGAGCAAAACTTAATCCATTTCCATGAATTGTAGTGTCCTCAGGATCTCAAAACATCAAAAATCTCAGTTGGGCTCACTGAAATTTCTGCCTACTCTTGTTTGAAAGGGTTGTGAAGCTCTACAAAATTGGCCTGGGTTCCAGGCTGGCAATGAAAAAAATTTTCTCTGGTTTCATTACAGAAATGTTTCCCACCTCTAGCAACAGAAAGCACAAAATACAGAGATTTAGTAGACTCACCGCAGTAATAATGGCTGTGCACAACAGGGAAAATCCAATGAACAATGTGCTTTATTTGCCAGAAGTGCGTCAGCTTATTCTGAGTGGCTCTAACAAAATACTCTTGGTATCCTCAGATACTTATCATTTTTAACTGCTCCCAGACCTAATCTAGTACAGTTCAGCTCTCCTGTGCATTAAAGACACTGTGGCATGTCAGATAACCAGGATGCTTTGAGACTTAAAAATAAAACGTTTGTGCATTAGGAGATGCTTAAACTCTAACACATAAGCTGTGTTAAAAGCTACTAGCTGCCAAATCAACGTGGTCTCTAGCTCTGGAAAAAAAAGAATGTATCACAGGAGCCTGTTGTTGAGCACAGGTAATAGCAGGGCACTGCTGGAAAATCTGCAGCAAAAGCTGTTGCCATCAATGCTTTTCAGGCCAAGGCTGCACCGTGGTGGCAGTTTGTCCTGCAGCCCTGCATCTCAAGGGTATTCCACAGCAAATAGAATGCTTTTGTTTAGGTACGTGGTTCCAAATGGAGTTACATCCAGCTGGAGCTGGTCACCAGTGGTGTTCCCCAGGGCTCAGTACTGGGGCCAGTCCTATTTCATATCTTTATCGATGATCCAAGGGCACCCTTAGTCGGTTTGTGGATAATGCCAGGTTGGGTGGGAGTGTTGATCTGATGAAGGGTAGCTTTTGTTACTTCTCCCACATAACAAGTGTTAGGACAAGAGGAAATGGCCACAAATTGCACCAGGAGAGGTTTAGGAATAATTTATTCACCGAAAGGATCATCCAGCACTGGAATAGTCTGCCCAGGGAAGAGGTTGAGCCATCATCCTTGGAGGTATTTAGAAGATAAGAGATACGTAGATGGGGCACTTGGGGACATGGGTAAGTGGTGGACTTGGCAGTGCTGTGTTAGTGGTTGGACTCAATGATCTTAAAGGTATTTTCCAACCTGAACAATTCTATGATTCCATAAATTTTCAAAGAGAATAGCTGTTTTGTGAGCGTTCAGCACTGCACAGCTCTAAACAAGAGCTTGCTGTGCTGACCGCAGCACTGCCTGCAGCCAGCAGGTGATTCCTAATTGCTGGTGTTAGAATTAAAGGAAAATCTATATTAGAACATTAGTGCCACACTAAGTAGGTAACTTAAAACACTGCTTTGTACAGAATTGTGCAGATGAAACTGTAGGCAATTAGAGCAAATCTCCATGGCCTTAAAGAATCCTATAGAGATATTCATAATCCTACAGTACCCTCAGGACCTAATACTGCTCAGCAGGGTGCTTTTAAGACTTGCTCTTTACTTATTGTGGTGACTGTTTTTGGAGCAAACTGTCATTGTGGTTCTCAGAAAATACTTTGATAATAAGCCAATATTGAGTGTTTTCTAACTGCCATTGCAGCTTCTGGCAGCAGGTAGAAAAATCATTACAGCTATGAGATGCTTCTTTCTCTGAAAGATTGCTCTATTTTCATGATAGATTTTTTTTTTTTTTAAGTAACAGGTTCATTTAAAGGGAAAATTAAATCCCTTTTTATTTTCAGTCATCCCCAGTTTATAACCGCTCCTTTCTTACAAAATCAGGAGATACCCACTGCACATTCTCCCCTGACTGGGGTGCAGAGTTAACTTTTGAAGTGCACTTATGACGGCAGTGAAGTGGGGCGTGCAGGGGGGGGACTCACTCTCCCTTTCCCTCTGGCAGGAGCACAGAAACACCATCGCCCATGTCCCTGAGCCCGTCCCCCGTCAGCTCTGCTGGGAGCACCACGGGCACCGCCGGCTCCTCCTCGGCGGGGACCATCACCATCCCCCAGCGCATCCACCACATGGCTGCCAGCCACGTCAACATCACCAACAACGTCCTGCGGAGCTACGAGCACTGGGACATGGCTGACAAGCTGACCAAGGAGAACAAAGGTGCCCCACTCTCTGCTTTTTTTTTTTCCTTTGTCCCCTTTGGCTCACCAGTTTCAGCTTTCTCTCTGTTCTCTGCCTTTGGACCCAGAGCCACCGCATCTAAGAGCACAACTGTGACAGCTTGAGCAAACAGACCAAATCTGCTTGCTGGTCTCTGTAGCCAATGCGTATCTTCTCTTGTCAAGCACAGAGGGGGATGTGTAACACACTCTGAACATGGGGTTATCAGAGCAGCTGGCAAATAATTTAGCGAACACGAGCCCCAAGTGATGAGAGCTTTTGAGTCTGCAAATTCGTTCACAGTTTCGGCGTCTTGTAGGGCACTGAGATTATTTTCAGACTGCTCTGTCAATGGGTTTAAGACTATTAAAATGCTGGCTAGGATAATAAGCAAACATTAGATGTTATGTTCGTGCAGGGAGTCCGATTAGGAGATGTCCACTGAAAGCCATGACCTTGACTCTCCTATGGCTGGATTGCAAATCTGTTTATTTCTAGCAACAAAACATAAGTCTTTAGCACAGCCGTTTCAAAGGAGTGTTAGCAAGCAGTTTGTGACTGGGTTATATCAAGCACAGTAGAGTGGCTGAGATATAACTAAAGGACAAATTTGGAGTATTGTTGGCCAGCTGTGAACTTCCCCATGATAATGTAATTATTCACATTCCAGCTTTGGGCTCACACAAATCACTGAGAAAGCTTTCTTTGACACTAGAGGTGCAGAGCCTAACTAGGAAATATTCTCGTCATGAGTTGGCTCATTCTCTTAAATTATAGTGAGATTTCAGATGGCTGACTTGTCCTGACAAATGTGCTTGCTGTATGCAGTTTGATCTTACTCCCATTAATGTCAGTGGCAAATTTCCACTGATTTAGAGAAACTGAGCTTGAGATTTATAGAGTTTTATGTCTGAATGGTGGGACATAATGATCTATCCCTGGATGAGGAACAATAATAGAAGTTCTGTCCAGTCCTCCCCACTGCTTCTTGTCTTTGTTCGCATTGATTAATTTAGTAGCAGTGCAGTCATTTTGGATTTTTTCCATAGCTGCATCCATTTTCACAAAATGTGAAAGCGATTCCCTGTCAAATGTACTGCAGAATGTTACAGTGGGAATGCAGAAGGATGCCCTGATAGGAGAAAGAGATGGTGATAATCTTGTAATTAGCTCTGTGTGTTGTGGAGTTGTTAAATGTTCTACTTGGTATTGAATCAAAATAGCTCAGGCATTCAGCCAGCAGACAGAAAATGTACCCAGCCACTGCTGTTATCAGTCCTAGAGCTGGATGAGAAAAAACCTGCTGACTCTCTTTCTGCATTTTCCTTCCTACACTCTTCTTTGTTCTCATTTTGATTTATGATCAAATAAACCCAATTCTGCAAAGCCATATAGGAATACTCTTTATTCAGATGAGCAGTCCCTTTGACTTTAGTGGGGCTGGATGCATGAATAAGGGTTTCTCACATCAGCAAGACGTGTAGGGTTGTGACCTGTTCTTTCATATCTTGTTTCACAAACTGCAGACACGTTATAGGGAATGGAAAGTTCGTGTTACTTCAAATTTGATTTAAGTATTATAAACCATTGGAGAGAGATCAGAGTTTCATACATGCTATACTGTGTCTGTCTTTACATTTTGTCTGGAAAGATACCTCATTTCTAATTAAATACATGATTTAAAGATGCATGCTTTAACACAATTAAACTGCAATTTGAAAAATTCATGGTGTAACAAAAAGTATATGAGAACTGCTGTGGTGCTCTGCAGGTCTTCATCATATCACATGATGGATTCTCTTTACAGAAGGATGTATTTAAGATACTTTGACATGAGAAATATTGCAGTGTTTCGTGAAACCTAGCTGTAGTTGTTTTAGTAGATGTCGTCTGCACCTCTTAAATAATTCAAAGCACCTATATCTTGCTGGCTGGGACAGGACTCATCCCTGTGCCCACAGTGATCTCGAGTCCACCTTTGCCAGCCGGACCAGCCGCCGCAGTGCCCAAGCTCTGGCACACTGGCATGTGGACTGTGAGTTCCAAAATGCCCCATGACAGCAAACAGGACAGTGGAAACCCAGGCTCTGCTGTGAGTCTCAGGTACAGGACAAATCTCTTGGCCTCTCTCTCAGGAGCTTGGGCAGTCAGTTCATTATAAAGAACGAGGTTTCCCACCCCCTCCCCCACCCCCTTTGAAAACAAACAAACAAACAAAAATTCCAGTCATTTTTGTGGGTTTTTTTGTGGTCAGCTCTCATTGTTTCTGTTGTCTTCTGAATCACAGGGTGTGTCTTGCCTAAGAATACGTCCCTGATGAGAGCTAATAGAGATGGGTATAAAACTGTGGCCTAACAGCCTTTACCTCTAGGTCTTGCTGCTGTCGTAGATATTTCTTAGTCATGCCCATGCAGTCACAAGAGATTTCTTCCACATTGTAGGAGCTGTGCAGCCTCCCCTTGTCCATGGCTGTCAGCTTAGGTTTTGTGCTCCTCTGAGTATGCCTGCACGCTCCCAGTTTGGACTTGACTCATGTCCAGCTGGCTCAGAGCGGCAGACAGAAGCCTTTCTTTGTCAGCCTGACAAAAGATGTGCCATTAAAATAAAAATGCCTAGCAAGAGAACAGCAGAACTGTGACCCACCAAGCTGATCTGGTTTGAAAAGGAAAGCAGGAACATACTGCCATGTACTTTTGGTGGAATTTTCCCTGGTCAGTAGGGTTGAGAACGTGTGGGAGAATAGATGGAGTTTGTCATAAATCTGCATCTGTATCAGACCAGACTAAACTGCAGAATTCCCAAAGCCCATGGGCTGGTTTGTGTTGGATCACCTAGCATGGTGTTCACCATCTATAACATCAAACTCTCAGCTGGCTTTACAAGAACATTTTTTTAAGCTTTCAAGGTAGCAGTGCTTTTTGTCTTCGGTGGAAAACTATCAGCTCTGTAGTGAGCAAGACCTGTTCTCTCACGCATAAATTTAATAAGTGGCTTCAGTGAATGTAGCTTTTTCAAGAAATGTTAAACTGAAATTAGGCTTTAAGATGAATTTTCGGTGTTTAAAATTTATCTTTAAAATTATTTATCTGAGCCTAAAATGAGATCTCTAGAATGCAAGCAAGATAGTGCATTATTTCACTTCTAAATGTATTGATTTTTACACTAGAGGAGGGGAATAAAAGACAGAGGAAGGAAGATTAAAAGCAGCTGCTGGCTGCAGCATCTGAACAGCTCTGGTGCTAGCCCTGAGCTCTCATTATGCTTGCCTGCAGCCAAATCACTTTGTGCTCTGATACTGCTGTAGCTCCCGAGCTGACCAGGGTCAGGCTGTCAATACTTGGATAGAAGACCTCAAAGCAGCACTTACTCGCTGAAGAAAGTACTGATAATGATTTTGTACCCGGCATCTGCTCTCCTGAAGTGCAGCCAATACAGTGCTGGCTGGCTGAGTGCCGGGTGCTGGATTTGAGACAGGGTGAGAATGTAAGGGCTCAGCCACTGTTATTGTGATTGCTGGTTGTTTTCTGAGCTCTGAGGGGCTTTAGCTGAGAGCGGGCTCCCACTTGCCTATATCTAGTATAAGTGTTGCATGTGTGGGAATGCCTGTGCCCCAGCGAGCATAAAGACAAGCTGTGGGAGAATAGAGGACACAATTCACTTCTCCATTGACCGCAATTAGGAAGGGTCTGTTGGCCCTAACAGGATTAGTCTTTCACCCAGAGAACATCTAACACATGGCATAAAGTAAACTGGTGTGTTGCTCCCTAACTGTGGCTCTCTTGTTTAATGACCTCCTGTTAACCCTTCCCAACACGGAATCCCAGGGTTGGGATTCTTCCCCCTTATAGGTTCCTATCTCCTAGATGCTATTTTCCTGCTGCTGTTCCCTCTCTCCTCCTCTCCTCCCACCCCACACACATCTTCTGGGGCCTGCAGCTGCAGCAGAATGAGCAGAGGGCCAAAACTTCTGCAATGGCAGTAACAGAAACTGGAGGGTGGAGAAAAGAGCAAGCAAGGTCTTCTGCAGGATCCAGACTAGCCCTTCATGCCTGGGAGAGGGTACAGCACGGAGAGGGAAATGCTAGATTTCATTGCCAGCTATTTAAATTATGAAGCCAGCAAACCTAATCTCAGAAAACTGACGGTGTAGATCATCAGAGTTAAAGGAAGACTACTGGCAACCACTCATACAATGTTGTGGTAGACTTCCAGCATGGATAATCTCATTTGGTCTTTTTAAATATGCTGTTGTGGTTTAAATTCTTTCATGCTGACAGTTGCGCTCATGAGCATAACTGCCTTGAGAATTCACTAATTGCACTGATTGGGAAATCATGGTAATACCTGTATTTCTGTGCCGTTGCCTGAAACAACTGCCTCTGTTTCTTCTGTATTGCAGAGTTCTTTGTAGACCTGGACTCAGTGATGGGACCCTTAACACAACACAGCAGTATGACCAATCTGGTTCGTTATGTTCGCCAGGGACTCCACTGGCTCCGCATTGAGGCTCATTTGTTGTAGTGACTGCTGCCCTCTCCATAACATCCCCATTCTTCTACCTCTACCAGCGCAGAGACGATCACTGGTGGAACTCCACTCATTTTTGGAAGTTTATTCATGTAACTTCATTTTTATTGCCTTTTTTAATATCCTATCTATTGGAAGTAGAAGTCACCATAAAAGAAACTTATGACTCGAGAGCAGTATGTGTTGTACCATCTAATCATTTTCGACAATTTTCTATGCCTTGTGTCTCCTGGATCCTGCCATCCTTATGTGCTTTATGGAACGGTACATTCCCTGCAGTATTGTTTTAAGTCCATGCTGCCTTCAAGTGAAAACAAAAAAGCACTTTGAGAAGATATGGATTCCTGAGAAATAGTACAAAGCGTCTTAAATATTTGAGGGTATATATGAGAAGTCCCTTCTGAAATAAATTAGTAGAAGTTATAGCTATTCATTCAAAATCATCTTCTGAACCTGAACCGAGCTTTTCGACGCTTAATTCTGGCATCATTACCTGACTCAGTACATTCCTAAGATTTCATACTTCCTATAGGTTTAATCTCTAAAAGAGAACATTGAATATCTTACAGCTGCATAATGTAAGATCACCAAAGGTGTTAAGAGGTAAAAGGTTGAAGGAATGCCTCATTAAAGAATGACGACACTATGCAATGAGGTTTTGATATTCCATTCTTCCTGTTTATTGTTGGCTTAATAATTTCAGTAGGCAGCAGAATTTATTGCAGTTTTTAGGCAGTTTCAAAATATTAGCTTTCTTAGTCTTATCTACCATTCCTATACTAAATCTGTGAATTTTCTTTCTGTTTTACTGTTTAGTCTCAAACAAATACTCATCCAAGATTTTTCTTCATAGAACAATCTCTCCTTGCATAGTGACTCACTGAAAGCAGATTTTAACAGGACTGCTGCACTCTAAGCATTGATATTGTATGTAAAAGTCCATTAATAAGTGTATGCAGATTCTTCATGAAACTATCTAGAAGTTTAACTAACCAGCTACTGTTGAAACATTATAATTCCATGTGGCATCAATTTTCACCTGTTTTGTTCATTTCGGAGCATTAGAAACGAACAGTATTATCTTGCTATCTTGAAAATAATGTCAAATTAAATAAAATCACCAGATTTACCCAAAAGCAATATAACATTTGTTTAATAATGGCCATGAATACTTCAGTCAGATTACCTATTTTCCAAGCTCTGCATCTGTTTACCCATGCTGTCATGTTTTGGACCATTCCTCTAATGCGTGAATAATAATGAGACAATTCAGATAGAATTTCAAAGCAATTGTGAATAAATTGCACCATTTCACATTTGCTCTTTCCTCTTATTTTTTTTTCCCTGTTATAAACTGCACTGCTCTTCTGGTGCCACTGCAAGAAGCGCTGGTGCATGAAACAAAACAAAATGAATTTATATCAATAATTCACAAGACTTTAAATGGTCTCATCTCATTCTTGATATAACACCTGCATACCTTACTGAACTGTAAATTCCATTTCTATAAACAGAAAATGCTCACAGCAATGTAAATATTATTCTGTCTCATCTCATTGAAATAATACAATATGTGTATTAAATGCCATCCAGATATTAGTTAATTGCAATTACCTTCTGCTATATAAACCTGTATATCCTTTAATCTGGTGAGTTATTGGATTCTACTCACTGGGTTGTGACCAGATAAATAGGACAAATTTGCATTTAAAAGGTTCAGACTGTTACGATTTTTAGAGCAGGCCTTGGATATTTGCAATAAGAGCAGTTTAAGGACTCTGCCCAATGCACACTTAAGACAAATATTTCTGTAGTTGTTGTATATTAGCTCCCTATAGTACTGCCTTTCCTTAAAAATCAATAATTCCTACCATTTTGCTCCACGAGGCTGTATTGTAAACATAGCCAAGGTGCATCATTAGAGAAATCATCCAGTTTAGGGTTTTCTGCAAAGGACATTGGCAGAACACACATCCTGTATTATCTGCACATTCCCGTTCCTGAAGTGGTCTATACAGCCTTATCTGTTCTCTGAGGGTTTCAGTAACAGGGCTGAAACCTGAACCTGACAGCATTTGTCACGCTGATTCTGGCCCCAGTAGCTAATGAATAAAACCACAACAGTGAGAACTATCCAGAACTGTAGATGAAAGGTGGTTGTTGCTTTGGTTTTTGGATGTTGTTTTTTTTTAAAGAAAAAACAAAACACTTGAAATATTTTTTTTAGCAGGTTGGGTAGTTGAGATGGATTAGTGTTGGGCTTGTTTTGTCATAAGCCAGAGTTTTCCATTCTTTTTGCAAGTAACTATTTAGTCTAATTAAGTGCATTGTCATCCCTGGTTCCTTTAATGTAGACTGAAATCCTAGACTTCCATGCATTTAGGAGGGATAGCTATGCCTTGAAAGACAGTCTTCAGACACAGGACTGTTCAGAGTTAGCTGCAGTCACTCAGTGAAGACAGTGTATTATCTTTTTCCTGTTGCTTGTGGTAAACAGGCTCCTATCTCTAAATTTACCCCATACTCACAATCTTTTGCTTAAACAGCTTAAGGAATTAGCCCACCTGATTTTGTATCCTGTGACTGAGGTTGAAATGTATGCTGAATCAATGGCATGATTATAGTAAGTCCAGCAGTCAGGGGTAGGATCACAAGCCAACTTACTATTTAGCAAGTCTTGTTTCAAAAGCGGCTTAGAAACAAATTAAATATGGAGAGTGAATTACTGTCTTATCCCTGGGGATGATGGTTCTTTTGGGTTAGTTATTAAGGATTATTGCACTTTTACAGGCACTATATTCATCTCATTTCAATTGCCAACATGTCATCTTTGTGGAATCATTTTTACCCCTTAAAATATTACTTCCAGCAGAGTTAATCAAATGAGATTGTTTGTTTGTTTCAGTCTGTGGGGAAGCAGCATGTCTGTGCTTGGGCATTTGCTATGTCTGCACTTAACACTGCCCATTTTAGGCCCTCAAACTCATGAACCAAGCACCAAAACTTGCAAGATTGGCTTAAAATTGTGTTGGTTTTGGGGGGGTTGGATTTTTTTTTTTTTTTTAAATAAACTCCTTGGTTCTTGTATTGCCTTTGGATACTGAGCTTTGAGACTGATTTTACAACACGTTTTCAGGCATTCTCCAAATATGACAAGGGCTGGAGAACACACATTTGTTTTTAATAGTGATAAACTGGGACAGTGATGTATTCTCCTGTTTTCTGCAGCTGGGATTTAAGAAGGACACCAAGCTTCATAAAAAAATTTGCCAGAACTGACTGCCATTTGTGACCCATGCTCAAGGAGGTTTGGAGCAATCCTGATAGTTCAGCAGTGAGGGGAGCTGGCCAGTAAAGGGCTAAACTCAAGCACTTGGGGAGCTCCATGGCTTCGAGATCCGAAGTGCTAAGTGCTCAGGCGAGGCATTTGCATAGCACTTAACCTCCGTGTCAAGGGCTGCAGCAGCTCCTAAGCCAAGGATTTGACAATGTGCAGGCAGAATATCCTGCTCCAAGTGCAGTATCTCCAGCCATGTGATGTGTTTTCGGTGCTCCAGAGCAGGGATTGGAAGGAAAGCCTTTTTGCAGATAGTGTTGGTGGCAATTGTCACAGCTTGCTTCTAACGGCTTATTTCATTTTTTCTTACATGTTCTTTGGACTTTTAATTATTTATATCCTCTCTCTGTGAATATATTGTCTCATTTATAAGAGATCTCCTTTGAAACACAGGGACAGACATGTTGATAGTCATGTGGACTTTTTTTAAAAGGTAACATTGGAAATCTTCATTCCTCCTAAAGAAACAAAATCTGAGAATTTAATCTGGACCTTAATTTCCATGCTTTTTTGATTTTGCAGGTTTTGTTGTGTTCTTTTATTGTAGCAGTTTAGATTCACTGATGTTTTTGGTACTTTGGAAGAAAAATTTTCATATCTTTTTATCAGCATTTAATGCTGTCTAAATCCAGTCATTAGTTTTGTGAGTGAAACTTAACAGATAGCAAAAATGGGGCTGGTAAGGATTCTGGCTTAAGTATTAACGTGCTTCTTCTCTTTGAGTTCAGGAGGAACTCCACTACACACAGCATTGGAGCAAGCACATGTGTGTGAGTGTGAGAGTGTGAGTGGGGGGGTGCGTGTGTGTGTGTGGATTTGCAACAAAAAGTCCTTGTTCATCACTTCATAGCACAGGAAAAAATATATGGTAGCTGTAAACAGAAAACACTCGTACCACTGCTGGTGGTAATGGCATTATTCAAGTGTCCCTCTGTAGTATGTGATATTCCTGTTTGCACCTACTGTCTCTTGCAGGCAATGAAGCTGTGGCAGAAAGTAGCAACACTTTGTCATCTTGGTCCTGTGGTCCCTGAGGTCAGTGTCAAACCTGAATGTCCTGTCAACATACTGTTTTTCAGATTAACTCATTTGCCGTAGACCAGCATCTTGAAGTTTTAAGAAAGACAAAATATTTCACAAGTCACCAAAGACTATTAATTTGTCATTCTGAAGCAAGTGTAGAAGTGTCCCATCTCTAGGCAGGCTGCACCAATGAGAGGTCATTGCAAAGGGCCTTTGCCTGTCTCAGCATCTCCCTGACCTCACATGAGGGCACTGGGAGTGAGGCAAAGGGGATGAAGATGAGAAACCAGTCCCCTGTCCTTATGACATCTTCCAGCTTTATTTTACATACCGCTTTATAAATACAAATAAAACAAGTCTTCTTAATGTTGGGAAGGCTCAATTCCTCCTGGACTTCCACAATATAACCAGAGCACTACACTCACCAATGCATATAGTCATTCTCTAATGATATAGATATATATATACACAAACACACACACACGTATGTGTGTATATATATATATATATGTATCTCACTAGATACAGTGGTATATTTTAGTTATATCACTGGATATTTAGCCTAAAGGTATAGGCTGAAAGCTATTAGGTTCTCCTTCATTACTGAAACCTCCCACTGAAAGCATAATGTTCCTGCCTGACTCAGAGAGCAGTTCTCCTCTCCCCAGTATTGTTATCAGACCTGCCTTTCTGATGGACTTGGTGGCTTTACTTAAGTAATTTTGTTTCAGAGATGTTTTGTCTTCCAAGATCAGTGATGCTGATCATCTCACACCAGTTTAAACCCGTGGTGGTAGCTGCTGGAGTCAGGATAGATTGAGTTCAGATCTTGTGTACAGCCAGGGGGATGACGTGGCTCTACAGACATGAGAGCAAATTCAGGTGCAGATGACTTACTGCATAAAACTGGTGTCAGATGAGACTCAAACCTGGCCTCACTAGGAGGCCCTGTAATAGAAATACTGTGATGATAATCAGTTCCCAGGACCACAGGGCACGTAGCAACATGTCAGGCAGCTCATTGGCACTGTGATCATATCAGGCAATTAAAGATATCAAGAGTGGTTTAAAGAAACGGGCAAGTTTGTGGGGTCTGGCATTATGAATTTAACCTGTGTGTGTTTCTTTGGGAAGGGGATTCATTACTCTTGATATGTCCTGCAAAATAACACCTATACCATGGTATCCTAGAAATCCAGAGTATGGCACCATCCCATGCAATTCTTAATCCCCCTCAGAGTGCCACCGCACATCACAGAGAGCTAATTCTTGTCACTGCCCCGAACTCACCATACAGTTTAACCATTATTTTTACAACTCCAGCAAGGGCCAGCTCAAGTAGCCTTGTGTGACCTGTCGTCGCCCACCACAGGCTGTGGAGCCACACAGAGCTCCCTGAGCCCTCAGCCTACACTGGATGTTGGACTACTACAGGTCTCTGTGGTGTGAATCCACACAGCCCTGTCCACTGTACTGGGGGACCAGTGCTGTGCCCAGCAGGACTGAGGGACCGCAGCCCCTCCACCTGGGTGCAGCAGAGCTGTGGCTCTGCATTGCTTTCAGGTCTTGGTCCTTTGCAGCTGCAGATGGGACTGGGATTTGAGCACTCACTCGTACTTGCACTGCATCTGGAAATGCCAAACGAGTTGACAGAAGCCGTGCTTGCAGTAACAGCACAGAACTCGGGCAATATCCACTGTATGCAGAATTGCAATTTAAACTGTAGTGTCCAGAGGACCACTCATGCTCACTGGCCTCGCCTGAGCCCTGCTGATGCCAGTCATAAAAGTCACATGGGTGGACAGTGCAGCTGTCTGAGACTTGCTTTCTTCTTTGGTGTTGAGTTCCTCTCTATGCAAGTTCCGTAAGCTCTCTGTGCTGGATATGAGTTTGCTCACAGTTGTGTGAGTGTCACCGTGTTGTAATACTTTTGAAAGACCCATCACGTATGGATAGCCCTAATTTCCACTCACTTATTTGCTTCTCTGAATTAAAAGGGAGATCAGATTCTGAAGTGAATTTCCTTGTTTTATTGGACAAGAGCAACTACAGTAGACCAAACTGTGAGTTAAGCAAATACAAAATAACTTGGCTCAACTGGTGAAATTCATGGCACCAAATTCTGCTATCATGTGGCAGTAATGCAGGTCTTATGGAGCTTGCTGAGTACTGTTTATCAGAGGAGAAGCTGATTAACAAAAATGGCATAACGTTACTGGAGTTAAGTTCATTAGGCCAGAACCTGAGTTGCATTAACCCAATTAATTCAATGGAATTACACCCATTTTTGTTCTGGCTGAGCACTCACCTCCCTGAAAGTAGTTCAAAGTCTCTGGACTAGTGCTGGAGTAACTGCAAGCAGACTTGCTCTTCGACCAGACCATATGTTGACTCAGCCCTTGCTCAGGGAAACCACCCTTGACTTCAGTGACAAGTAACACGGCATTATGAACATGGAGGAGCTTTGACCCACTGGCAGGAGGCATTTACCCTTGAATTTATGAATGAAGCAACACAAAAGTTTTATTTATAACAGAGGTAGAGTAAAAGTTCCTCAGCTGGTGTAAGCTGAGGAGAACTGATTTCAGTGGACTTAATCCAATATAGACACACTGAGAAGCAAACCCTCTAACCCCAGACTAATTTTTGCCAATATATCTCCATGCAGATAAGCTCCCAAAGCTTTTATCATCATGCCCTTTTACTGATCATGCCAATGAAATGATTAATGTACCATAATCCTTGCCTGTAAGGAAATACTGTACTTTGCAAAGCTATGCAGTATATACAGCACATCATAAAACTGCTTCAGACCACACAGTCTGGAAAGGCCTTATCAGAAACTAGACTAACAGAGCAGCTTTTTATCTGATGTCGATTACACTTCACTCTGCACTTCCACCACGGGGTTTTACATACAGACTGAATGATGGTTGCACGTTTCTGATGACTGTGGGCCGAAGCTTCAGCTGATGTGCCTCTAAGTAGCTCCGTAGATGTCAGTGCTGATTTACACCAGCTGAAAAATTAGTCCTCTTCCTTTTCATACTGTGCTGCACCCCCTAATGTAGCTTTATAGATGCACACTGAAGCTCAGTGTATATTGAACTATTCTGATTCAGCACCAGATAATCCCTGCTAAAAGAATTGGAGGGTGATTTCTGCCTGCCATCTAGGCTTGCATGTGTTTTGGTTTTAACTAAAAGGCATGTTGCAATTTCATTACCTCCCAGTTTAAATATTTACTGGCATCAGCATTAGCTTGCATAGAAAAATGGCAAATAAATTCAAACGTCATAAATGCTCTCAGTCTAGAGATGGAATCTGTTACTTTAGTTCAAAGACACTGCAGCAGGCTAAAGTGATTTTTCTAAGCCAAATGGGTTTTGTACATTTAAAAGTCATGGCAAATAATTATCTAGGACCAATTCTGCTGTTCTTCCCCTGAGCATCCTGATCAGAAGGTTTCCCCACTGAAGTCCGCAGAAGTAACTGAGTGAATGAGTGCTCAGCACACAGGTTGCAGAATCAGACACTGAATACGTTAGGTTGCTGCAATCAGGGGTTAAATTTTAGCCATATGTATCATTTGAGGACACTTAAAAATTATGTACATTTTATCCAAGCTGACAGTCCTTGTATTTCCATAAAATATTGTATAATTTATTCCTGTCTGTATTTTTGACATCTCTGGATTGCATAACTTCTACTGAATCTTAAATCCTGGGGTTTTTTTAAAACCCACATTTAAAAGTTCTAGGACATATCATCCCAGAATATTAAAACAAGTCAAAGATCTGGTGATGTTTTGCTCTGGTTTTGAGCTCTCCTTCAGTTTGTGTTTTGTCTCTGGCTGCAGTACTCCCAGAATTTTTTAAATGGCTCAATTCAATTCAAGTTGCTTCCTGTCTTCTGAGACAAAAAAAAAAAAAAACAGAAAAAAAGCAAAATACAACTAAGGTTCAGGAGAAGTAATCCTGGCAAACTCAGTGGGTGTTTGCTTTTTCTAGCTGTCCTGGTTTTTTAACCCTGCCATGTTGGGAGTAGTCACGTGTGTGTTCTCTTACCCACCATTTCTGGCTGTTGTGGCAAATCGGTTTGGTTCTTTTTTTCATTTTTTTTCTTTTGTGTGTGTGTGTATGTGCGCGCATGTATAATTAACCAAAATATCAGGAAAATTTATATATTCTTTCTTCCGGTTCCTGGAAATAGAGCAACATTATGACCTTATGGTCTTCCAGCAAAACTCAGATTTAATTTCTGCATTGCAGTGCAACTTAATTAGCTATTGGAATTAGATTATGGTTTACTAAATGGCCTTTTACCTTATGTTCTTATGTTCTTACTTTTTATTTACTCTTGAAGTAGCCTTTTTTTTTTCTCATGTGTGCAAGTATCATATCAGTAATCATTGCAATTCCACAAGGTGTCTTTGTTCTGAACAAGCATGTTATTCTTGTAAAGTTTTAAGTATAAGTTAAGATGTTTTGTACAGACCAAGGTAACTGTTAAAATGTCAAGCAATTACTGAAATGTTGTATAGTTATAAAAGTTTGATTTCTTTTGCTTTATATGTATAAAATTGTATCTTGCCTGTTTTGCTTTGTATTTCCAACGTGTTGCACAATTACGCATTTTGTTTACATTTGTTCCTTCTTCAGAAAAAAATAACAGTAATACTTTATGTACAAACATTTTAAATGTACTTTTGTTGTTTTTAAACACAATGTCTCTGTATAAATAATATTGGTTGAACTGGTACATTCGTGTCTCTCATAGAGGGATTAATTATACTGCCAGTGCATTGAATTATTTAAAAAAAAAAGTAAAATAAAATTTTTATGAAAATGTAACCCATTTTATCACTATAAATTATTCTGTCTTCTGCTATTTTCTCATTCTCCTCCCAGGATACAATAAGTATGGTACAGTAAGTACTGTTTGTGGGAGAGCTGTCACGGGTTTTAATTTTTAATCAGTGTGTTTGTGCCATTGCGGCGACTTAAAATTACTTGATGTTAGAAAATAATGTAGTGCTGATACCAGCTTTGAGGAAACGGGATCGATACTGTGCTTTCCCCCATCCCCGAGGGACCTCAGCTGCAGGGCAGCAGCCTAAATCCTGCCTGTCCTGAAACCAGCCTGAAGAGCAGAGGAGCCAGGCTTCCAAGGAGGGGTTTTTGGTTTTTTTTGGTTGCTGGCTGACAAGCAGCCCAGGGCTCTGTTGTGCTCAGCCGACCCTCCGTGCAGGGCTGCATCCATCCATCCATCCCCAGGGGCTTCCCGGCAGGACCAAACTGGAAGCGCCGGGTTTTATATCATCGCTGCAGGAACAGCTCTAAGAGGCGGCGCCAGGAGTACCAGCTCAGAAGAGATGTACCGAGCTCTCAGGAGAGGCTTGAGCAGCATGTGATGTGGCTGCCTGGCCTGCCAGGCTGAGCACTCGGCACGGGGCAGCTGAGGTCAAGGTGCCCGCCGGGGAGAGGCAAACCACGGCGCTCTCAGCACGGAGTTCATCTCGGGCCACCGTCTCCGGGATAAGGAGCTGTCGCTGTGTTTTGCTCCGTGGCCCCTCACGCTTACAGTCCTGCCTAAAACATTTTTACCTTAACCTGGAGAGTTGCGTGTGCTGGAGAGGCACGGCCGGGAGGCGGCTGTGGGGACAGCTTAGCCCAGGTGGTGGCAGGGAAGGGGGGTGGTGGGCCCAGAACACAAATGGTGTCACAGAAGGATGCCTGGAGCGCCATACCAATAGGTGTTAGTCCGGATTTGAGCCTCACTGTCTATTGGAACGTCCTGCTCGGAACAAAGGGCCAGTAGCTGATATCTTCCAGTTTCTGTACCACTCTGACCACATGAGCAGTGTAAAGCTCTCTGGTCCGACCAGGCTACAGCTTTTGCAGTGTTCACCATCCCACTTGTGTGAATGGTTGCCTGTAAAGAAGGTTCTAGAGCCCCAGTCCTTCCTAGACATAAGTCATTTCATAAGGAAAACTGGAATGGTGTTGCAGGTGCCCATTTTGTGTTCAAGGAGCCAGCAAAGATCAGAGAGAGATGTCTTTTGGGTCAGTGAGAGGAAGGGCAGGTTTGATGCTGCGTGTGCCATTTGCTCCCTGAGTCCTTTGCATCCTCTGGGTGTGCCCAAAAACCAGCTTGAAGCTTGACTTCAGACTGGCAGCTCATGTCATTCCCTGCATGTGTAACCTTGTAATCGGCTGTGAAGTGTTCTGTGATCCCAGCTATGAATGATGAATGGCTCCACATAAACCTGTGCTATACAGCACTGTTAGTGTACTTCTGAATTCAGGGAAAAAAAAATCTTCTGGAAAACAAAGGGAGATACTTGTTCCTACAGCCAGTATGTGGGATTTCCACCAAAAAATGCCACCCTGCTGAGTAGAGGGAGGAATGTCTCCTCCAAGTATGGCAGTCAGGGGTAGTAGGAGATGGGCTTTTGGAAGTTCATTTTCATACACAATTTCACAAGAACCTCAGGCAAGAAACTGTGTCCCTGTTCCCCAGGCAAGGAGACATCTTCCCTCCCTCCCTGGTTGAGGCTGAGGCAGTGGATGTTGGTAAGAGCTGCATAAGGCTCACGTGAGAGATGGAAGCACTACAGTTTGGCAGCCAATTAAGATGATTTAACTGCACAACTCCCTGAAGAATGAATTTGGCCCATGACAAGCTGCTCTAGACCACAGGATGTTTCATTGCCAGCATGAAAGACGAAGAGCTTGTGAAGCCTTATTTATATCTGAAAAGTCTGGCTGGAGCTTCCCAAGGTCCATAGAGCTAAGGAGTAGGAAGCAAAGCCTAAATACTCTCACTAAAAGACTGAGACTCCCCAGCCTCTCCTACGCATATGGTCCAGAAGGAAAGCAATGCAGTGTCAGCTCCATATGATAGAGAGGAATTTCATTTACCAGCTGCATTTCAAAGTGATTTTAAATATCTTTACTGGAAAAGGCATGTGCATATAAGGGGATCTTTTCCCTCCATACTGTGTCCATGCAGTTGGAAGGACTTTATTATAGCTAATGCAGATGTGTTCAGTACACAAACCACATGTGAAGCTGATGTTAAACAGCATGGTTAAACTCTCATGGTGATATGAGCTACACAAGAGTCCCTGTTGATATTTTTAGGCATGTGGGTAGATTGGCCTTCAGAAAGAGACATTCTCTCTTTTGAGAACCTGTTCACCTATGAGCACATGAGGGATGAGTTATTAGGTCGGCCCTCAGGAAGTGGACTGCAGGAGAAAAAATACTATGTGACATTTGCCTTCCTAGGCCAGAAATATTTGGCAAATTTTGGCAATAACATAAGGATCAGTTTTCCTCAAGTTACTTGTCATTTATCTGTTAAACCAACTTTGGAGTTTTCTCAGCTGCTTTCTGGTTGTTTCTCCTCCATGAGGTTGTCCACTGCCCCTGAGAACCTTGTCTGTTTTGCCAGACTCAGCCATGATCTGCAGCTGCCTAGAAATGTGGCTGCTGCTGTTTGTAGGATTGCGTGAAGATTAGTTCAAGAGTTAACATTTGGAAAGGAAAAGGTTAAGAACAGTGACCACTACTACCTGCATTTGCTCTCCTTTTCTCAGCCAGCTCCAGGCAGATGAGGTTCATCCTTTTGGCAAGGGGGTACTGTGAGAAATGTGTGTGGCTGCAGGTGATGAAGCCACATGAAAAATGCTCCTTTTTCTGCTTTCTAAGAGAGCTGAGTCATGCTGCCAGCTCCCCTGTGCCCTGCCACCCTTGGTGAAACCTCAGTGCCAACTGCTCTCTTTCAGCATGCCAGCTCTAATCTGCTGGGGAAATGAAGCCCCTGAGCGACTGCTGCATTTGAGGGCAATTCCCACCTGCAGCAGGGGCTGCTGGAAAACTCAGCACACCCCGAGTACCCCTTAGTGCTGACCCCAGACTTCAACATCAGAAGCCTTGTTTAACTCTCCATGGCAAGTCATTTCATCCTCAGAGAGGTGTAGCAGAGAGCACATTCTGCAGCTGTTTTTTCTTTTTCTATTTTCTTTCTTTTTCTTTTTTTTTTCGGCAACTCTACATTCGCTGCCTATCAAGCAGGAACTAAATAAAAAGGCTGTTATTGTGCTTCGAGCCATCAATTTAAGAGCAATCACCTGTGTGTGCAGGATATGCTGGCAGCGAATTATCTGCAATGAGAAGCTCCTTGCCAATCAGCCTTGTGAAACTCCATTGGCTTTGTCTGTACCTGGAAGCGGATGCAACTTAGTTAAGTGGTGCACTCAGATCCCTAATGCCCTCTATGGTCTGGGAGCTGATTAGCCAAGAGAAGCCCCCTCCAGGTGGGTGTCCAGGGCATTCCCTGTCCCCCACCCACCTCCAGTGCTGCTGAAACCCTGAGCCGGAGCTGCTGTTCCCAAGTGTGGTCCTGCCTGGCCCCATGGAGCTGCAGTGGGAGGCAGAAAATTTGCTGGGGAATTTTTTTGCACAAAGGCTGCAAAATCATGACTGGGACAGGATGTGTCAGAGGAGCAACATTGCTGGGAAACTCTGACATGGCATTGAGGAACCAGAGAGTACCTTGGAGGAAACACTTCGATATGAAATGTTGCCCAGCCAAGATGACATGAAGTCTTTGGCTTGGACCAAGCTGTGTTCAATGAACTTCTGCCAGCCCCAGGTAGAGAGATGAGTTTCTCCCTAAGGCCTCCTATGACTGAGGGTCTCTTGGGTGTCCAGAGATTGGATACAGACATTTTGGCAGCAGGCTCTTTTCCACACTAGTCAAATAAATCCCTTCTAGGCTCCAGTGAGCTGGTTTTAGTTCAAGGACAGACGCAGATCCTCCAAACTGCCCCAATGTGATGGTGATGAGGAACTGGCCTTGCAAACCATCTGATTAGTTCTGTTCTAGGCAGGAGAGGCCTCCTTCACTGCTCAGCATAGCAGACTGGTCGCTCCTCTGACATCACTGTTCTTAGCACCGGTGGCATTGGGGATTTGCAGATCCCCCGTGGCCAGGGCTGTCCCCGGTTTTATCCCAGCATCTGCTGCCGTGCTGAAGGAATAGCTTGTTCAGCCAGTAAAGGCAAGCTTGAACCAGGACTTCCCAGGTGAAGTGGTGGTCTCTTGGTATTCAGAACATTACCGTAGATGACGACGATGACTAAAAATCTATCAGTTTATTAATCAGGTCACCTGATCTCACCACAGTGTCTTTGGGAGAGAGACAGAGCCTGAGTCTAAATCCAGGTTATTTCACACTAACTTAGCATGTCAAATCCCAGGGTAAGTGAAATCAGGCTCGGGCCTTGAGTTTTGTAACAGCAGCACGAAAAACAACGCAGCTGCATTGACCATTCAGGGTTTACACGGGCGTAACTATGATTTCGCTGTCAAAACTGGCATCTCCTGTGGTGAACGCTGGACTCCAGACCAACGGAAATGTCACCTCCGTGTCTCCAGGAGGCATTTCAATCTCAATCATCTCTGAATCAATCAATGAAAAAAAAGCACATCCATGTTAATGATGAAGCACCGTGGGCCAGCACACAGAGCTCCCAGTGCCTGGCACTGGGGCTGCTGGTGTGTTGCCAGCCCATGGCTCAGACCCCAGCTCTCTAATTGCCTCCGCCAGCGCTATCAGCCCCCCAAAGTTGCTGTCCGTGTGTGATTCCAGGAGGGTAATTTATTACCCTGAAGAGCCTGACTCTTCTCTCCCATCCATCTATATCCCTGTGTTACGTTGTTTCTGTTAGCATAATCATTTCTCATGGAGGATGTCAATAAATGCTGGAGACAAAAGCAACACCAACACCACCAACAACAAAAGGCCCAACTGCTAAATAATTCCTAGAATGAGTTGTCAGAAACCTTTTATTTACTGATTCCGCGCATTTCATTTATTCCTGGCAGCGGGCCAACCTTTCTGACAGTTAAGATTTATTGATTTAATTGCCTAGGGTAACCATGCAATAAAATCATCTCAAAGATAAATTTTCATGGCACTGTGCAGCACTGAAGTAATTTTTCAAGTGCTATGGCTATATTTCTGCAGGTTACAGGTGCAAAATTTGCTTAAAGCAGAAATGTCTCATTATTGTAACCCCAGCACATCAGTGTGGTCCCTCTTGTGAAACTCTCTTCTTCTTTTCTTTTCACCCTCTCCTTTCCCTTCTTTTTCTCTGTCACTGGCTCTTTCTGTATCTCCCACTGCTCTTTTTTTTTTTTTTTTTAAGAGGTACAGCACAGGTCTCTCAGAAAAGAAATTATATTTTCTTAATTGGTTCATATATTCAATGCCCAGGAGAAGAGAAGCTTCAGTTTAATTAGTAGTGGGCTTAGAGGTTATTTACAATGTTATACAGAAGCATTTGTTTCCAGCTGTGAGATGCTTTTTAACACCGAGGCTTCACAATGTAGCTGATTGCCGTTTGTGACATTATAGTTTATTGAATCTTTAGATCTTTTTATTTACACTGTTAAAGGGCTCATTATAGTTCAGAACAAGGAGCAAATGAAAATCCCTGATTAAATCCCAGGTTAATGGCAACATGTCTGAAGTCAGAGATAGTCTAAACTTTCAACAATGTGAAATATTTTCTTCTCTCTTATTATTTATTTGGGGAGGGGGATGCTGTTCAGTGTCAGTGTAAGATTTAATGGCCTATTCCTCTGCCAGCCTTGGCAGCTTCCCTTGCCAGACCTGGATGTTTAATTCACTCTCCTGCCCCGTTGAGGACATTTGGCCAAAGGCAGCTCTAAGGCGGTGCCAGCAGAACGCAGGATCCCAGCCTGGCGGTGGCTGCCGTGGCCTCTGCGAGCCGTGCCAGGGCTGAGCCCAGCAGCCCAAACGTCACAGGATAAACTAGGACACAAAGGAGAGGCTTTGCTCTGCCAGCCCGGCACAAATGTGCAGTGAGGGCAGGAGACAGCTGTGCTGTGGAGACACTGAGCTCCCAGGCAGCTCCTCAGGGTGACACTGCCCCTTGGGATGCACTCTCCCACCACACCCGCGCTGCTGAGAGTCAGTGGAGCTTCCCCAGCACCTCTGAAGGTCCCCAGAGCCCTTGGCAGGGCTGCTGCCAGCTTTGCCCTGCTGAGCTTATGTTGTATGACTCTTAGTCCCGTATGCCAGTGGACTTTCAGCCACCCTGCTCTCATTCTGCAGCTTTCTCCTTCTCTTCACTACAAAGTACAGACCTGACTCCTGACCCCTGGCACCTTCCTGGGCACTCGCCACTGCCCCACAGCGTGGGCTTCTCCAGCTCCCAGCTGCAGCTGGAGAGCTGTGCTGTGTACAGAAACTGCCCAGTAAGTCAGTCACAGAAAAACCCTATATATAGCAAATGCATAAATTATCTATTAAAGCTGAGTTTAATTTACAAGCAAGACAACTGCATCTTTGGTCTGTTCATTTGGATTAGCTCCAAGACAAACATCACGTGAGACATGTTCCTACCTCTGAGGGATAATTTGCTCCTTGTTACCAAAATCATACCGTCTGAGATGGGCAGAGGAGGCTCTGTGTTATCACTGTTAACCCATAAATGAAGCTGTTTGCAAAATGACCTTATTTCAGATTATTAGTAATAAAATGTGAAATTGACTTCCTGGCTTATATTTTCTGGTGGACTTGCAGATTTGCTCCACTGACAAACTTGTGGATCTCACACAGCAAAGACTGACTTTAAAGCCTAGGACCTCTATGCTTGCAGTTTAACCTCTTCGACCTCTACTCCTCTGACTTCAGCCTTTCATTAGGTGAAATACGAAGGCGGGTTGGATACATTAAAAAGAGTATTAGTGAGAAGAGAGGCAGTTGAATCAATAATGTCAGTAAAGGTAGACCTATTTATAGAGAAACAATGTCAGCATATGATAAACCTGTGAGTAAATTGGCCGAAAGCCCAGAGCTTTGTACTGGTTTGGAGAGGCTGCAGGGATCTGAGCAGCAATAAGAACAATCAGTAATCCCGAGGCTCAAATGTCAGCCATGCCAAATGGGAATCAGAGAACCCAAAAAATGTTCTGAGGTGGGAGAGGAAGGATGGAAGGACAAGGGAAAATTGGCATACTTTCACGTGTTGCCAAAGGAAAATGCCAAGTCCTTAAGGCTGGGCAGTGACAGGGAAAGCTGAGGTCCATTATTTCTCTCTTTAAATCAGGGAGCTGATCAGGCTGAGCAGACCTCCCACCCTCATACCACACATGAGCCTCCAGGCACCTAAAACAAAAGGCACCTCCAAATTCAAGACAGAACCTGTCCAAGTATTCAGAAAAAACATCCCACATTTACTGACTGGATACAAAAGTCCTTCCATTGATTACCAAGAGAAGAAACTTGGCAGATTCAGAGAATCTGGTTCACTCTGACCAATCTGATACTTGAGCTTGGCTTTTTTGTTTTTAAGGTAACAGACCGCTAAGCAATCTGAGTACAGTCTGGAGTCTGTACTCAGGCCTATAAATAACTAATATTGACTAAATGTAACATCCTATTTCTTTTCATTGACTCTACAGAAAGGCAAGAGATGTGAGTTTTATCTGAGTTAAGTTAATGTTGTAGACTCCAATCCTAAGGGACTTTGGGGCCTACCGTGACAAGTCACATGCTGAATGTACTCTTGGTAATTAACACTAGTTGGGAAATTTTAAAAGAATACAATTTCTCTTTCATGTAAACACTCGAGCAACTCCTGTTCTAGTTCCAAAGCATTTTTTTTTTCTCAATTATCAAAACTTTCCTTCTCTTCACTCTGACTCCAAAATATCCAATTTTGGGATAACTTCTCTAGGTTCTTCAATGGCACTCAGAAAAACTGAGTTACAACATGTCCTTTGTTCTGTTTCCTTAGGTTCTGAGATGTCTTCAGTGAAGTAGGACACACCAGATGATGTGGGTGGTTATGTTTCTGCTTAACTAACTCTTTCTGCTATTTTTTTTTTTCCTTTTGCAATTCACTGCTGCTCTGGGCAGGCTGACAACCCAGGAATGTGAGAGTACATGAAACCTGATAGACTCATGTTTGTGAGGGGAACTCAGAAATTGCAACCAAACTGAGAAGCCTTCAAGTGAATGAAAACTCATTCAGAAATGAAACTAGTGAAAAATCAAAAAAGCCCCTGCCCTGAGTGGTAGGTACACAGATCCAGATGTATTCCATATAAAGTGTCTGTTCCCCACAAGCTAACATGGGAGGAGATGGGCCATACAGCAGTGCACACAAATCACTTAAGCCCTACCAAAAATCCACTCCTTCCAGGAGTTTCAGTTATCCTCACTGAAGTAAGCGATCAAGTCAGACAACGCTATCAGGTGGCCAGGTTTAGTGTCTTGTGAGTGGTGGACTCTGGGAGCCACATCCCAAACCACACTGGGGCTGCTGGTTTTGCTGCAGTAGACTCAGTGTTCAGTCTGGAGTTACACTGGCCCAGCTCTGGTCACCCAGTGAGTGCGTGCTAGATGTCCCAAACAGAACGTAAATTAAAAGGGAAAGGGCTATCAATCATGTTAAGACCCCTACTGACACATACTGTGCTCACACACATAGCATAAACATCTCTAAAAAGCACATTTTTAAAGAACCAGAGTTACAAGCTGTTTCAAAACCTCTGCACTTTATTAACATTGAGAATGTGTCCTTTGATATAAACTCATCTAGAAATGATTCAGATGAATTAGCACAGGAAAATCTTGCTGAGCTGGAGAGAGCTGAATGGGAAGCAGTGCAGTCAGTGAATAATGAAAGTAAACCATCATTCTGAAGTATGACTAATGGTGACATGGCCTGTCTAGAAGAACAAATAACCAAGACATACTACTTGGCCCCAAAACTGGGCTGAACATCTTTTGAAATGACTTCACTGCTGTATGAAGACTATTAACAAAACAGCAAACCCTGCCAACTTGTGGACTATAAGTCCAATGAGGGAGAATTCCACTTGTCCACAGGAGAGACAGATGATTCACTTCATGAAGGAGTGGGACTTATTACTCTTAGAGGCAATATTAATAGATCCATCCAAAATCACCCATGGAACAAATCTATTGATGTTGCCAAGATACTTAGCTGAAAAATGTGCAGAGAAACTTGAATCTGCAATGTAGAATGCTGCCGTGCAGTGATTACATTTTGTGGCACCCAAAATGCTTTTATCAAAGGATGACTTGACGAGACATCAAGATAGCTAAATGCTTAAGACTGCATGTCAATCAAAAACTTACATGTATTATTCAAGGTGCAGACTGAGCTTCAGTGAGGCAAAGGGAAAATACTAAACTAAGGCTTATGGAGAGTGTGTTTGTGTAAAGATAGGAGATATCTTTTGCAATCTAACTACATTCATTCTGCTTCTTGGGCTAGATCCACTGGGTGTGACTTAGCCAACTGCTGGGGAATTAATTTAACCCATACTGTCTCATCCAGGAGGTGGAAGAAATACACTGTCTCAGCCTGGTGTGGTTCCAGGGTCCAGTTGGGGCTGCAGAGGTTTTCAGCCCTGTGCTGGTAGCCCAGCAGCTCCTGGCTGCCAGTTGTAGTATGAAGTAAAAGAAATAGCTGCCATCAAGAAAGTGCCTTTTCTTTTCAACAATAGGGGCAAGAACAACTCAGCTGCAATTCAGATTTAGCAAAATGACCCACCATTTGAGTGCTCTCACAGCAAAGGAAGGTACTCCTCTAGCCCCATATTTTTGAGCCCTAGCACCATAACTTACCCATTCGGCATCTCAGTGCAGGTCCTGATCCTCACCTGCTTTGGGACGGCCAGGAAATAGAGCTCGCATTTTCAATGATCCCCAAAGACCTGGTGAAGCTTGTTTCTGTGACGAGCTCTGACACAGACTCAGCTGCTGAGCACAGCAATGGTTGTCCAGAAACAGGAGTCCTGCTCAGAAGGACGTGCAGTGAAACCATCTGATCATTTTTCCATCATCAGAGCTGTACAGAAGGCATGAGCCATATTCTCTGTCTCGTAAAACACCAGAATCAGACAATCAGACTCCAGCAAAACATCAAAAGCAGCTTTTCTACAACACATGAACAACTAAGAGACTATAATATATATCTCTAAGTCTTTATATAGTCTAATATATCTCTAAGTCTTTATGCACGTACACATATATGTGCTTTTTAAGTGTGTCAGTGTCTTAAGGGTTGCCTAAGGAGCCAAGGAGATACGCATTATACAGTCCAGAGCTGGCCTTTATACAATTCCCGGTCATTCCATTGACATTGTTTCCTACAGACCTCTCACAGCATCTGACACAAAATTATTATTGCTGTGGAAGCGACCAAAATAGTGGCAAAAATAACGTGACAAAGAATCAGGGAAATAATCAATGACAGCAGAGTCCAAGCTGGGGAATAACCCATCACCAGTCACACAAAGAGGAAGAACAAATACTTTAACTCCTTCCCTTTGTGTGGCACAGCTGAAATATGGGGCATCACCTGAGAAAAGGACAGGGTCAGATTTCCGCACTGTTAAAACCAGGAGTGAAACAAAGGTAAACACAGCTCACGTTTGAATGGCTGTCACCTTGCAACTGTTTAATTGCGCCTATACCCAAAGGGTTTGCAAGGCAAGAGTGGGAGCAGAATGACAGAGAACTGCCTTAACAATGTTAAATATAATTATAAAGGGGGGAAAAAAGCAAATTTTCCTATAGGGCACATGTATCAATTAAAACATCCAATGGGGACACCTCCCTTGTGCTCCCAATATTAGCACTGGCTACGTTACATAACTCTATTTACACCTTTAGTTGATATGAATGAGCAGTTACCATATCAATTATTACTTTTCACAGTGTACATAAAGTTCTTGATTCAGTTAAGAGACAGGGTCAGTGTTTAAGCTGAGCTCAGCATTTAGCAAGCTTTCTTTCCTAGATGTTTTGATTACGTAGGAAAGCTTTAACCTCTACAATGTAATGAAGGACTGGAAAGTTGTAGGGTAATTTGTAGGAGAAAGGGTGTGCATGAGGATGTATGCACTATTATAAAGCTCAATAAATAATCATGTGAAATTGCTGGCATTTAGGACCCTCTAGAGGGGAGCTTTCCCAGCTGGCTGCTGATCCCTCATACCCTGAGTAATTCCAGATTAAATCCACTGACTCTGTGGAAGTGTATGTGACATCAGAAACCTACCATGTATTTCCAAAATGCATGTTAATTGGCTCCAGACAGTGGCAAGGGGGTTGTACACGGCTACAACCATCGGGCTTCAGCTCCTCCATTCCCAGGGTGGCTCAGAGGGAAAGTAGTGCAGACCTCAACCGGTCAGAGCTGTGGGAATGACGCAAGATGTCTTCCACTTGCATTTTACTGAGAGAGCCCATAAAATCCAAAATCCAGCTGTGCAGGTTGGTTCAGTCTGCCTATTAAAAGGGCGGCATTTTCTCATGCCTGTGATTGATATGGTTTAGGCACATCTGTGTACTCGCTTAACCCCCTTCCCTCCACCCTCCCCATCCCAAACCACTGCATAGACATGAAAAGTGGGAATTTGTCTTTTGTACGTGAGGGCATAAAACGCTTCTTAACTTCCACTGAAGAACAATAATTGCCGGTTGGCTTTGATTCCCCCTCGATGCTAATTTTCCCTGGTTTCACCCAGGAAAAGCCCCCACCAGAGTAATCAGACCTTTTTCTTTCTTCACCTCCAAGGCGTAGGAAAGGGGCAGCTTGGTAAAGTGACCTGGACACGTGTTACAACAGATAATCAATGGCTCTAGCAAAATGCGCATGAAAGCATTTCAAGCCCATGTTTCAGTAAACATTCTCCAGAATCTGTGGCTATTTATCAAATATGAATGCACTCTTCAGGATGAGGATCTCATTTCCCCCGGTGTTTTTGTTCCAAAAATAATTGGAAGTGACAATACAGAGAAAGATGATGTTCCAACTTCATGTTTAAAATAAATATAAGGCTGTCATCAGAGCTGAGCTGTCTTGTGAAGATCCCTCTCACAGGAGTCAACAGGCAGCTCTACTGATAGAGAATTGTGTTCCATTATTGATTAGCTTTTAAGTTCTTGTTACATATTAGATTAGGATCACTGTATGCATAGGGAATGAATAGCCCAATTACAGTCTAAAATAGCTCATCTCAAAGTGGTTTAGAATTTTGATATTATAGAAAGAATTTTAAGGAAATTACAGGGTTGATTAAAAAAGCCTTTAAGGGAGATATTTACATTTTTATTGCATGGCTTTTCAGGATGGGGAGGGCAAACTATCCCTCCCTATATTACATACCAGGCTGGTTTTAGCTCCCTCCCAATTAGCTTTTCAAATCTTTGTGAACTAGAGGTTTGCTGTATGGGGAGCAGGTTTCCTGCGCGGAAAGTACCAGACTGAGCAACCCCAGAGTTGCATTTGCAGATTGCCCCAGTTTAAATGAGAGCACCCTACACTGAAACCTGCACCAGGCTCTGCTCTGAGTGCAGCTGCTGAGACTCCAGGGCTTGTTTTGGAGTCAGTGATGTTTCCCAGCAAAAGTTGGCATTGAAATGCTCTGCTACTTCTTACTCTTTTGTGCAGAAGGGAAAATCTATAGATAGTGCTAAAAGAGTCACAGATTCCTGCCCTGGCCCTCAAGGGCACTGAGCATTGACCACAAGCAACTTGGAGTAGATTCAAGGCTGATCAAGCACATCCCAGTTCTCAGCAAAGGCACCACTCTCTTGTGGACACAGGGGCAGCATCCTCATAATAAGATATTCCTGAGAGTGCTGCTTAATCTGCTTTAGTGTTGTCAATTTTGTACAACTGGAGTAATTCTAGGGATTTATTCTTAATTTTCAAAAACAAGTAATGTTTTTGCTAAAAATTAGCAATCTTGAGGACAAGACATTTTCAAGACTAGGTAAGCAAAGCCATAGCTGAGAGGGTACAGAAGCTCAAGCTCAAACCTCAGCTCCCCATCTCCGCTCATCACAGCACTGACAATATCATATTTCACAGGTTTTGTTCCCTATAAGCACCCTGGATATTTCGGTATAGAAAGCAATCACCTTTTGTCTACAGAGAATTTCTATCCTTCAGTAAGGTGGAACAGCTTTAAAAATAGATCTGACTTTCCCTCAAATTTGCCTAATTAATCATAATTAACCTTCACAGGTTAATTCGAGGCTAACATTGACCACATCTCCAACAAAGCATGGAAAAGGTCACCAGAAATAGATTGCCAAGGCCTTGAAGGGACTCTGTGGACAAATGGTTGCCACCATCCAACACTATAAAAATGTGATTAAAGGTAAAAGGAAGAACCAGGTGGGAGAGTTACATGACCCCAGGATCATTGCCAATAAAAAACAGCAGTGAAAAGATTTAATAAGGACTCCAGGCCCACTGACTCACTCCTTTTGGAAGGTAATATATGAAATCTATAAGGAAAACTGCTCATTGAGTTGTTTAGCACCAATAGACCCACAATATTCATATTAGTTTGCCACATAAGAAGCTCAAGTTCTCTTATTTTTCCACAGCTGCAAGCAATGCAAGGACATGGAAAGATTCCCTTCAGGAATGAAAGTCTGAGTCCTCATACAGGTGTGCACACAGGGTCACACTGACTGCTCAGGTCAGACATCTCTCTTCTTCACCCCTCCTGAACTGTATGCGAAGATATCCCACATGAATTGACAGTGCCTTGCTAAAAAAAGGACCCATTCTGTGAGGTGCTCAGTATAGCAGTTTAATCCATGGAAGTATTTTTTGAACTGAGGCTGCTCACACATGTTTAAAATACTTACCTGTCCAAGTGGAGACTGTACTTTGTTCACAGTTGCACATTTTGCAGCCTTTAAGCAAGACCAGAGTGCTTTCTTTCAAAAAAAAAAAAACAAACCCAAATTTGTTTTTATCATTAGCATTATCTCTGCTATTGCTAACACTACCTTACGCTTAGAAATGGTCCTTTGCTTTCCTCTACTTCAGTAAAGCAAGAGCAATTATGCAGCTTCATCCATTTCTCTGAAGGGCTGTGGGAAAAAAGTGTTGCTTTCAAGAAAAAAAAATTATAATTTTTTACAAATACATAAAATAAAATACTCAAAGCATCTTTGAGAGGCATTTTCACATATTGCTGAAATTACACGCAATGTGTGAAAATTAGCATAACAAATGTGACAAGATGGTTACTTAAGGGACTGAAACAGAAGGAATAAAATATATATTAGATACCTCAGCTCTCATTAATTATTATTCTGAATGAGAAATAATGCCAGGAGCAAGAGGGGTGCCAGAAGAAGCAATGGGGAAATATATTATCATGTATCTAAAAACCTTTAAAAGGTGTAATAATAATTAGGAAATTATTGCACTACTGATCTTTTTTAGTAGCAGAGCAACCACCTGTTCACACTTTTATTAATTGGTTGCTCGCCTCTTCCTTAAAGATGGGCTGTGAAGATTGTTAAAGGAAAAGCTACCTGAGAAGAAAGGAGGGAAAAGAATTCATGTCATGCAAGCAAAAAAAAAAAAAAAAAAACAAACCTATAAAATTCATAACTTTAATTAAGAGTCACATGTGGAAAGGCAGTACTACTTTGAGACTGGTTTGTAGCAAAACGTAATTTGGCTTCAAACAATAGCGATGGAAGAGAGTGGATGTTATTAATGCTGATTTTGTTAATTTGCTCCAAATGTCCTGCCTCTCCCAGCTTTTCTTCCCAGTACTCCCTCAGGTGTCAGTGGAGCAGACAAGGAGTTAAGGCTGACGCTGTGTCAGTGCCGGGGCCAGGAGAGGTGGTGGCCATAGGAGCCCTGGGCTGATCCAGCCGTGGCCTGGGGTGACCCACAGCAGCCATGGCCTCAGGCAACATCCCCAGGGGTGAAGCTGCTGCTAAGCTGGAAAACTGCAGCCTTCCTATTTTAGGGCATAATGCCAGTTAATGTGTGTTTGTTGTCTGACATTCATCTCCTGGATCATACTGCTACATGCTGCTCAGGCCCCCACTGCTCCCCTCATTCCTGCTGGCCCACGGATGGAGATGAAAATCCAGAGGTGTCCTGTTGCTGCATCGACCCCTTCCCTGCCACTGCTGTGGGAAGTGGCACAGCACGGCAGAGTCACCGTGGGGGTTTGTGCCCACCGTGCTCCATAATTACGGCAGGCAATTTTGCAAGCGCTTCTCATTATTCCCTCCTTTAGATTTTGAAACATTTATGCTTTATCTCCTCTAAAACAGAGAAATCCTTTTTTTCTACCAACCTCTTTCCTTCAAACCTCCTGTGGAAGCAGCACAGAATTTCCTGTTTGTTCCTTGCTGCAGCCAAATCTTGTCTTAGGCTTCCCCAGAGCTTTTGTCTTGGAATCACCATCTCCCACAGACAGCAGCTTTGCTTAAAAGCAAAAGTGCATGTCCGTTTTCCGTGTTAATCTCCCCTATGTTCCTTTTTTTCTGTTCCCTTGCTTGAACCTCTTCTTTCTCAGCTCCAGTGCTTGGAGGCTCTATCCTCACTGCCCTACATCTCGTTGGAAGGTGCTCCTCTGTCTGTGTGCTCCATCCAGGAGCTGCTGAACTCAAAACCGAGTCCAGCTGGCCCGAGTAGAGGCACCTCCACCACTCCCATCCCGTTCTCCCAGTCTGCCCTCACATGGCAGTGGAGACAGTAAGCTCAGTCTGGTCAGAAATAGGTAAGAGCAAAACACCTGCTGTGCCATGGCACTCCTAATTTCCCAAACACCTGTTACCTCATCATTCAGGGAATAACTCCATGCCCTGACATCCCTTTGGAGCCCAACAGCTGGGGCAGGCAAGCTGGAGGTGGAAGGAGGTGGAGAGGGAGGCAAAACTCTTTACCAAAGGTCCTCTGCTGGTAAAAGACAGGCAGTGCCAGTTTGTTGTGCCATTGCCTGCTCCAGCTGTGAGAGGACCCCTGTGTTCTCTGTGTGCCCTCCACCTCTGCACGGCCCTGCCTTGGCACCTACACCAGGAGGAGCATCAGCAGTGGCTCATGTGCAGGGCAGAGGCCCCACGGCTCTGTATCAGGGGGCTGCAAATGCAGTTTCACCTCACCTGCCTCCCATGCTGAACGTGAGTGCAGCAGAGAGCAAAAGCTAAATCCATTTAATTTTAAGAGGGGAAAATAAGGCCCTTTCTGGGGATATTATTTCTAAGTCATGTTTTACTCTGCCATTAATACACTTTTGGAATGCATGAGAGCTCCCTGCACCCAAGGCAGGTAATAAAGGTCTATTAAAAGACACCATCTCTGTTTCCTAATGCTCTATCGAAGGTTCATTGATGAAAATAGCCATCTGGCTGCTCTCATCAGCTTTAAGGAATTCCATAAAAGAATGAAATATGATTTCCTCATAATTGCTTTTCTGTAAGATTTATGACAATGTGAGTAACGAATAAACTGGGCACTTGCTGAACAAGACTCAGATTTAAGATGTGCTGATGCAAACGAGGAAGTGTCCAACTAGAAGATGCATTTCTTGGGAGAAATTTGAAAGCATTTGCAAAAGCCACAAGTTACCACAAACACCTGGCCGTGTTCAGTGCTGGTATAAACACATACAGCTCCAGAGAGGCCAAAGGCACTGCACTGGCGTGCTCTAGCAATAAATTTGGGTCTTAGACACCAGTTACATGAATAGCTCACAGCTGAGAAGAGGACCTTGACAGCATCTGGAAGATGTCCTGGGTATAGCTATGCAGCTGATTAA
The DNA here is from genome assembly GCA_035584735.1 of Pseudotriccus pelzelni. Lineage (NCBI taxonomy): Eukaryota > Metazoa > Chordata > Aves > Passeriformes > Tyrannidae > Pseudotriccus > Pseudotriccus pelzelni. The sequence continues at coordinate 13,791,354 of JAWMRA010000146.1, read as the reverse complement.
GCAGCAGCATGTTCTTTTGCCACCTGCATCTGATGATGTTGTATGTGCAAAGAACATCACATGCTTGGGGGATAAAAAATAGGCCCTTAATGCCTGGCAGCACTGTTGATACTCCTGCCAACAGCAAAAGTGGGAATGGACTGTGTGATTAGTGCTGTGGGATAATTAAATCCCATTTGCCAGCTATTCATCTGTCAGAGTGCAATGGTCAACGCTGTGCCTTTTTGCTATTATGTCAATTATATGGTCCTGTGATCTTTTGACTTCAGGATCATCTAAAGCATAGGATTGACACTTTATCTATTTCCAACTCTGATATTGGTTTTTAGTGTCACTTAACTTTTTTGTCATCTTTTCAATCTCCAGAACAAGAATAATCAGACAGTCATCTAGGCTGGAAAAGACCTTTAATGATTCCTTGCCCAATTTCATTGCCCTTTAGGAGGCAATCACATACTACAGATGTAAGTGCCACTTAAATACTTGTAAACATGCCTGTCTCACTCTGTAGAAAAGGCAGTCACGACACTCTCATTGAATGCAGGCAAACTATTTAGTCCTGTGCAGTGAGGGCTTAAAATTGCTAATGGATGCCCATCTCTCAGGGTGTTCCACCTCTGTGAGTGTCTGACATGCCCAGGTATGTGTCCCCAGCAAGCTCAGGGGTAGCCTAGCCCCATACAGAAGTTGAGAGGAGGTGGTGGGTGGGCATCAGCTGGTCAGTGCTAGAAGACGTGAATTATGTGAGGGTAGATGGTTTTCTGAGTTTTTAATCGAAAAATTTTTGAAATTGCCAAAATTTGAGTCTGTACAAATACACTTGTCTCTCAAGCACCCTCTCCCAAGGACTCTCTCTTGACACTTTCTCTTCACAAGCACATGCATTTTAAGACTTTCAGCATGCATATATTAGGGTATTAGTTGTACCCAGAAAAGCTAGTAACCAGCATCAAAAATTTTACTACATTTTTTTACTAAAATTTACTAAAGATTTGAAACTCATCACAGCTATAAGTGAGAGCAGAGTATGAGAGGGGAAGAGTCAGCCATTCTGATAAGAATCAGTGTTACAGCCACACTTTTAACACCCCAGTTATTCACTCTGCTTCTCTATTTTTTTTTCCCCAGCTAATTACATCAATAAGACTTCATGAAAACTGTTGCCAAATGTTTAAAATTAAAGCAGTTCAGTTGTTATTTTAGTCCCAGGTTACTGAGGCAAATTGTACATGCTCACCTCGTGCATTCATTTGTGAACATTGGGCATATCAGTGATTAATTAATATTAATGGTAGAAATCACTTCAGACTTGCTTTATGCTAGAAATCACACACAATCTTGACTCTAATCACTCGGCACATAAAGAAACTTTAATTGATAACCCGGGTTTAATATCCATCAGGAATGGATTCTGTAGGAGGAACAGAGCAATGTTCCCTGTAATCATCCTAGAGGAGATAGAAAGCTTGTTCTACCAACATCAAAGAAGATTAGGCAGCAGAAGCCTGATAGTAAAGTAGCAATTATGGAGGGTTTTTTTAATTCTGTGCACCTGCTTCATCAAAATAATAGGCATCTTTTAGCAAAATAACCTGAAACTCAGTTCAGTGACTTTCAATTATCTGATGCTGGGAAATGCATCTGGAGAGACATGAAAAAAGGTGATAGACACACTGAGAAATAAAGAGAAGGGGGAAATTAGAATGAGGAAAAATATGAGGGCCTAAGCAAGTGGGTGTTATAAATATCCTGTGCCTCGGGCTGAATATAGAACAGGAATACTTTTGCTGAGTTATGACTGTGACATCAGGCACATCTGACCAAATCAGTCCCTGGTGGAGCACCTGTGACTACAGCAAACATCTTACCCTGGGGACAGATTTGGCTGATTGTTTTTAAGGGGAATTTTAGATATCAAACCTTAATGCAAGCTAAGGTAACTTCCCACAAACACTTCAGGCTGTATAACTCAAAGCAAAAATGACTATCCTCAAACTCCCCTGTGTCACGTGGTTTTGCTGTGCAAAGCTAGGAATGATCACATAAGTTTCTTTCAAAAGGTGAGTCTAAAGTTAGACTAGAGCCTATCTTCCCTGGAGGTGAGAAGGGGTAGAAAGCCCATACACAGTCTTGGTTTCCTTAAGGAACTGCATCCCCATTTCTGCAAGAGCACAAGGGCAGACCCTCAGAACCAGATTTAAGAAGCCTGCCTGGGGCTTCCTCCATTACATACAATCACTCACACCTCATTCTGACTCAGAAACGACCCCCACACGGATGCTGGTCAGGAGACCTGCTCTCCATTTTATCTCCTGAACTCCTACCTCCCTGCACACATCCAGCAGATACTGCTCTGTATGCTGGGGGTTGAAGCACAGGAGATCATGATGCAACAACCATGACTGGCAGAGGCTGATCCTTCAGCAAGAATCACAGCCATATTCCACTTCATGTGAATGAAATGTGAGTAATTCCATTGTAATTAAATAGGAATTTTTGTGTGAATTCCAAATGAACCTTTGTAACATTTCCATTAGTCCTCAATACACCTTTTAATTTACCTCATTAGAATTATTGGTAATAAATGGTAGTAACTGAATTGTAATTAAATAGGAATTAAAATTTGACTTCCTAATGAACTACAGCAAAGCAATCACTATTTCAATATACATTAATTGCTGTTCTGTTAGGAATATAGGCAACTTATTTTTATTGAATTGCTACAAATTATAATGAATATATGGCCTGAGCCTACAAAATGGTCTCACATCAGTAAGTGTGCCTGGTAGATGTCAGACAGCTGTGCAGCAAGCAGATCTACCCAAGGAACTTGGGACTTGCAGCATGCTAATGCCAGTAGAGAATACACTGGATTATGACGTTCCCAGAATAAACTTTCATTTCAGAATCTCGCTATTAATTTACAAACAGAACAGACAAGATGCCGTTGGGGCTGCCATTGGAGAAGTGGACTAAAAGGTGTGAGAAACCAATAGCAGTCATACCGGACTACTGCATTTTTATGTTATTGGCTGCTGTTTGATTACAATAAAAGTGCTTTGTAATATATCCTGGGGTGGTAAACTGCATATAGAAAACCCCGTTTTATTATTTATACATTCTCTCTCTGCATATAGAAATATATATATAATATATGAATGAATAAAATTTCACTTCTATGACTATTCTAGATTTAAAAGCCACAGATTGCTGTTTTCGTGTGTTACTGCTGTGGATGTAGCAGTTTGGTGTAAGAAGTCTGTAAAAGGGAGTGCTGACTGTTTAGCGGGGCCCGGTGTCCACGTTCAGGGCAGACATTCTGGTTCAGTGGGATGGGTGGGGGAGAGAACCCAAAGCTTTCTGTTGCCACTTTGAAAGCTGGCAGCACATGTCCCACTGAGCAGCCTTCCATCTCCAAAGTGATGGACTCTGGACTGAATTCTCCAGGCTTTAACAGTGAGTAAATTCCCCCATTAACTACTGAGGAGATTTTTTTCCATCCAGGCTCCTCATTTCTGGCCCATAATATCATCTCACTCTGTTGATTTCTAGGGGACAGCAGCAGCTGACCATGACAAACATGGGACAGCCAGTTTCCTTAGCATGGTGTGAGCCGAATGCACTGATGGGATCACAGGGTCTGTCTCAACGTGGTTTTACATGCCTTGAAATATCCTCATGTCTCCATTTTTTCACCATTGCTATCATTTTACCTCTCCTCATACTGCAAAGTGAGTGTCTGACTGACATTTAAATCCCTCTGGATTTCCAGACCCAGCAGGTGAAAGTCAGAATCAGGCTCTGGGATAGGAACTGCAAGAGCCAGTCACACGTGTGGGCTTGGGAGAGGGCAGCTCACTGCTTAGGCATCCTTGTTTATACTGAAATTTAAATCACAGAGATTGAACAGGGAAAGCAAACTCACTTTTTCAATTTTGTTACCTAATCAAAACTCTGAAGCTTTCTAGTGCTGGAGAGTGTTCACATATCATCCACTTTCCATATCCAATGCTGACAAAACAATAAGGCAGGAATAACATAAGTCGTGAGAAAACTAGTCTGTCTCATAAATCTTCACAGGAAAGTGGCTGCTGTTTTATGTTATTGCAGTGTGTTGTTTCCAATGAAGTGATTACTGTTAGATGTATTTTTAAATTGCTTTTGGTATTTTTAAAAATACATGACTTGGAGAGTGATAGAAATGAGATTGAGTGGCGGTAGGCAGTGACTACAATATGATTAACTTTTTCCCAGACCAGCTACTTCGGAAATTAAGGTTACCAACACAGCTGTTGTCAACTTTCCCCCGGCTGAAAAGGACTCATTGGAGTCTGTTTGATGTATGCAATTATGAGACAGACCACCTAAATCCTCCTCCTGCTTCAGACACTACTTGCGTTCTGCTTCGAGTTGTTTGATTAATATTTGCTGGTGTTATTTTAAAGTGTGAATGTGCATGTTTATGCACTAAAGCCCTGTAACACAGCGTCTCAAGTTACATCCTGTTGTGACTGACAAGTTGTGGTTTCTGTCCGTGGAGGGGAGGAACTGCTTTGTGTGTTAACAGCTTCAACCAAGGCACACACGCTTCCAAAAGGGCTGAGCTACGTTTTAGATAAAGTTCATTTGGAAGACATTCAAGGCAATAAATATCAAGTGAGAGGTTTTCTCAGAGCTTTACAAGTCATTAAAACTCCAGGTAGATTTTACCTACCAAAGGCTTCACTTGTGGCTTGCTGAGTTCACACAGCCCTTTTCCTGCATATCATCACATCCCTTCCAGCGGCTAATGAAGCCTGTAACCATTCCAGGGCCCACCTACAGTGTCCCTGTGTGCTCCACAGACCGGGCACTACAGGGTTAAGCTTCCTCAGACAAGAGCAGACTCAATAAGAGGCAAAAGGAAAATGAATTAGAGGAAAATCAACAGGCAGCAAAGGAAAAACTAAATTACATTTCATGTACACACATGCACTCTTTTGGCTGGAGGGGCAGAAAGCATAGCCAAAACCAGGCTGTTTTTATTCTAAACAGTGCATCAATCCATTGATTAATTTTACACTTTGTTCCTTATGAACCTGGGCTGGGGCCATGAATGCTGCTATGAAAAGAAGAATATAGCCAAAAAGGAACTCTTAAAAAGTTGGCAGCCGTTTCAAGGCAATGTGTCTGGCCAGCAGGAAGGAGATGGCTCCTCCAGGGAAGTGTATAGAGCTGTAAAACCATTTGTGAACTGGCCCAGTTCAGTTTATAAGGTGTGTGACTGACTTAAAGTCAAGTTTCTTGCACAAATTTGTGACTTGTAAATCGAATTATAAAAGCAGTCTGAAGTATCATTTTTCCAAAAGGGCATTACAAGATTGGTTAAGAATGACTGTATTTCCTCACTAATATCATTAACTTCAGAATTGTTTCCATCCATTACTGAGTAGAACAAGGACAGTTTACCGTAAATTGCTCCATGCTGTGTGGTTCAACTGGTCAGCTTCATGGTATAAGAAGCATAAATAAAACAAAACTAAATAAAGGAATACAATGAAACACCATGGACCAACTCCAGTCTTGGTGTAATCAAATGCAAATGTAAATTAATGGAGTTGCACTCACTCACACAGAGGCTGACACATCCCTTGGCCACAGAGCAGAGGGAGGCAAATGTCACCTCTCAGTGTTGCTTCCCAGGAACAGCTATGGGGAGCAGGTGCAGGCTATCTTAATTTAGCCAGGATTCCTCTTTTGTAAGTGTGCATTCCTTTCAGCAAGTTAGGAGGTTAAGGAATGATTTGGGAAACACCCTTAAAATCTCGCCAGAGTAAGCCAAGAGTGACTTTCAGGAGGTGGAGATCTGTGTAAGATCTCAAGAAAATGGAACAGAAGAAAAGGGGAATTCTGTCCGTGATATATCTTGCTTGTCATCCAGACCACATTGCTTAGTGCAGGAGAGTTTCCATTTACAGGAGGTTCAGAAATCCCAGGACACTGCTTACCTTGTTTGTATGTAGCAAGGGATAGCACGAATCCCACTTACTGACAGAGAAACTCACCTTCTGTAGGAAGCTAACACAGAACCAGGATACCACTTAGCTGCCTTAAAGTAGGGATCAGCAGAGGCCCAGGACAGCAGGGGTTTCACACAGGCAATCTGACCATTCCCTGGATCAACACACAGCACTCCATGGCCATGCACCTTCTGGCATCTGCCTGGCAGTTTGGCTTAATGGTGAATGCGACTTGTGACCAAATTTGGCAACTGCAATGAAAAAACACGGTATTTAGGTGACTTTCTAAACCACTGCTCGTCTAAGCCACAAAGCTGCTGCTGTTGCTTTGGTTGTTCGACTACTCAATTTTCACACTCTCCTAGTGCCTACAACCTCAACATAAACACTTCTGAGCAACCAGGGGAGCCAAAATGTCCACACAGAACCAATTCTTTCCCTTCTCACTGCATTTCAGTGTTGCTAATTGCTAATTAATCACAGACTTTACCCATCCTCCCTCTTGCCCAAGTTTTATGGTTGAAGTTTTGTTTGAACTATGCTTCTCCCAGCTAAGCAGTGCTTGAGGGTCAACAGAGCTGTGCCATGTACTGTGAAAAGTGATGCTTCTTTTAAGAGGCTTCGTTATTGAAATAACTTTTGAGTTAATGTTTGGAAATAACTTTGAAATGAGGACTTGCACAGATTTGTTTTCTTAGTGCAGCAATTAGCTCCTTGAGCGGTGACTGGCTGCAGTACCTTCTGCCATGTCTGACACATTAAATAAATTATTCACTCAGTTCATTAGTTGGAAATACACTTTGTAATACCTGCCGAGTCACAGGACACGCAGAAAAGCCACACTTCACTTCAGCTAGAAAAATGAAGTCAGGTTTTGCGGCTCCTGCATAAACAAAAAAAAGGAGGGGGGGAAAAAAGGTAAATAAGATACTGTTTTTCCTACCGATTGGCTCAGTCCATTTGCTTCAGAACACTGCCCCTCTGCCTTGCTCCCTTTTAATTATAAGGTTGTGCTTCTCTCCTTCCCACCAAGTTGGACCACCTCAGCAAAATCTCCCATTGCTTCTGGTGGAAAAACACAGCACTGGTTACTTTTCCATGAAACTACAATATCACAGCCTCGAGAAACAGCTTAGTATTTTTCCTGCCAGTCCTGCTCACTGCTGCAAGGAAGACTGTTGCAAGTGGTCTGTTTGTCAGGCTTTCCCTGGGCAGGCAGCAGCCACCAGACACCTTTGTGGAAAGGCAGGAAGCTGGGGCAAAGAAAAGTGTGGGTTGTCCTTCATGCTTGCTGGATTCCAACCAGTGCACGGGGACAGACTGTGCCCATGGGAGATGGGATGTGCTATGGAGACAACATCTCTTGATCCAACAGCATCTCACCCACCCACCTGCGTGGAAACAGGAGCACGGCTGGGTCTGCAGTTGTGCAGTGTGGATGGAGCCACAGCTACTGCTGCTCTGGATGCAGAAGGTGGAGCTGGACCCAGCACTGGGGCTTTCCACGAGTGGGTGTGAGGTGAGCACGTTACTGTCCAGCAGCCAGTGCAGTCAGAGCCCTGGCCTGGGGCAATACAACATCCAGGATCTTACCATGCAGGGCATGACATTTAAAGAGAAAAGGGGACTTTAAATACCAGTTAGCAGTTGAGCTTAACTAGAGATGGCAGGGCAGGAGGATGAGGAGACCTTTGGAGCCTTACCCTGCTCCTCCAGCCTCATCATTCAAAGCAGCCCTAAAAACAAAGCCCAGATGCAGCCAACTTCAAGTACATCCTTGAGCTCAAGATTTCTTCATCCAAAGGATAGTCCTCCTTTCTTCAAAGACAGTGGAGCCACTCACTACTGGTAACTAGTCAGGAAGCACTGTGGGATTCAGTCCAGAATGCTGGGATGCATTTTGCAGAGAAAAACACCTGTAATTAAAATCCTAAATACATATTCAAGCATCAAAATTTGTGACATGCTTTTGCAGATGTGAGAAGCAGTGATGTCAGTGGAGGTACCAAGGTGAACTATGGTACAGAGCTGACACCCTGGAACAGGCCTTGGGTGGCTTAGTCCATTTTTTTTTGTTGTTGTTCAATCAGATTCCCCAAAGCAGGATTAAAAGGTTTAGCCACTGCAGACCAGCTGCACTCTTCCCAGTCAACATACCATGGATGACATAGGTCTGCTATGCAAAAAATCTAGTGTGTAAAGAAGGATAAAGGAGAGAAGAAATCTAATAAATACTCCATTATCTCCAGTGTATATTATGCAAAATTTGGCATGAAATCTTTATCTCACATAAACATGAAGGTCACTTATTTGTTCATTAAATTCTCCTCAGTCTACATCATTATGCTCATAGTTTTTCTTATACTTAATGTAGTAGGGGCCTGCCAAACTCATTAGACATTAGCTGACAAATGGATTTGAACTCACAATCTGTTAAAAATCACATAGGCACATTAGAGCAATATTTTCATGGCTTAGAGACTGTATACATTTAAATCTTCCCAAAGAGGATTTTGAGCATTTTTGATCCACTGCAGCAGACTCAACACATAATTCAAGTCTGCTTGCTGTAAAAATTTACAGGCTGGGATCTCAGCATCACTAGTCATAAATCAAATCTGTGCACTTAAAAATGTGATAGTGGCAAAACTGTTGGATAGGGTGTAAACACCATCAAGCTCATTGCCATGCAGCACTTGCATTGGAGTAATGGGGGAGATATTGTTAAATGTTGCATATATTTTCACTCTTCTGGCAGAATTTGTACACATAATATATAACCCTGTGTAATATCCAGCCTGGGCAATCTCTGGGTGAGGGAGAACTTCTGAAGCTGTCCTGGATTCTCACCCTAGTGTCATGACTTCAAATAAACTCTTACATGAAACGTGGACAGAAGGGAACATGGGGCATGTTTATGCCATAGTTTATGTTTCACTTACTCATTGCTCTTTATTGTAATTTCCCCCAGCTGATGATAAAATGCTTATAAAGCATTGGGCTGATAATTTGCAGGCTCTCCCGCTGCTCTGTTTGTTATAAAGCTACTCATGTCTCCAGGAGAGTCTTTCTTCCTTTTGGATTTATGAGCCTAATGAACCACTGTTATTCTCCATCACAGGAGCTAGTGATGCTGTGACATTATAGCAGGAAGATTTGAAAACTTACGAGAAAGCACTTGAAACAAACTGCTGCTCTTAATAAGTGCCTCTTGTCTTCAGTGTGGTCTGAGGAAGATCTAAGTGAGTTAATGAATGATAAGAACAAACCAAGTCCTGCAGTAACCCTGCAAGCTCTGCTGCAGGGCAAGCAGTGCTAGTGAGACAAATCTTCTGCTGGGATGAACACCATTTATCAGTGGCAGGATGCTGATACACAGCTCCACTGACAGGACCATTCTGCATACAAGGAGCCTGAGTCCTCAGGTCTGCTCAGATTCTCCAGATGAAGGTGGTTGAATATATAAGAGTAAATACAATTAAATTTAGCTGCAATTAAATTTAACTTTCACCTTACTGAAAAGCCTTTCACTGAAGCTCACCTGGCTGACTAGGCAACCTTTTGCCCCCTACGTACTCAAGATTCACTTACCATATCTTTTTCCAGGGCCATTCTTGACAGTCACCAAATTCGTATAATTTCAAACCGAAGAAGTGGTGGTGGGGAAAAAGGGACCACTTACTGAAGACCAGCTGCAGACTGCTGGTCACCTTGTTATTTCCATAAAGGAGCACATTTCTGCCCACCACAGCAGGACACAACGCAGAGAAAGGCAGTACCATGGCTAGGCCAGCCCCAGGCTATTTATAGGTCATAACCCACTCCTTCATCTCCACTCGGAGACCATTAAGAAGTCCATGTAAAACCTGGAGCAAACAATTCATTGGCTCCCAGCAAGAAGCCCACAGTTAAAAGCATGTTCTGTTCAGAGCCCCATTGTATAACCTGCTGGTATCAAAGAGACACTTCTTGGCCCAAACATTTACTTCAGCTCAAAAAGCATGGAGAGCAGAACAGAAGCGAGTTGCCCAGTGCTCAGCAATAAGTCAACAGCAGCGCTAGACGTGGAACCCAGGAGTCTTGGCTGGGAGTGCAAGTGAGACACCAGAATGCTCTGGCAAGGCTTCTGCTGCCTTTGGCTGTTCTGCTGGATTCCCAGAGACAACCGGGTTGAGCCAGTTGAGCCACGCTGAGTGCTGGGGCAGAACTTGAGAGGATGCCAGTCCCTCCCCACCTTAAATGTCCCCGCCTGCAGAGCCAGCTGGCTCCCACAAGGCTCCAGGCACTGTCAGACAGCTCCTCCACAGCATGGCTGGTCAGGGCTCACCTTGTAGGGCCACCCTGCACCATGGGCTTCTCTGACAGTCTTGACGTACCAGGGTGGATGCTAGAGGTGGCTGGAACTTATGTCTGCAGGTGAGCAATCCTGCCAAAACCAAGAGACCTTCCACCACACGCGACGCTTGAGCACGCTGTCAACTCTCTGTATTATTCATAAAAGCTCTGCTGTCTCCAGTTACTCTGTAATCATCACATCTTTCATCATGGCACACATATCTCAGCAATTGCACCCATTACAAAACCACCATAGCATAATGGGAAACAATGACATGCTCCTTCTTTTTTTTCCATGATGCAGTGGGATTGGGAACTCAGTGCAATACAGATCATTTAGCCAGCAAAACACCAGTGGAAGATGTATGGCGACATGCCAATCAGTGCTTTGAAAAGCTCAACCTAGGTGACTCTGCCTGTTAAAAAGTATTCAAAAGCCCCAATTACAATCAGTTAAAAGCAATAAGCATGCAAATTATTTTAAAACAAACTTTAATTAATTTCAGCATATGTTTCACTTAGGCTGATTAGTCAAATCTGATTTTCTGAAAAGAAAAAATAAACATCTGCTAATGATGATTTACATATTACCACTCACATGGCCTGCAGTGTGTTCTGAGGTTCTGCACAGCACAGGGAAGTGACGTCGTGCTGTGCCAGAGACCCCCAGCCCGCAGCCACCAGGTACAGAGAGCAACAGAAATCATTCTTTGATAAAGTGCCTAGACGTGCCCTAAAAGAATGTGATGGTGTTGCTATGAACAACTGTCCCAGTAAGGGCTTTCCTTTGGGTGAAAAACAGGTAAAGCAGCTTGAAGTTTGGGCTCGGGGGACCCCAAACTGAAGCTCTGCACAGCCTGACCTTGGTACAGAGCAGAACTTTGAGATGCCAAGAGAGAAGCTTTTCAGGCAGCTGCATTCAGAATAACGAGAAGGGCTTAACCTAATTGTTCAGACCCCACTTCCCTCTAAAACCAGTCGAAAAAAATTATCATTTGCAATAAATGCATAACTTACCCAACACAATCACTTATTCTCTGTTCATTATGTAGGGAGACAGGATGTGATAATCCTGCATAGGCTAACTCCTCTTTACGCCCAAGAGTCCATCGTGGGAGGCCTGGATACAGTCCCCTCATACCTTTGGGCCTGAACCTCACAGTAATGTAAATATTTAAAAGTCCATGGCATTTTATATTCACAAGGCTGATAATGGAATAGCTTTAATATCCTTACAATGCCAAATCCAGATTAATGCAATAATAGTGGCTCCCAAGCAGTTTATTAGCACTCATATCCAATATGCAGAAATCCTGGAGGGGGGAAAAAAGGAAAAAAAAATAAGTGCTGCCAACATATACTGCACACAGAGCTCCAAGGTGTTGTATTCCAAGAGTTATTTCAGTTGTAGAAGCCACGTGGCACCATTACTTGGCATGAAGGAGGAGGATAAAGAGAGAACAGTCTATGACAGGTGTTGCTTTAAATATTTTGAAGATATGCATCAGGAATAGTTCATAAAAGTGCTTCCAAAGTAGCTCTTACACCCACTGGGCTTGGCAGTCCTCACTCTTAAAAAACATGAACTTGGCACAGTAGTCCCCTAAATCTTTTAAACTAGCTTAATCCTCCCAGTAATGAAACGTGCAGTCAGCTAGATGGGTGCATTTATCTGAAACTCACTTATTTACAAGCAACTAAAACATGAAATTAGCTGGTCCCGGAAGGCAGCTTTGTACTTCCCAACTCCTCTGCCATCATAAATCAACCCGTTCAAGAGGGTGCCACATTTGTTTTTCCCATTCTCACATTCTGTATGAACAATCATTCCCCATTTAATGCCAGAGATGATCCTCTAGAGATGTCTCTGCACGATTCATCGATTTCTGGCTTCTGTGGGACTAAAAGTGCGCGTGTGTTGGCAGACATCGGGAGGTTTGCAAAATCAGGAGCTCTGGGAACGTTTTGGAGGAGGTTCCTGCACCAAACCGTGCTACCGTGGTGCAAGCATCCAATGCCAGTGGTAGGATCACCATTTCCACCATTCCCTCTCTGCAGAGAGCAATCCAGAGAGCAGGAGGTTGAGCTATAGTCCACGTTTTCTCCCCTGGTACCCACAGCACTGTGGAGGCTCCAGTGCTCACACTGACAGCTAGATGCACTCCTCACAACCACTCCGTACTTTCTGGGAATACTAATCCTGCAGAAGACTCTGGTATCTCCTCCATGGGGAAGGAGAGCATCCTTAACCTATTAGATGTAAAAAATTCACCCCCCAACCTTCTGCCCAGTTTGGTGAAATAATGGATTTTCCAGTATTCCTCACTAGGATATTCCCTGGTGGAGTGCTCAGTGGTCATGTAGCACCAACATATAAGAGATTTTCAGTTTAAGAATTCAAAATTAGTATTGAATTTTCCCTTTAGGGAATTCCTTCCAGAAATTACACTGTCAGAGGAGGGATCACTGGTTCATGACTGCAGACAATAACACACCTTGGAAAGAGGGAACAGCAGAGCAACAGGAGATCAAGGCTCACAACTGGTAGCTGAAAACTCCATCACTAATCCAGCCAGGCCCTGGGCCATCACAGAGCTTTTCCAGGCTTCATTTCTGACTGGAAGATTATGCTGGTTGGCTTCTATCAGAAAAAGTAAGCACCTCTTGCAAGTTTAAAACCTGGAGATCAGAATTCACCTTTTATTGCCCGTTTATAATGTGGCACATAAGACAGTTTAAAATAAAAAAATTAAAAAGGTTTGCTTGTCTCACTGCCTGAGAGAATGGCATATTCATAAATACACGTTCACTTTCCTTTTTGCACCAAATTATCACCTGTCACCTGATCATTTCATCTACATTACTACAACAAGTATTTCCCTTTATTCTGCAACATTTTCAAGTACTGGGTTTAAAACAGCACCAAGAGCAGCATCAGGCTTGAAAATGCAATCAGGACCACAGAAATAGGAAAGAATCTGTTTCCCCATAAACTTTTAGAAGAGAAACAGCAACTCTTCATTCATTCCTGTATCCTCTTTGAGGTCTGGAGTAAAGATTTGCTGGAAAAATGAGTTACATGTGAATATACCATATGATGAGTCAGAAAAGCTCTGGGCAAGAATTCAGCAAACCTCAGTTTTACCACTGCTCATATGCTTCTAAAACAAGATCCCCAGGAGCTTGTTGTCAGGCATGGGAGAAACTGGGCACGCTGGATATGCGGCTTCTGTCAGCCAGCAAACTGGATGCATGTGTGAGATGGAGGTGGCTTCTCACAAATTTTACTCTCTCCTAAACACAGAGGTTCTCAAATTTTTTTTATTTTTTTTTTTTTTTGGCCTGGGAACAACTGTTAACAAAAAACACTCTTCCAGAATCTCAGACTGTTCTCATCTCGCTTGCATCAATTTGAATGTTTTAACTCCCTGATGGAACAAGCAACACTGGAGGGTCTCAGAGGCAACACAAGAAGCCTACGCTGTAAGAGATGGGCTCTTTTCTGACAGGTATCAAATAACACCTCCAAACTCCTCTGGAAAAAGTGAAAGGGTGGAACAGAATAAAATATACAACGTGATAGCAAAGCTCCTTGTCTTCGAGAGTGAAACCCCCATCCTGTGTGAGGAATATGAAGGAAACAGATGTTCCGTATGGAGTTTAATGGCTAGATTGTAAAAGGGATAACATAATTTCTCCTATCTGCATGTCCCTTGCTCAGATTAGTAGAGCAAAACTTTTTCCTCCTGACAAAATGATTCTTGACTAAGGACCAGATTGTGACCATTTCCAAGGTAAGTGAGCAGAAATACTCTGATGGCACTTCCTCCATAAGTGCCCTGCATTAAAGCAGCTGCAAAATTAGCCCACGTGCCCAGGAGAGCACAGACATCTTCCCCTGTGAATTTTTGGAAGTAGGCAATTCTTCGAAGGAATAATCCTACCAAAAGCAGGACTGAGGTGAAGGAGTTTCTGGGCACCTTCACATCCCAGTGACTACAAGCAGTTCTGTTTTGGGACCTACATCAGTTGCAAACCCCAGTTATGCAACTGAGTTTCCACCAAACAAAGTCCTGACCGCAGGCAGGGTTCCAGCTCTCAGTTACAAGAGCCAACCAAGGCTGCAAGTCTCTCACATCTCCTAAAAGGTTGCACAGCACTAAACCCTCTGTGCTGTTCCATGCTTCCTCAGTAATCTTGAGGCATTGATGGACAGAATGTGGCCTCTAGAAGGTGACAATTCAGATTGTACTGCCAGCCCATACACACACACACTCAGGTTTTTCACGTTAGGTTTTGAGCAATCATATCTGGAACTTTTCAGGTCATCTTCTTTACTCTTAAGTGAACCTCGATTTATTTACAAACAAAAGCAGAGAACGCCAAATACATTGCTGGGAAATCAGTAGTTAAGAATCATCTGCATGACCATGCTATGACCACGAGAGCTCCTAGAAGAAAGGTCACCACGTATTTATCCAGCTGCACGCTCGGTAGGAGTGTGCTCTATAAGAAGTGCTTTTAGCAACAGTTAACATTTTCAAGACAATATGTCAGCTAACGTAACCTTTGAGAGGAGGGTTCGAAGAAAGGTTAAGGGAAGTTAACCTAAACAGCTTAGAGAAATAAAGAGAAGTGTTGGAGGTAATTAATACTTGAGAGGAAATAATGTAAAGGAGAAGAAAGACTTATTTAAGGTTGGCCAAGTGCAATGTACTACAAGAGGTAATGGCTTTAAATTAAAGAAGGGCAAGTTTAGATTAGATAACAAGAAAAAACTTTCCAACAGGAACAGTAATTCAACAGTGGAGCCCCCTGAAGAGCAAAGCAGCACGAGTATTATCAACAGACACATTCCAGCCGACGCCAGCGAGCTCTCTCAGAGGTAAAATACCTGGGGCAAACCGCAAGAGATCCCAGAGACTTGACTCAACAGTCTATAAAGACCACTCCAAAACCAACATCTATGATCCTGTAATTAACACACACATCACCTATTAATCTTACATGTTCCAAAGGCTTCCCCTTCCCATTTAAAGCATACTCACCTGACATAGATGGATGGGGGATTGCAGGACCATAATGCAGCCCTACCATGGATTATTGGTCTGATCCTCCCCTCAGCCATGCATCACATCTCACCTCATATATGTTGTGTTACAGTAAATTTTCAAAGACCAGCACTCTCCCCCTGAAAAGCCAGATGCAAGAACCAAGTTGGAAAAGCTAAAAAAGTGTTTCAGGTATTGATTTAGCAGCATGTTGAGCTGACCACAGTTTGTAAATGTGATGAAATGTTTCAAAATTAAAAAACCTGGATATTCTAACAGCATGGCAACAGCTCCAGTTTCATGAATATTTGCCATGATTTTTATAATTCTGATAGATTTGTATTTTCTTCCTCAATCTCATAATTTTCCTTCAGCCTATAATATCATCTACTAACCTCTTCTTTGCTAGGACAGTTGTTTGACTGAATTTCAAAAAGATTTGGTGGCTTCTGGCGGGGAATAGAAAATACAAGATCTTGCATAGTACGAAGGAGGAAACAGCATAAGATCTCCTCTATCACACAGTACACAACATAATTAACAGAAGTATTGCTTCACTCTGATTAAAACCATATTCTTCACAGCATAGTTGTTCTGCTGTGCATGTCTCTAAACCCAGGCATTCCCTGAAGATTAAAAATTCTCAGAAAAATACAGGGAAGTTGAAGACATCCCACAGGAAACTGGTAATTAGCTCCAAAAGTACAGTGAGGATATCAGTGGGGCAAAGAACTGTGGCATTAGGGCCAGATGAGCTGTGATATTCCTGTGCTCAGCCACCAGTGAAATCTGAGAGACATTGTCCTGTGCTGGGCTAGAACGACAGAGTCAGGAACGCAGCCATGAAATTAGGGCTCCTGGCTTTTCTTCCCAGCTTCACCGTTTGCTACCAACAAGGCTGTGTACACAGCAATTCAGTGCAGGCTTGCAAAGGCTAATTTATGGAGTCTGAACCACTCAGTTTAAGGGTGGGTTATGCCTCCCTCCACAGCTGCAAGATGAGGTAGAATGAAGGCTTAAAAGGTCTGCCTGGGGGACTTGGATGCAAAACGTGCAGCCTTGGCTCTCAGCTGAGTTTGAAACCCTGGCTGGCTCCACAACCACAAAGCTTCTCACAGGCTAATGTTGCCTGCTGAAAGAAAAGGCTGCACCTCTGAAGCAGACAGTGACAAAATCATCAGCTGGTAACAAAAACTGAGCTTCTGATAGCCATACATTCTCTGTGACTGCATAAGTCATCTCACAGGCAACGTCTGTGTCATGTCTTTCTCCTCATGGGCTATTCCCCAAGGCCCTGATGGGTACAGATTGCCTGATTCCAGGCAAGTTCCTGAGATGGGATAGAAGGATCTACAGATACAAGAAGTTTAGATGGTAAGTGGTCAAATATAATTCTGCTGTTTTGCAGCCACAGTATTCTCTGAACATAGATTATAGAGGTGGCACCCCTAAATCACATGTATCCTCCAAACGTTCCCAAATACACAATCAAAAACAGTTCCTCCTAATGTATTTATCACCCTGTCTTATTAATTCTCTGCTTACCAGATCTAGACATGATTCCCATCACTGAAAGGTTTGGGTAGTCAGAGCAAAAGATTAGTGGCACAAAATTGTCCAGGGTTCAATGGCAGCATTTAATCTTGTACCTGCAATGTGAGGTTCTCCCATCCCTCCTCTCAGCAGGTTAATGCTCGGGCAAGGCACTACAATAAAAAAGAGAAAAATCACTGATCTGTGATGCAGACCCTCAGATAGACTCAGGTCTAAATGAACAGAATTCAGCTCGCAAAAAGAAAAATTTAAGCTGAATAAAGTTGAGCAAAAAAGTAAGTTTCGTTTCTGCAGAGAGACTCATGGATCACTGCTACTGGCCAAGACTATCTCAACACAGCACCTCATCATGTCTCTGCTAAAGAAATTGCTGCCTTTACAACTTCTGTTGCCTTCGAACAGGTGTCACATTCTGCCCCAGCTCTGTCACTGTCTGTGGAGTATTTCACATGCTCCTGTTCGTCCTTAGAGTAACAAGAACCCTTCAGAGGAAAATGCAAGAGAAAAGCCCAAGTTTCCATGGCAGGACAGACACACTCACTGCTCTGCTCAGGGAATCAGAAACCTGTGCTAAAGTATAAAATTCGCTCTGTAAGTTCAATTACCTTTCCGCTGAGGAAAAAAAAGCTGCAAGGAATTGTATTAAATATGGCTGTCTTCAAAGACCACATGACCATACATTTGCCAAAAAATTTAATGGAGCTAAGTTGGCTATAAAGTATGAGCTGGATATTTGAAGGGGTTTTGGCTCATCAAAGGAATAAGATATTTAGAACAGCTGTCTGACAGGGACAAGAAACCAAATCCACGTTAGGGTGGAGCTCAGTAAATGAATTGGAGAAATTGCAGGATTGATCTATGTGCAACCAGATCATACTTGGGAAAATAAAGTGTTCTTGTAAGTCACTGATTTGCTTCCTGGCATCAGTTTCAGTGATTTTTAGCAGAGTCACAAAACGAGCTGTGATTTCCAAGTTTAAGTTAAAGGTTGCAGGTAATATGGTCTTCCAGAATAAAAGCTGCATTTGTGATTATAACCAGTTTAGACTTTGCCTATCCTTTTTTTTTAGTTCTTGTTCCATCATTTACCTCAGATGCTAAATGCCTTACACTGCACTTGTGAAAGGCAGGCATCAAACAAGCATTAGTTGGTGACATATCAGGTTTCTTCAGGAACTATCCCAGCACTCACAGCCTACTCACCATGCCTTGGTTTTCCAGCCATTTCCACACACATCTAGCCATCCACTCCACACTTTCCTACATCCATACTCTCCAACAACAGCGTTCACCCTGTTGCTCCCAGATGGCTGAAGCTGATGACACTTTCTCCGTGACTACATTAGGCACTGGCTTCAGCTCTTCCTTCCCAGCAAAACTGTGGGAGTGACACGAGTAATTTGTCTGCTACTCCCAGCACAGCCTGTGTTTGGGTGCAGCCGATGCCTGCCCAGTCCCGGGGCCTCCAGCAGAGCATGGCATGTGTGGCTCTGTGCCCCAGAGCACGGCTGGGGCACTGCAGTGGTCTGTGCAAGGCAGGAAAAAGAGCACCAAGACTCCTCTGTAGCTGTTGGCAGTGACTGTACCTCACACATCTGCACGTATTGTTTTTCTACACAGGTGTGATACATCCCCACACAGCCACAGCAGCCCCTGCCACTGCCACTCACGCCCCAAGGAGCTGCTTGCAGGAGTCTGCAGATCAAAACTCACCCCCTGCCTTGAGTGCTTCATCAGACACCAAAGGCATTCACACTCCAGAACAGGTTTCTACGAGCCTTTTATTAATACTGTACATTCCTTTGGTGACTGAAATTACTCAGTTTCTAGCTTGCTGTCTTACAGCTCACAGGGGCTTATTATTAATGGCCCAGTAAAACAATATACAGCCTGTTGTATCTTAATTCAGTAGTCAGTAATGACCAACTTAGAGAAATCATTTTAGACCTATGGGTTTTCTAAGGCCTTTTGAAGGTAATGGCAGTAAAATATGCATATATTAATGTTACTTGCAGAAGGCAGAATATAGTGGCAGTATAAGCAATAATGCAGCACTGTGTAATAAAAATTGAAAATTCTTTTCCCTAAGTGTAAATATAAAATACCTCTGGGGGACATATCTAAAGGAAGAGTGTTTCAATAACACATAGTTAAACTCAAAATTATATTTTTCAAAGCTATCCAAGTATAGTCTAATAAATAAACCATAAAATAAAACAACATTTTACAAGGAAGACTCATACTGTATTTCAAGCTTTTTGCCACTCTTAAAATCATTATTTAATACAGACAGTTTTAGTCACAAAATTTCAAGAGTTTATTCAATATCTTTTATGTGCTTTACAAGGTTATTAGAGAATTTATTTTCTCTTTCCCTTACAGATTGGAAGGTGGGCAGTGATATATGAGCTTTCACATTTTATTTATTCACCAAACTGTTCCAGATGTGATCCCATCATTTATCCACTGACACATCAAACCTGCTGCGTGACCTTTACAGTGACCTCTTTACAACATTTGCTTTCATGCTCTTAAAGTTATAGCAGCTTAACAGTGCTTGCTTCAGTGGGAAGACAAGAGAACTGATATTTGGGGGGGCGGGGAGCTATAATTTTAAAAGAATAAAAATTTAATTACTCTCCTACAATATGAAAACTAAGTCCAGGTGGTGAACTAGCCAGTGGAGTTATATTTCCAGAAATGTTTCGATTGTATTTTATTCCAAACAGTATTTCATCCCATGGATCTGGAATGTACTGGATTTGCACAGGCTCCATTTAGCAGGCACTGTCTTACTGCCCTTCTTGACATTTGTCACAGCAATAGGATTCTTGGGGTGATACACCTTTCCTTATTACATATCAGCAAATAGAACGAGAGTCCATCTGCAGTTTTCATTTATAAAAGGAAAAATTGCTTACAGTGCATCCAAAATTTCCACTAACCAAAAAATACCTACATCATTGTGACCTTAGCATTATGCAAAAAAAACCAGTTTTGGCATCCTATCTTAGGGAGTCAGTGAGTACACCAAATTATTCCAGGTACAGATCATTCATTCCAGGCAGCTCCCAAAGCCCAGACCTGGCCAGCTGGGAGTTTCCAAGTCTGGTGAACTTTTCCTTAGTACTTTTTTGTTTTATGTACTTCCACACTTGGGCTGATACCAGCACTAGACATGCCTCTGTTGTGGTTCACACAATATTTATGGCCCAAGAGGTAGCAGAGAATATCAAGAAGCAAACACACACATACATACATGTACATACCCACACGGAGCCTGAATCCAGGAGAGTTCCAGCCAAGGGATGAAGCTTTGATAGCATCAAAAAGATTCTGCACACCTTAACTCCCCACACCTCAATTTCACTCAAAAAAATTCCCACTGACTTAAACAGAAGTATTCAAGTAATGTGCAAGTAAGAAACAAGTAAAACCTGGGAAAAGCTGTAGTGAGAACTTCTGGATAGCCTCTTGGTTTCCATGTCATCAGCTGTTTGCTCTACACACACCCACTGCAGATTCATTTCAGGAGAATGTTTGGAGTTTTGAATTCATATCAAAGCAAAACCTGAATTGTGAAGCACTGAAGAACCCCACAACCTTTTCACAGGTCCTCCTCTCTCTTCCTTCTCTCCTGATCACAAAGATGATCACAAAGGTGATCAGGACATACACCACTGCAGGGCAGACATCTGGCCAGTTGAGGTACCAAGTCACCTGAGCCCACGCTGCAGAATCCTGGTGTGAAAAAAGAGGAACAGAATAATCCCAGCAAACCTCCCAGAGCTATACACAGACACCTGTGGTTAACCCAAACACAGGCTTCTATTTCGGTGACTTTAAGCACAGACCTAAAAACTGAGCAGAGGTTCAGCCTGTACGATTTGTGCTTGAAGTAGGAAATCAGATTCACTCCTGCCAAAATGGTTCTGAGACTGGGGTTTACTTTTTCGTTATTTGGTAGAAATAACAAGGTTTCTGAGTAAGATCTTAAAAAGCCTAAGTTTTGTAATATTAGTTCATCAATAAAGGAAAAATTACATCAAAGAAAATACACTTGTTTCTTTAGGTGTAACTCAAAACACAAAGCAAAGCTGGTAGAAAACGAATGCATTATCCTCATGTGCTGTGAAAGCTGATGAATGGTACAAATAGTAGATCTGAAGATGCCAGCAGGGGAATATCACGAAGCTCTCTGGAAGCACCACTTCCAGGTTAAGTGATCACAGGAAGATTACAGTAACACACCACCACTAAGTGATTAATTCTCAGAAAAGAAAGGAAGGTGCGGTCCTGTTTTGATCACTACTCTAGTTCACAGACTTACATTTCAGCTGGAGTCCTACTTTAAATAAACAGAGCTGAGATTTGAAACTTTTTAAATAACACTCAGAAATAAAATTCAAGTGAGCTCCCCTGCTTGCTTTCTATCGCTTATCCCTGCTGGCAAAGGAAATGCAACTGTTGGCTTTTGAAAGCCACAAATTTGCAAGGGTCTGGGGCGTGAGCTGGCAGGAGGCTCAGACTCCTTGATGTTTGTAATTGAAAAGGACATGAAGTAATGAAGTAATTTCCCTGTCCCTATTCTCCATGTTTATCAGAGGCCTGTCTGCAGTGGAGGAAGGGTGACAGGGTAATCTGAGCCTCCACAGAAAACCTGCTTTTTCTCCAAAGTTATTTAGATTTCCATGAGCGCTGGCAGAATTTTGGAAGGAGTCCAGGCGAATGAAGGAATTTGGCTGCTCTGAAAATATCATACAGGAACTTTAAAAATTGAACTGATTTATGCCCTGTAATGTTTTCAATACTGTATAAATTAAGTTTGAGTTCCTAGCCTGGATTTTAAGGAGAAATTTTATATGTTATGAGCCATGAAAGAACTAGAGGAAAAAATATCTTATTGTATGATAATTCCACCTCTCCTATAAGAAGTGCTAGACTTTGCATATATAATGTGTTCAAAGGAATAATATGGAAAACGCATTACTTCGTAACATCAAAGGATGTTCCAGAATACCTTGAGGTCCTGACAGCTATTTGGAGTTTGCTAATATCACCCAGCACTGTGAAATATATTAGCAATAGAAAGTGTGCATGTTCTGTTCACCACTGACTGACTGCAGAGCTGGGCTTGGGAAGAGTGGTAGGTTTCTGAGGTGCAGCATCTAGAAAGTGCGACCTAATTGAGGGAGAAAATTATCTCCTACAGAGGACTGCTTGGAGCCACCTTTAGTCTTTCATGTGCAGATGGCAATGCCTGGGCGTTTTTCCCTGGCGGACGTGCCAGCCTGTGTCAAACACTCCAAGCAGCGATGGCCACGGCACAGTCTCGGGAAGTCCTCTAGCGTCAATAAACAGCCCTGTGCTTTCTGAGGCTTCGTGATAAACTGTGAGGTTTTCAAAGGAACCACAATTTGCACATCTAACAAACATAAATATGTTTATCTGTGGTGCCCTGTCCTCTTTCAGAGGGAGATACAGCTGTAAATAGCTAAATATATTTTCCTCTATTAATCAGGCGCAGACACAACCGCAGCTGGGGATCTAAAGGTTGAGTCACAGTTGATCCCAAATTTGATTAATCACCGGTCTCCTCTGAGGTTTGAATCTTGTTTCTGGTTCAGAGGTCAGCACATACAAAAGGCCATTGCCAGTGAGCTTTCCCCTGTGCCGACAAACACCCACTCCAGCCCACGCCACAGCTGTACACCCGAGAGCTGCAGAACAGACACTCAGGGCTCAAGCTGGTCCCCAGCTTCGAGCCCCGAGGAGGAGCATCAGGAGGCTGGGATGAGGAAGCTGCCACTCAGAAGTGTGAAAACAGAAGCTTAGGAGGAGATCGCTTTCATCTGGAGCCTGAAAGAATAATTGTGAAGTTAGCAGAAACCAACAGAGACACCAGAGAAGTGAAATTACAGAATTAAAGCTGTGCTGGCTGCCAAACTCCCCTCCAAGAAATTAGCAAAGTGAAGCAGGTGAGGAGCCATTCACCAGGCAGACAGGAAAGAAAAAAAGTTATTCATCAGGCAACTCTTTCAGAAGCAATGTGTACCTTCAGCATGCAGATACGTGTGGGGTTGTCACTGACATTCCCCATGGTGTGGAAGGGAGCAGAATCTATTGTCCGTAACTGCTGTTATGCACCACCGTTTTTCCATCCCTGCACTTTGAGTCATCTTTTCAAAAAAGAGCTCTGAATTTTCTGGTTGCAATCTTCAGTCCATGATTACTTGTAACCAGTGTCATCACCTGGCAAATATTTGTGTGTAAGCATCCAACTCCATGCCTTTCCAAATGCATATGAGACCACTATTACACCAAAGATTTGGTACAAACGGATCTGTATAAGCAAATTAAATAATTTTTTTAAATTAATAAAATAAAATTTAAAAAAACTAAACCAAGAGTCCTCTTCCAGGACAGATGTTTCTCACTGTCTATGGTGCGCCATTCAGAATATTTTAAGATATAAATTGTCACCCAGTTCTTTGAATCAAGGCAACAACCCCTCTCATCCTGCCTTTTGTGACATTAATAGTTTCAACTCCTTTTTGCCTGTTGGGAAAGGCAACAACCTCACCGTTTCAGCAAACCATCACACTAAGCATAACCTTTCTCTTTTTTCAAAGTGCAGTATTTCTCCCCCCACCACACGTCCAGCATCCAGGCATGCTTAAAGCATGAACCACAACTAACCCTGGACAAAACCGCCACCTTTCATACCTGTGAAAATGAAACAGTGATAAAATCCAAAGCTGTTCTTAGTTCTGTGGAGAAACCCAGAAATTTAACCTATTGGGAGTGGGTGTTTCCACAGACTCTCCCAGCAGAGTGGAGAGAGCCCCAGATTTACAGTGTGATTAAAATTGTACTTTTACATTTTATTTTCCACTATGTGGCTTTTTTACCCCCTCAACTGTAGTATTCTGCAGGCCTTAAAGAAGTGTCCCTGTATCTTAGTGCACAGAGGTCTTGGGATATTACTTGAAAACAGTACACCAGGAGGAAATTGTGCAATCAATTCCATGAGAATGCCTCCCTCAGCAATAAACACTGCCTGTGCCAAATAAATGGGTGATGTGCGTCATAAATTTCCTTTTCCTGTCAGAGCAGCCACAAGAAATGGATGAAGTTATGCACATTTGTATAAAAATAAAAATGTGTTATTTGCTCTAGAGCGCGCTGCGGACAGGACGGAGCTGCACCGTGCCTGCCCTGGCTCCCAGCGCCGCACAGCCCAAGGCACAGCTCCTCACACACAAAGGAAAGCACAGCCAGCTTTTCTCACAGTCACATCATGCCAGTTCCAGCCTAACTGTTCACAAACAATGGAGGAATGCCTTAATTTTTTTTTTTTTTTTTTTTTGCGTTCAACTTAAGCCCCTGTCAGAGATCACTTGTTGTCACAGAGGAGGTGTTTACCACTTGCTGCAAATCAAACCTAGGCACACAGTGCTGGCTGAACAGCCCAATCTTGACAGTCCAAAATCACTAACTGCTGCACTGAAAAGTCAGGATCTTTTTTTCTTTTTTCCCTCTGTAGAATTTCTCCCACTGATTGAGCCTACAGAGTGAGAAACTTGCTTTGCATTTACATCCAAAGGACGTAACCCATCACCCTTACACATTAAGCTCACCTGGTAGAGATAAACACAGGACACCAATTTAATGCTCCTCAGAAAGCTTACTCCAAATGGGCATCCAGACTATGGCAACAACACAGTTTCGGATTATTTTATTCTATTTATTTTACTATTCTTTATTCTATCCTGTTACACTGTTGTTCCTAGCTGGAGATGAGTGTTACTCACTGCAACCAACAGCAAGAGCCTCTGACCCCGAGCCCCTCCATGTGCTGTGCAGAGACACCTCCACATCCCCTCACACATCTCCAGAGGCTGTTCCTGCCCAGGACACTCACCGACACAAAGCAGTATCATCTCTGCCTCTCCACTGCCTCTCCTCACACCCCTCCTCATCTCTTCTTTACCAGCCACTTCTATCAGAATCCTGGCTCAACCGGGGGACAGAGAGAGCTGTCAGCACTGATATATTAGAAATACAATTCAAGCAGCTGCTATTTGTGGTTTATTGTTATACAGCTTTATTTTTTCCCCTCAGACTGATCTCCATTTCTATAATATTATTCTTTCTCCTAGGTCAAACAACATCTGTTGTATAAAAAGGAAAGTAAACTCATTTGGATTATCAAGTTTACATCTTTCCATTTATATTTTACTTTAGTTGCCTCACCAGGAATTGCCCTGCTCTGCCCTCTGATACTTTATGAACTACTGAGTCCGTAGGAAGGTCTTGGCATTACTTTAGCATCCATAGCCACTCCACAGGCCTTCACCTGACAAACCACAGCTGCTCCACAGCAGGATTTACAGGCTGTGTCCATACTGCCCTGAGAAGTGGGGAGCAGAG
Source organism: Pseudotriccus pelzelni (assembly GCA_035584735.1). Taxonomy (NCBI): domain Eukaryota; kingdom Metazoa; phylum Chordata; class Aves; order Passeriformes; family Tyrannidae; genus Pseudotriccus; species Pseudotriccus pelzelni. Next base: position 13,765,982 of record JAWMRA010000146.1, on the reverse strand, counting down.
CAGACCCTCCTTTCACCCTTGCTGCCTGCTGTGTAGGTGCAAGGGGCTGCATCAACAACCTACAGTCCCTGCTGCTGCACAGAGCTTGCCCTGGTCACAAAAGAAGTCACCAGTGACTGTCTTTAACAGTCAGTACAGGCACAACTATAACATGTCAAAAAACACAGATACATAACATAGGCATCTGTAACCTGGCATAACTCTCTAAGGTATGTGGTCACCTTCCCCAGCTGGGCACCTGGCTGGGCTGGCTGCAGGACTAGTCCCAGCAAACAAGAGTGCTCTGTCCTGTTAGGGCTTGCAAACAGTGAACCAAACCAAAAAGTGAAAATCAAGTTCCTACATCCCAAACCTGATTTAGTCCAGAGAGAGTGAAGCTACTCAAACTCATGAACGGTTCTGCAGCTCTGGCTCTGGCCTCTGTGCCTGAGGACCACTGGCACCACTCAGTGTCTTTGTTTCAGTCTTCTAGTTCTCAAAGAATAGAGCTACAGGGGAAAAAAAAAAAAGAAAAAAATTAAAAGGAAAAGTCTCAGCTCTGTGGAGGCACAAGATGAAATCAATGCTATTGATTTGATCCCAGCTGGCATTTCATACACTAAAACGCCAATCTCCCCCCCTCCAAGTCAAGAGTTAGAGCAAGCAGGACAGAGAGAGATGACAGCAGTTGCCCAGATGTGATCCTCATGAGCAAAGCTGTTATTCTCATGTTTGGTCACCACTGAGAAGAGCAATTTGTTCAGCCATCAGAGGACAGATCCACACAGGAGCCAATGAAGAAAGGACCCTCTTGAGGGCAGGTAGGGACCTCAGGAAGCCAAAGAAAACTCTGATGAGGCCACATCATTTTTCCTGTGGCTCATAGCTGACCTTTAGAGCTTACTTTCCTCTTCTGCTGCTAGCTCTATTTTTTCTAGCAATAGCGAGGATCAGAGCTGTAATAGTTTCCATCACGTCTTCCATAAAAAAAACACTTGACTTTTCCATAAGGCTTTGCTCTAAGAAAATGACAATTTACAAACATGAAAATCTTTTCTGGTACTTCCTAAGGTTAAGAAAAAAAAAGGCTATCTCCATATGTTCGTATTTGTTCTTTTAGGTAAGCAAGCATGTTCCCTCTAATTCTTCTAAATTGCCAGGACATGATGGATTTCCACAGCAGACTTTCTCCCCCTGAAGACAGTACAAAGAGCCCGCAGTGTGAACAACCATGTGTAGGCCTGATTTTCATTCTGATCTGAACCTTCAGTATATTCCTGAACAGCAGCAGAACCCCTATTGCTGATCATGAGAGCAGTAACTTTGCTGTCACACAGCTGGCCACAGGAACAGCCCCCCAGTTGTGTATGCTCTCTGTTAAGGATGCAATGCCAGAAGAGCACAAGGATGTCCCTGCGTGCCCTCCTCCTCCCACACACGGTTGAGGTAGGAACACGAAAGCAGCCTAACTTCAGTTCTAGAGGCAACATGAAGGACACCTTCCTGCTCCTCACAACGGGATTCCTGTTTTGACACCAAACTCAGATGTGTCCTGTGGGTGGGGGTGCAACACGCCTGACATCCCCCTGCAGCTCAGGTGGCTCAGGTGGAAGGATGGAAGCAGCTGCACCATCTCTCCTGCTCAAGGGCTGTTACAAAATCCACTGAGGGGCTTGCAGCCAGACAAGTGAAGCCTTGCAGGGCTTCAGTCAACACACAGAGACCAAATATCTACAGAAAAGAAATGTTCCCAACATCATCTCTTTCACCTGGATTTTCTTGTAGAAACTTGACAGGAAACAAGCACTTTTGCTGCAGCTGGTAACAATCAGCCTCCTGCACCCAGCACCTGCCCCTTTTCTCCGCTGTCAGCTCCATCCCATGGCAAGGCATGGACCTCCAGGCCCTGTTGTGTCCAAACACATGCCAAGACACCCAAGAAATGAAGGGGGAAGTTTTGGAGCAAAATTGTGGACTTTCATCTATAGCTTAGAATTATAGTGCTCCTTGTCTAGAAAAACTGCTGGAAGTTGCGAAAGAGCAGGGTTTTGTACAATGGTTTGAATAGCTGATGGTTCCAGTGCAGTCCAAGAGCCTCACAAGAAGGGCCTGACTTTGGAGCCTGAAGTATTTCTGTTCCCAAGGGCACGAGGGTATGGGGAATCGTGCCACGGTTTTCATGGTTAACTGAATATTTCTTTTCAATCTCTGAAGGGCTTGGGGTTTGTTTGAATTGTGAATGATGGCTCCTGTCCCAGCTCTGTGTGTGACACAGTCCTCTAGTGACAAAGTTCACACACTGAGCCTCAGTCAAGAATCCACACGTACCCTGAAAGTTGCTGGCACCCACAGCGTATAATTAAGATCATATGAGACTCGGCATTTCTTCCCTTGCCCAACTACATCCAAGAAAAGGGCCAAATAAATTTCTTTGCCCTTAAGAACTGGAAGGTATATCTTGTAATTTGACTTTTCCTTACGTGCCTTCATTTCTAGCTGTAATTTCTATTTAAATGTTTTCTTTACACTCCTCACAGCCACCATTGTCATGGTACATTATGGCGTGATCTTGTCCCACCAGATTGCAAGGCAGTATTTTCAAAAACAGCTAAAAGGGTTAAAAGCACAAGTTCCCAGTCAAAGTCTTTCCAGGATGAACGGTTCTATGAGCAGGGAAACTACGTGAGCAGCACAATGTGGATTCTCATCTCAGTGGTGCCAAGAGATTATTTTGGCAAGCTACTCTAAAGACCTGAATTTATAGGGATAAAAGGTTGGTTTGGCAAGTAGAAATAGCAAGGATAATTCCACCAATTCTATAGCAATAGCCAATGCTGCTTCAGGGGATTTAAACAGCAAGAATAATAGGTTTTCCTTTTCTTATTAGAGGCCTATTTTATCATTTTGTGCATCAGTCTGTTGATTGCTGTATCAGTCAATGAAGGAGGGAAAAAAGCCCTAGTTTTGAGAAATACTAATTGCTGTCATTTAAGGTGCTATCATGATTGTGACTTATACCTTACAGCTAAACATACATACAGACCTAAAATTCTCAGCCTTCCTTCAGTGTTCAGGGCTAGTTAAGAAAAGAGCAGAAGAAATGGGTATTTTGACAGTTTGACAAGTGCATTTCTTACCTGGCACAACTGTGTTGTATGGACTGGCCCTGGGCATTGATTGACAAGCTTACCATAATCCAAGGGAAAGCAAAATAAGATTGCCTCCTGTACAGCTCAAATGAAATCAGCTGTCCTCTATAGCTGGGTAAATTCAGAGCAACGTGCTGAACTTGCTCTGAATATACACCAGGGGGAAAAAACGAAGATTTTAGTACTGACTTTTTATGATTGGAAACAGCCATGCCATTGTGAACTCCTCTGAGTGTAGAAGGAAAGCCACATCTGAGAGTTTCAATGGTCAGTTTGAGTAATATTCCATGCCCTGCCTTCAGTTTGATTGCTGAGCTTCTCCTCTTCAAAAGCAATGACTTTGATTTCTTTTCATCCAAATCTATGTGGAAAACCCTGCTGCACAGCCTGCAAGTAACAACCCCTTCACTGCAGATGGGGCACCTTCAAGAGCCAGAAGTGAGTTGACTTTTCCTGGGCAGGGATGGAGGAGAAGCAATGTAAGAGGGAACAACAAACCAACCCTCTGGCTTGGGGTAGGACAGAAAGAAGCAGGAAAAGAAAAGAAGAAATGAGTGGAAGGGAACAAGAGAAAGACAGAGAGAAATAAATACTTCGGAGAGAAATATAACTGACTTCAAAACTCCCAACATCTGTTAGAGTTAAAGGGAAACCCTTTGTGCTCCTCAGATTTCCTCTTTAGATGATGAATGGATGCAGTGGGAAGAAGCCTGTGGAGGAAAATCCAGCTCTCTCACCTCTGTGCACAGGTTCTGCAGGGCTACTCTTTGTTGCCTTATGCTACAACACACTGGTGCAGTGGCCAACACTGCTGACAATACTCCAGGTGGGAGCTAATGCCTTTACCAGCAACAGACACACCGCCTCTTTTGGTTTTTATCCTGTCCCTCCATTAATGCAGCCTTCTGTCTTGCTTGCCCTTTTGCTACAGATGTGATCTAGGCAGACAGTTTCAAGGATTTTTCCAAACCCCCCCCCCACATCAAATTCCTCTCTTCATTGCTCTGCTGAATGCTTGCTCTGTTAAGGCATATTCCCCAGACCAACTCACTGCTTGCAGATTAATTACTCTACATTTCTCCACATTTAATTCCATTTTGTCATTTGTTAGCAGAGTCACTGAAGAGATTTTGGCCCTGGTGAATCTGCTTAGGTTGTGCCCATACCTGGGGAGACCTTCCACCAAATTATCTCTTCCCTCAACTCACTGCAAAGCTGGAGTAACTTCTCGGCCCTCAGCAGCTTCACATGCACACAGTGTTTGTGAGGAGCAGGCTCTCCGTTTCCAGGGTCCAGCAAACAGACTGCTTGGAAACACGTGGCGGTGCAGCAGGGCTGGCAGCCCCTTAACACGGCCCCAGAGGAACCAGTGACTCCAGACCACAACAACTGCTCCCTCCCACCAGAGACACCAAAGGACTCCTGGCTGATCAGGCTGGAAAGTCAGCAGGGGGTCTAGCTAGGATGCTTTGCTGCTGGTGGTGCCAAACCCAGGCTGCCTTAGAGACATGAGCATGGTGGGGCACCTTTGTGCTGTCTGGATTACACATCACAGAGATCCTGAAACAGTCCCAAGAACAGCCTTCTGCCAGCTTGAAAAGTTTTCATCTGTGCTTATTGTCTCATACCTGCCCTCGAGCTGGTTTTGATCCAACAGCCTCTATTACCTCCTCTTCCTTTACCTTTTGCCTTAGCTATTAATCTCTGATGTGGAACTTTGTGAAATGCTCTTTGAAACTCTAAGCACACTGCTGAATTCTCCTTATCTAGCCTGGCAGTAATATCTTCAAAGAACTCCAGGAGGTTAGTTAAGTATGACCTCCTCTAGCTTCAAGCTCAGCTTCCCAGCAAGCCCTTCACTCCTTTGCTAGAGATGAGAGAAAGAGGACGGGGAACTCTGGGACAAAGAGGCACATCACTGTTACAATACAGCCAGCAGCAGACACAGCACCACTCCTGCTGCCCAGCACATTTTTAAATTACCTTGGCGACACCAGGCTCTCTGACTGCACCTTCTGTTTCACCAGGACCCAGTGCAAATCACATCTCCAAGGCAAGCTGCCATTACCCACTTAGGGGAGGACTTCCAGAGGGGCACCAGGGATTTCTGAAATAGTGCTGAGAACCCAGCTGCACATCCTGCATCTCTGGACACCCCCTCTAGTCCCTTTAATTTCTACCTTTTGCCAGGTTCTTGTCTTTCATGCCCTCCAACCACGGAGCCATCTTAGACTTATGTAACGCTACAGCAAATGCTTTTGCCATGAAGTTGTCCAAACACCAGGACAACCCTCCCCAGAGAGGTATCTCTGCCCCTGGAGACACCTGAAAATCAGACAAAGTCCTGAGCAACACTGCCTAACTTCAAAGCCAGCCCTAATTTGAGCAGGAAGGTAGACCATAGGATATATTAGAATAAGGCATATTAGTGATTTTTATCTTCCCTTTGGACTCAGTCTCGTATTCCAGCTCTTAACTGGTGATCCCACTAACCCAAGCCTAACGGTAACCTATCCACTGCCCTGCCAGAACCTTGGCTGGGGTTAGGCAAAGCTTGGTGAGCTCCCTCCCTTCTGCATCAGTCCAAGTAGTATTTAAAGTTTCTCTCTACAATGGAATGAGTGCAGGGTTTAATTTTACCTCCATTTGCAATGTGCAGAATTTCCCCTTGCACTGTGTTTCCTGCTCCCTCAGAGCACCTTGCTGTGTTTCCATTCACACATCATTTCTTGCTGGTTTCTCATTTACATCATAATACCAAAGTTGCTGTTTACACTGAGCTGCACAAAGGTATGTTTTACATCTTACTGTGGTGTGATCATTAACATCACACTGCTGGCCCCAGGGAGTTTCATGACTGGATTCAGATCCATCTGTCCTGTGTTCCCAATAGGGGTTCCCCCTGCAGGCCTGAATATTTTGGCAGGAGACAATTCAAAATGTGCAAAACACTACATGTCAGGCAGAATGTGTTACCTTAAATGATGATCTATTATATGAATGTGCTTGTTGCTTTGTATCTTACCTCTTTAAAGAGCAGCCTCTTCAGAAATCATGGTGCAATCTATGCTGCATCACAATAAAAGTGCTAGGTACACCTGCAGTGAGGTAAACTCCCTTAACACTCTCAACCTATAGATAAAATCCCCTCAAAAGAATAAAAAAAGACATGAGATACCATTCCTTATTTACAACTGATACAAGGTTACAAGATTCTGGTGTATTCCCTTTATAGGTGTGCATCTCAAAGGTGTATATATAAAGATTCTACCACATGTATCTGCATAGTCTGGAAACTATAATAAAAGACACACATGGCAATGCTGCAGATTTCACCCACACAGCCACAGACTGATACAGCTCTGATCATTAATCATGGGGGGAGCCAGGTGTTTCAGTGTGCCAGCAGCCACACTGTCCACAGCCAGTGGGATCCAGGCAGGGGGAAGGAGACATCTGCTTTGGAAGTAAACATCCACCTGTCAACCTAGGTGAAAACATGAGCTACAGAGAAAAATGAGGATGGTGAACATGTCTTTTCCTTATAGGGAGTCCTGTAGAGGTTCTCTCACTTTGGGGGTTGGCTTCAGCAGGAGATCATCCTTTTTTTATTTCTCCTCAGTTGTATTTACACCTAGGGCTTACTGCAGCTGCCCTTGAACTCCCTCCCACTGTGTCCATCTACTGTTTGCTCAAGTACATTAGAACAGATACCTCAAGATTAAATTTTAAGGAGCATGTCTGGATGGACAAAATCTGGCAACATTTTACCTTCAAGTGTGAAAACAGAACTCAGTTCACTTTCTGCCCTCTCCTCCTCTATGTCCTTGGAGGGAAGAGACACTTTCATCTGCACTGGTGGGAAATGTCTCCTCAGCGTGGAGGACAAAAAGTCATTCCTGACACTTGGCACAGAGTAGGCTCAAAACTGCTGCCTGAAAGTGCCTGGGTTCTGTGAAGGAAATATGAAAAAAAAATTACTGAATAATAAATTTGACAGAACTTGTCCTAAACAATAGCAATCTCTGTAGGCTTCTCAGAAGTTGCAAGGCACACACTTGCAAACAGAGGTGCCCTCAGGAGAGATCCACAACACAAACTGGGCCCCTAGGCTGGCTTTGGGCTGCATCCTTTCATCTGTAATACACAGCTCAGGCTGACCTTTAACTAGGAAAAATAAAAAAGGGAGGTGACTGTTACTGAGTCACACAGAGGGGAAAAAAATAAGGTGTGAATTACGATGGGGATGAATGGAGAATATTTAGAAAATCCTAGGAGGCAGAGTATTTTGAGAAGGCTTCTGGATGGGGCAGACACACTAGCAGCACTGGGTTTGCAGAACTAGTTGCTCTGGTGCAGGGTTGCCATCAGGTTTCCCTTGGATTTTCCAGGATAGATGTCTGAAGTTTGAGATTTCAAAATCCACGGGTGCCTTTGAAAATCTTGGTTCCTTATACATTCCCACAGTGCTCCAATAACTGTGTAGCCTTGAATTTACTTAGCACTAAGTGCTGCTGCAAGGGTCAGCACAGGTATCTGTCTAGGAAGCTGCTGGGTCCAGATCCAGCAGATGCAGCCCCAAGATATGGCAGAGAAACTCCACCTCACTCTTTATCCCCCACTGCAAGTAACAAGCCCAAAGAGAAAGGGAGAATCCTCAACATCTGTCCAGTGCTCACAGATGAAAAAGAAGAAAAAAAAATCTCAGGAACACTCTTTTTCCTCCAGTGCAGGGCTACGAAGTCAATATAATAGTGTTGCACAGATACCAATCCGGCTTTAACAAGCTATGGTACAATCAGCAATACCGTGATGATGGAAGCACATTATCCATCACAGGCTGGATAATAATCATCACTAATTCATTCACTATCTTGAGTCAGGTTTGAAACCAGTGGTGGCTACTCTATCTTTTGCTACAGTGCTCACCCCACACAGAGTAGGTGGCCTGAAGCAAGTTCAGTCACACTCATGGCTACAGGAGGAACAGAAGGACTCTCCTGGCTGATTTACCTCCACATGGACCATCCACGTCGGGAACTCAGACGCGGCCCCAGGATCCCTGCCCTCACCAACAGGCCAAAGCTGCCTTTCCTTGGGGCTGCAGGGGAGAACCCAGAGGCTGTGCCTGCTGCGATGCAACCTCACGCCCGTCAGAAGAGTCGTGCGCAGGAAGGTGGAGAAAAAAGAAATCACCGAGAATTAATCAAGCCATCATCAGTGGCTCCAGGTGCAATAGCTGTACAAGAAAAACAAATAAATCAACCCATGGTTAAAAATAGCCTTTTTGATTACTGTCTTCAGTCTTCGTCTAAGGACATCGTAACGACATAGTGTTCTCTCAGGAGCTAACCCTTAGCCCATACTTTACAGCTCCTGCCCTTAGAGCCGGCCAATACTCACGGAAGATAGACAGGCAGGTTGATCAGAGGTAAAAGGTACCTGCACTGTACACATTTGCTCCTGCTGGACCCCTGGACGCTGCCCACAGAGGAGGAATGTCCACGCACAAGCCTTCACAGCCAAAAAAGCCACCTCGAGCGAGTGCAGCCACCAGCCAAAGGTCACAACTGTTCACTTTGGGGAGCTGACCTCGTAGGAAACGCTTGTGCGTCCCAACAGGGGATGCAGCGCTGCCATCTCTCGCAGCCACCTGGGTCCGCAAAGACACCCCAGCACAGGCGTGTCCCTCCCTGCGGGGCTCCGGCGGTCCCGGGGGCTCCGCTGGCACTCGGGTCCTGGCGGCGCTCCCGAAACGGGAGACGGACGGAAAGACGCAAAGCGGGGACAACGCGTTGTTAATTTTAACTCCTTTATGCTGATTCTTAAACGTCACCGCGCCCTTTAGGGGGAAAACCCCGCTGCCACCAGCGTCGCCGCCCCCGAGCAGGTTCTGGCCGAGGGTTCCCTCGGGAAGGGGGAACTCTGAATTTCGGGACCAGCAGGGACGGCCCCGGCGGGGCCCGGCCCGCAGACCCGCGGGGAACGGCGCCACCTGCTGCCCGCGCCGGGCACTGCGGGAACATCCAGGGCTGGAAAGGACCTACCAGGATCATCCAAGTCCAGCTCCCGGCCCCGCACAGGACAGCCCCCAAGAATCCCGGTACGTGCCTGAGAGCGTGGGGTTTTTTTCGCCGAACACTTCTTGAAGTCTGTCAGGCCTTGGGGCCGTGACCACTGTCCTGGGGAGCCTGTTCCAGTACCCAACCACCTTCTGGGTGAAGAACCTTTTCCTAATACACAACCTAGACCTCCCCGATACGGATTCGTGCCGTTCATGTTGCTGGTCACCAAACAGAAGAGACCAGTGATGCTCCTCCACTTCCCCTTGTGGGGAAGCTTTAGACCCCGATTAGGTCTCCCCTCAGTCTCCTCAGCTGGTCCAGACTTTTCAGTCTCTCCTCACACCAAAATTTTCTCCTGGGTCCAGCTGGTGGATAATAAACCCTCACATTATTACATGAAGTGTCCATCATACGTAAACCAGTCCCACCAGTTCTGGGCATCACAGTGGGGCACCTCAGCCCTACTGCCCCCAACATGCACTGCTGGCCCCTATGTACCCCATAGGGTCTGCTCAGATGTGCAGCCCTTCCTTTCCTGAATTTACTCAAGCAATGTTCATTGCACCACTACCCCAAATTAAACACCGTTTGAAGTGTAATGCCAGCTACTCCTTCTATTTAAGGAGGAAAAGTCACTCTGATTGTGCTCCTTGCTTGCAGTTTCTGTTTGCTTGCTCCAGCGTTCATCTGCAGCTCAGTGTTTACATAGGATACACAACCCGTAAGTCTAAGATTTGATTATACAGAAAGATGTTCCAGGAACGTTACACATAAATACATGGCCTCAGTGCAGTCTGATTCATCCAGACTGATTTTTTCAGACTTCTGACCTCACATCATTTGCCCAAGAATGTTCTCATTTGTCCAAGTACCGTCAACACTGACAGCAACAAGTCCTCAGCCCATAACTATGTGTCCTCCTGCTGGCATCTGGCTCCAGGAGTCTCTGACAATTACGAAGAATGAGAGTTGGAGCTTTTCTGAGCTTGCAGGGAGAAGGTACATGGTCCCTACTGGAAAACCCTGAAAAATGGGTAGTTCTTCTGAAATCTTGCTCGAAAATAGATCTTCTGACTCACCAAATACTGAGTCACTGACCTGGCTCCACAGGCGGAACCACAATCCTGCATTGTCCAAACCTCCGTCGCTGGCTCAACACACCCCAGCCATGCAACATCAGCAACCACATCCAGCCAGAACTCACTGCCCCAAAGCCTCAGGATCTGCACAGTGCAGTCTTCTCCCTTACACCAGGTGAATCACGTCTATGGATGGTGTTGTGCTTTCTCCTGTCCTCCATTCATCGAAAACAGTGTACTGTCCTGGCAAAAGTGCCAACTTTGGTACAAGGATAATGCAAGAAATTCAAGTAGCACTGAGACATGTCCACAGCATAATAGTCCATGGTGATTGAGTATCTCAACCACCTTGTAAACAAGCAGCAATAAACATGCAGTTTGACATGAGCATGACAACAAAGTTCTAATGTCTCTGGGTTATTTCTTGCTTTTTAATCAATATGGGTTGATATAACCCACCTCTGCTGTACATATCTACTATCCCAGGCACCTCCATCCAGCTGTTTGTGGGTCTGGCATCTCTACACACTTCTAGCGTTGAAATAGAAACAGGAAAGGAAGGGGATTGGAAACATGATTCAAACCTTAAACATAACTTGACAACTACCGGACAAAAGATAACAGGGTGACATTTCCACAAACTTATACATGATATAGGTGTATGTGAGTTAAATCAGGAAAGTGACATGGCTCAGATTTTTTGCGTTCTCACAGAGGTCTTTAATGTCATTTATTTGGCCTCATTGAAAAGATTGGGCCAACAGTTAGAAACATAACCACAGCCTTGCAAAAGCTTGGTTCAAACTCATAATCTGCTAAGCATAGCTAATGTAGTGTTGTGGAAGTCATTAGACTCCAGAGTTTTCTGACTCCATATCTCTTCTCAGTGGCTGCATTTTCCAATGGGAAAAAAGAGAAACACCTCACACTGGTGCTGTGAAAAGAAACTCACTGAAATCTGTGATGCCATGGTAATGGAGATGCTTTTGATTTTTGACCACTTCCTTCATCAATGGGCTTATTACTGTAAAAAAATTAAAAAAGGAAAGAAAATGCAAATATTTATCAGTGTGTTCCATTAAAAATTCAGAATATTACCATTATTTTCAGTTATGTTTAAAAAAAGCATGTTATTTCTGAGACAGATCACTTATCCATCTTTATTAATAATTCCCTGTTGTGAAAAAGACGAGTATCATTTTCCTTACACCTTTAGGGAACAAACAATTTTCCCATTTTCTAAGACACTAATACACTTTTAATGGCTGTAAATTGTACACACATAAGAAGTGAAAGATTCCTATCATTTCGATCTATATGAAAGTGTCATCTGCAGCATTTACTGTATTCTGACTCACTGATTTTAAAACTACACAAATGCCCCCACAGATCTTTTGAATTAAAACAAGATACAGCTTCTGGTTTAAAGTGTTAGCCTCCTGAGGTAGGCAAAGCAATACTGTACAAATCTAGATTCCAGCATTTTTTCCACATCAAATGAACATTTCTTGACGAAATTTGACTGGTACCCACAGCCCACGTGTATCAAATGACCTGATCCGGAGTAGGATGTTGATTCATCACCACATCAGGCAACGGATTTCCTTGGGCCACACCAGCAGCAAGGGTAGCTGAAACAGAGGCAGGGTTGAACAAACCCTTCAACCAGCAGCAAAGGAGAAAGCAGCAGCTGAGATTCGAGGATTCGAAAGTCCTTGTAAGACCACTCGTGTTGCAGCATAAAATCCACACTCTTTGTCAGAATTCATGCTGCAGTCAGAGGCCAATTTGGTGCTACCTTACTTGTGACAGCAGACCTGCTGCTGCAGTCTACAATCCACCATTAGCACACTTCTCTCTCTGCTGGCTTTCTGCAACCTAACGGTGAGACACCAACTGTTACTAATCAAATTATTAGTAGCTGGATTAAATGCACAGGAATGGCCCATCCTAGAATCCTTCTGTTAGCAAGACCTTGAGAATGGGCAGCTGTGTGAGAAATTACAACACTGCAAATAATGTGTCACTGCTAAGACTCAAACCCGTGGTTTCCAAAACTTCTGCCAACACGTTCTTTCAGCCTCCACGTTGTGGAGTAACAGGCACCCAAAATGAAGAAAGCAGGCAAGGGCTATTTGCCCTCAGTGCTTGAGGAGTGTGTTCTGCTCTGAACCTGTGTCCTTTTATTAAAGGTCATTCATCGGGTGTAGTGTCAAAATACAACTTGTCTTCTAAACTGGTGGTACAAAATGTCTCAGATGTCACTAAAAAACCTCCCAGTAACTAGGGGGAAAGAGCATGCTCCATTTTGGAGGTGAGGAAGGGATGAAAAGCAGAGAGAGAGAGCCAGAGGTCACCACAGAGCAGATAAACTCAGAAGATACGGCTTCTGGAGGAGAACAATACACTCGTAATACAATTATGGCAGAATGGGAAAAAAGACTGATAAACTAAATAGCCTTAACTCACTCTCCAAGTTCTAAGTGGTGATATGTTCACTGGTTTAACTTTCCACCAAGATTACAGCTGTGTGACACTGGAGCCTATGAATTTAGATAGCTCATTGGTTGTAGGAGACTAAACACGTACCCGTATCAAGTGTGTTTTCAGATCCTTCAAACATGAGGAGAATTCAGGTAGAGTATCATGTGCTACTGCCGCCTGGAGTCTCTGACACAGCTCTGAATTTCTATTACAGCTTTTATACATAACTTTCAGACTTCATTAATTCTGGTGGAATTATGATTCGTCTTTCACTTTTTTTAAGGTTATGTGTGACAAAAAAATTATGCTTTCAATTTGTAAAACCAAATACCTACGTGGGACCTGTCGCCACCAACAGAAGCTCCAAACAATCACACTGATGGGGTTAATTGGCATTTTAAAATAAATCACTGCCTCCAGATTGATTTATTTCCCCCCTTCTCTTTACACAACATTACAGCGTTTCTCTATAATTATTCAATGCTAAGTTCATGGGTTTGAAGCAGACGACTGCCGACTTAGGAAATGGTGTTTGATTTGTTGCCATGGAAACATCTTGCTGTAGATGTACTCTAATCCCATGACAACTCTGTCTCTCAAGAACCATTTTTTCTGACATAATAAAAATCTGATCAAGGTCAGATTTAATAACAATCTCAGTTCCCAGACTTTATTTCGCAAAGCTTTAGCAGAGGTTTTGTGTTTTTTTCTAGCAGGGATTCTCTGGAAACTTTGTTTATTTTCTTAGCCACACTGGAATTTATTCCCTAAAATACATAAACGTGGTGTGGTGTCATGTAAATTTACAGTGCACCTTTTGTTATGGTATAATTGCATCATTAAAAGAAAGTTACTTATAATTGTTTATATCGTCTTGACAGATGTTAACATTTTACATAACATTGTTCCCACTAATACATACATTTGGGATATCAATAATGCTTATCATTTCTTAACAACTGGTGTTTACATAGTAGCAAATGCCAGCGTAGTTTAACTTTTCATTGAGCTACATGTTTCATACTATAACGTTTTTCGGAACTATTTATCACAGGCACGTTCAAACCTGGAGGACTGGAGACAAGCGCCAGGGCTTTGTGTTCCAGCAAAAAAAAGAACCAACATACGTGCAGAAGAGTCACATTAACAGAAAAAAAAAAAAGTGACTTGGAAATGAGGAACTTTTCAAGAACTCAGGCACAAGTTTGGGAATTTTTTTCCCTCCTTGGCACAACTGTATTTGTCCTTTGGCAGTTCAGTACCTGCTGAACTGCCTTTGAAGAGTAGCAGCTCCCTGGGAAGAGAGACTCTTAAATCACCTCAGCTACACACTTAAGGCTGGGCTTTAGCAAGACAGTTAGCACCTGAAAATGCTGAGAGACAAGAAGGTTTCAGAAACACCTTTTCATGAAGTCCAACTCAGCCCCTGAGCAACTGAGTCCTTAGGATTCTATGGTACTAACAGGTGGGGGAGGAACCAAACCTGGATAACCACTGGGGACTTCTCCACTCGTGCTGCTTGTCCAGTATGACTTTAGAGCCCCTAGAGAGAGATTTTACATGTTCATCTCACCCTAAAGCACATACCAAAAAGAGACCAAGTAAAAATCACAGCCTAAAAAACACATGATGTCTATTGATTGTAAAAGGAATGCAGACTAATTCAGAGTCAAATATCTCAGATCTGTCCCAAAAGCACCATCTGCAAACCAGTTCTGAGACAGTGAAGGGAATGGAAAGAATACACCCTTCCTACAGCCAAAATTTATTTATTCCTAACTAGTTAGTCTTAACGCTTATCAATGCTTCTATCAAAGAAAATATATCATTGACTTCCCTCTGTCAATGCAAATAGTGATCCTGGAACTCCTTAATACGTTGCATGGCAATATTTTGTGTCACAACTACCCATATTTCTGCTTATTCTCCCAAGCACAGTTTCACACATACAGACTTTTTTGTCTGTATCTTTTCAACCATCCAACACCGGACTATTTGATCTGCTCTGGAAATTGGTATCCCACCCTTGTGACAGGGATTCACCAATCCAGGTTACAGCACTGCTTTGGATCCACAGGCCACAATGGATTATGCAAGATACCCTGCAAGATAGATGGTAGGAAGTCCTCACCTCAAAAAGACAGGTAACGGTCTCTGCCCAGTGGGGTTTCTGGCAATCAAGTTCAACCAGTGGTGTATCCTGGCAAAGAGAATCACTGGGACCAATGCAAAAATGTAAGGAGTTTGTTCAGAAAACTTTATGCTGTCATGCAATTATACCACAAAGATACATGAAACCACAGAAACCGTCATTTAACGTAAGGACTGTAACAAATTTTGTACATTATTAACGTGTTCAAAACCAACAGCTTTTCCATATTGATTTTCAAGTGTGGCACCACAGGCAGAATATAAACCCTTCTTATAGCCCAGAAAAAACTGAGCTACATCTGTTCTTTGACATTACAGGTGATAAAGCATCACTTTGATGGCTCAGCTGAGATCAGAGCACATCCTAGGTACCACATAGACACACACTAAGATACAGCATCTGCCCTGCAGAGCTTTCATTTTAAGTACTGTGAGACAGAGCGAAAAAGGAATTATTCATATTCCTGTACTATAGGTCAGGAAGCTGAACCCTGGGCTTTAAGTACAAGATTGTCCTTCCTTTTGCGTTAGCAGTATAAACAAGGATTATTGTCAGAACTATTGTGACCAAATAAGAAAATCTGAGGCAGCTTCAGTGAAGATTATATTGTGGCATACAACCTATTTAAAGTATTCATGCTTGGCCCACAGGCACAGAGACAGAAAATACAGATGTTACTGGTGTCAAACTTTAAGGTACTGATCACAAACCCTGAGCCCTTTCTGCTGATGTTGTAAACATGCACGCATTTACACACACCAAAAGATGGTTTCTGCCCTGGAAAGCAAAGGGTCCCATGAGGATACAGCTGCAAGATCTATGTGTCAGTAAATACAACATCGTCGGGCTGTCACTCTCAGCATTCAATCTCCAGGTGAAAATGCAATATAACAGAAAAGGCCACCCAGCAGGACGAGTCAGTCGGGCACTCTGTAGCAAAGGGAACAGCAAATCCCATTCACCCAGGCTGCCCTGCCACCCTCTTCAATAGAGCCAGCTAAAGGATTTGTGCTCTTCTCCATCCTTACCTTCAAGCCTAAAGAAAGAGGGGTTTAGTGACTTATCCCAGTGAGTGGACCAAGACTGTATAATATCTGAGCGGTGTGCAGACAGAACAAAAGGACACTTGAAACTAAAGAGATCAGAAGTTGCTTCTACATTAAAGATGATCAATGTCTGTATTATTTCTATATACTCCAAGCAGGATCCCCAGTCCATGCTGATAAACACTGGAACTTGATCATTAACTACCAAGAACAAGTTACAGACAAAAGCATCAACTCCAAATATTGGCAAATTTTTCCATTATTTCTTCTTGGAAAGAATGTCAATCCTCATCTATTTTTACCCAAGGTTTTTCTATGGAAAAATGAAAATTATCTGAAGAAATCTGTGTGGGTTTTTCTTTGGGTTTGGGTTGGGTCTTTTTTTTGGGGGGGGGGCAGGCAGCGAAGAGGGGAGGAGGTGCAGGAAAGGAAGGGATTTCAGAGCCCATATTTGGAGCACTTGTAAAAACAAAGTTGCCTTGACAACTGTAGCCATCTTTACATGGTAATTCTCTTTGCAGAGTAGAAGGCTGTTTTAATTCCTTGCTTTTATTCTCTGTCTACAAGGAGATTCCCTCCCACTCCCAGGTAAGGTTCTGTCATGCATACACTGGTTTTACTTTGGTGTATACCCAGAGTACAGCCTGTTCTCATTGACTAAATCTGGGGTTTTAATAGATGTTATTTGACTTTTAAAAGCATTTCATATTAAGATTTTCGGATTTAATTGACAGATATTCAATTTCAAAGTACTACCCTCCCTTCATAAATTGCTAATAGTATTTTATCCGAAACAGAGCTAACCTAATAAACAGATGAAACTTTGTTGTCATTTCAGCTGCTCAGAGCTCTGGGCTGTATATAATTGCTCTCTTCATTTTACAGTTCTTCTGCTTCAGATTAAACTTTTTCAGGATGTTACAATGCCAAAACACACGTTCTGACAGGAAACTGGCATCAAAGGTAAAGGGCTCACAGACATGTTTGGCGCTTTGAAACTGTAGGAAGAGAAGTAACTGCTTAATTTACAACAGTTACTGCAGAGGAACAGAGGAGGGGAAGAAACAAAACACTGACTAAGGGACTTGAAGGAAAGCTCAGCTCTGGCACAGAGAGGTGGTGGATGCACCATCCATGGAAACATTCAAGGTCAGGTTAGAGAGGGATCTGAGCAGCTTGATCTACTTGAATCTACCCTGCTCATCACAGGGGTGATGGACTAGATGGCCTTTAAAGGTCCCTTCCAACCCAAACCATTCTGTGATTCTCCCCGTGGTATTCTGAATATTCTTCAGACTGCAAGAAAACACTGAGGAAGGGCAATCCTTTTCAGCAACAAAATAAAAGAACTGCCAAATAAAATAATTCGTCATGATAAAAATTTCTTCTTGCTGGGGGCTGGGAGGGGTAGGTGTGTGTGTGGCTTCCAATAAAGGATTTGAATTTTTCAAGAACAGATATTTTCCACCAAGCTTTCAATGCAAGTTTTCCACTCAGTAAAAAAATGGTTTTCACAGATTGTCTTTAAATAGCTCTAGTTATAACAACAGCACCCACACATCTTCATGCTCACCTTTACAGGAATCAATCTATAAAAATTTATAACAGGGTTTGTGGAGATGTGTGTTAAATCACTCAGACTCCACCCTTCTGGCAGCTCTCCCCAGGGAATAAGCAAAGACCTAAGAACGGCAATTCCTGTTACACACACACGCAAGGGTCCCTCAAACAAAAACCCAGACGCTGCATTATGGTACCTGGGCACACACTTGCTTCCTTCTCCACCTCCAACACCCAGTGGCAGCATTTTCAGAATGAATTCATACAAAATCTGGTCTTTGCCACCTCAGTGTGCTGAACTGGCGATTCCATTTCCTCAGTTTGAAGGTTTAAGGCAGGCCCTTGTGAGTTCACCAAGGGAAGGAGGTGGCAAATATGGTTAAGAAGGGATCTTTCCGCAGTTGGCCACCTGCAGCCAAACTCATCCTGTCGGACACTGCTGGATCCCCACGTCCTGTTGGAAGAAAACAGTGCAGCAACAGTTGGGAATGAAGCTGAAATAGATGTGTGTGTGTGTGCACATGCATAAACACAGACAGAAGAGCAAACACAATGATCAGGCACATGAATGTGAAACATAATTTTAAAAGGCTCATGAAGAATTGTGGAATGCCCTGGTTAAATACCATTTTGGTTCAATGAAACATTTTGTTGCCATCAGATTTTGAAGAAGCCGAAATCTAATTATGGCACTTTTGTCCTCCCCACAGTCAAAAAATTCATAAGTAAATATTCTCATTTTTCTGTTTACAAAACTATGGACTATTTATTTTCACTAAAATTGTTATTCTTGGTAAATAATATAAAAATAGACCTATATTTTAATAATCTTTTTTTAATCACACTTTAAAGTGCTTGAAATAAAGACTGATCCCTTGTGAACTGGATATCAATATAAAAATTGTTTTGGCTTGGTTCTTTTTTTGAAAATAGACTTTTGTTTAGGATCAGTTCTTCGGTCAAGTCACAAGGGAATCTTCAGGGCAGTCTAAGACATTGTGATTCAGTGCAGCTTTTACTTAGATGTGTTGAGTAAACTACTACAAGCCACATATTACTCTGAGCCTCAGTTTCCTTTGTTATGAAAAGCTACAACAATTCTGTCTTTAAAAAGCACTCAAGGTCTGCAGATGGAGTAAACCATATGATAATTGCATCTAACCACCCAACAGCAAAATGTGGCTCATCTCCCACTTTAGTATCTAAATAAACATGGAATATGTTTATGTTAGTAGTTAAATACATAGAAACAGCTAATCAGACAGCAGAAGCCTATTTTCATAAGAATAACATGTAATGATAAGGATATTTATTATACTTTTGGAAGGACAAAAGAAAATAAAGATGAGTGGACATACATCTAACTTCTTTTATAGACTTGTATCTTGTTGCTTAAATCAACTGGCCCCTATTCCTCCTACTCAGAGGAATCTGATAATTCACATGTGAAATTAAAGGCATCTTATTTATTCAGTTATTTATTATTCTCTGTAAAATGAGTTAGGAATTTGTCCCTGTGAATAATGTTAGCCATAATAGTTAATTTACTCCTATTCATTGGCAGTAATAAAAATGTACAAGGGGATGCAGAAACATTATTATTTCTTGCTTGAAGTGCAATTTCATGTGGTGAGGAAAACATGCTAATATGCTGCAAAGTGCTACAGGAATTTAGTTCTCAAAGGAATGGTGGTATTAAATGTATTCTGACAAGAAGGGGCTTTGGAAGGGAAACATTTATCTTCATAAAGTCATTAAATTTACTGAGCAGCACTGCATTCTTACTGCAATCTGCTCACTCCATTAAAGGCAGAGCTGTGGAACAGTCTCTGCTGTATTAGGAGCATCTGAAAATTGTAATAATGGGGGGAAAAGAAGACTCAAGGAGGGGGAAATAATATGTCCTTTAAGAGAACCTTCCGCATTAAAAAAAAAAAAAAAAAAAAAACCAACAAAAAACCCACAACACAAACCCACAAAAATCCTCAGAAATCGCCACTGAAAAAAAACAAGTTTCACTGCCTACCTCTGGAAGGAAATATATTTTAGGGGAATTTTGCAAGGTAAGATTTTTCAACATTGCAATGAGGACTAATGGCTTTGAAGGCATTGGCAGCACATAACTAGCATGTGAGAGGTGCTCAAAGTAGAGAGGTGGGAAGAGCAGCTTTGCACATCATATTTGATCTGTAACTACCTGTCCATGCCCAGGCTTATGGCACTGAAATGGAATCAGAGCAAGCAGAGAACTCCGGAAACTGGAGATGCTCTTCTCAATGCCATTGCCCATGCAGTTGGTTACTTTGTTTTGTTTTGTCCTTGATAGCTACATATATTTTAAGTAAAAAGATAAAGCCTCTGTGTGCACTGCAGTGCTTCAGTAACATTTTGGGTGTTACTTTGCCCCAAATTCAGATAACCTAATCCAAAAGCTTGGGTCAAAGTCAAAGCACAATAGTCTGCACAACTGAAGAGGAAGGTCCTTCCTTCAGAGGAAACAGGGGAACTTCTCTGGCCAAGAGAAATCTCTTTTTTTATGGAAAACTTAGCACACTAACTCCAAAATAAACACAGTCCTGAAATTAGTCATGCCTCAGATGTGAAAATTATTGCATGAAAGTCCCCAGAACCAGATGACACATTTTTCTTTTCTAGTTCCATTATAACCTCTTTAATGACCTCCACTGCACCCATCGGAGAAGGAAAGTACCTGTGCTAGTTCTGATTATGGCATACATCAAGAACAGAAAGTTAATTAAATAGCAGTCAAATATGGCAGTAACACTGCAAAACCTTATTTCTGAACAACAGCCAGAGCCGTCCACAACATGGTTACCGGGGGCTTCTTACATCAGTGTCACAGGGTGCCAAAGCTCTCCAGGAATTCATTCAAAACAAGGCAGCAGAAAACCTTAACATTGACACCACAGACCCACCTGCCCAACCAAAAAATGATATGGCCCAGAGAAACACCTTGACAAGGACAACTACACAAGCACCAGAACCTGAACCTCATGCTCAGCATTACTGAATCTAAAGCCAAGGAAGACCAATACTCAATGCCTTTATTCACTACAAGGAGGGATTATCAGACCTGCTTTAAATGATCTAGTACAAACACACCCACTTGGGTTACACTTTTGAGACTCTCTCAAAAACTCAGAAATGTTTTTTGCCTGGCATGTGAAAGCAAAACAAGATGTTGATAGAACTAATAGAGCCCATTGTCAGAGGCTGAATGCAAGAAGCTTCAAGTGGTGCAAGTAAACTCCTCTTCAAGCTTTTCCTTTGTGAGCAGACAATCGTGATCAAGGCACAGAAGTCTAGGTAGTAACTGATTTCTGGGTATAGTAGGTCTGAAAAATGACTTTCTAATGGGTTTACACCACAAGTGCATCAGTTCTGCAGATTAGTGTCCTCCCACACTTAATATCTGGGTTAAAGAGCTGAACTTCCCGGCTTTGTTGTGTCTCTAAATGTGCCAGATAAATATAGTGGGTAGGAGTTTGATAGCCTGCAGAATAACTGTACAATTGTACCAATCTCTAAGATACTTGTAGCCAGTTGCAACCTTGCTGTAAAACAGAAGGGAGGGGGGAAAAAACTACATCAGGAAACCACAGACTTCCCTAATGGGTTACAGTGCATAATTGAGTATAAAGAATAGTTATTGCCTGAACTACAGTTGAACTGAGATTTCCAGCTTCCCTAGCAAATGTTCTGCTACTGCTGCTAAGCTGTAGCAATAATTTCTAATTGTGTGGGTTTTAAGTGAAAATAGCAAGAAATGCTGTTCGATTGGTTACCGTAAACTATTCCTTCCAGTGCTACCAGGTCACTGGAACAAGTCCTGGAATTCAGAGGTCTTTTACCCAAACAACACCAGCAGAAGCTGGAAACTAATGAAGCAGTGCTGCAGTAGCATCACGCCCATTACACGATTAGAGGGACAGCACTGGACACCATGAGATTGTCACACACCTTGCTAATGAACCGTGTTTTACACACGTTTAATTAATTAATTATGGCTGAAGTCATTCAGTGCTAGCCAGCAACTGCTTTATTATACACAAACCTGACCACCTTACAAATACCACACTGGAGTGCTAATGAGCTATTAAGTGAGACTGCACGTTACCAGCAATTTTGTGGGAAATCAAGTAATAAGAGATCAAATATCAAATAAAAGAGCTTTTAATCCAAGTGAGATAATTAATTGCACCTCCTGTCTCACAGCTTTCCTAGTACTTTACAAGAAAAAAAGAGCTTTCTCATCAAGTTAATTTGATCCTATTGCCAAAAACTTTTTTTTTTTTTTAAATTATGAGTGCCATTTAGCAAGTACGACAGGAATTATTATTATTTACATAGCAGTTTCTCCTTGGAATTCCAGTATGCTCCAGAGATATCACTCAAATGCACAGGGAAAGACAGTCAGTAAGCCCCAAGAGCTGAAGGGATGCCTCTCCAGTAGCAGGACTTGGTGAGCTCTGCATAGAAAAATCTGCAATCACCTCTGCGTCCCAAAGGCCCCCTGAACCTGCACTGCTCTGTTGGCCCCCAGGACATTCTAGCCTGAAATAAGAAGGCACTTATGAATATATTTCCTTATTCACCAGTTGCATTTTAAAAAAAAAAAAAAAGAAAAAAGAAAAAAAAAAGCAATTAGCAACACCATCCAACCTGCTTTTTGGTGCTCCCAGACTAACACAGTTAATTCTGCTCTGACTTTATTTTTCTTTTTATCATAAGCATGATGATAAGATAGTAGGGAAGGTGATCAGGACATCTGAGGAGGTTTAAAGCAAATGGGGTTTTTTTGGAGTCAGAGAAATCAATAGCCAAGAAGGCCCCAGCTCAGTTTTGTTGCCTAAATAGCATTCTTCTTAGGCCTGTGTGTGCAAATGTGTTATAAATCCCTGGGGCCTTGATAGAGCTTTCCTTCTGCAGTTTCAGTCAAATATAGGTTGGCCATGACTTCCATAACACCCATAAAGTGTCAAAAGTAATGCGATGAAAGCATACTTCACTTCTCCCTGGATCCAGAATTAAATGTTCACTATGCTTAAAAGTCTTATTACTTTTCAGTTCACTGGCTCAACCCATCATCTCTGTTATCCAATTATTTCCTTTCTACGTGGTTTGTTTTTTTTCCCCACAAACCTTCGAGCCTTTCAGTGTTCTACAGCACATCATTAGTTAATTCCTGTTGACTTTTATCATTTGTACTCTCCCTAATTGGTTTGTCACATTCCTATTTCCTTCTCAATCCCTTTCCATTTTTATTTTCCTACATTCTAACTCCCTCATATTTATTTTCCTCCTACATACACTGTGATTTTTATTGATGCTGAATGCAGCCCGCAGGCCAAAAATAATAGTCAGTCCAAAAGCAAGTGACCACAGTTCTTCAGTTTTTAACAGATTAATCTCAGAAAAGAGGTTCAATTTGGCTAAATTTCCTTTTCTATATTTCTAACTACTGAAGAAGCTGCACATACAATAAATATTTAATAGGAAATCCCCTCCAGCTGAATTCAGGCCCCACAGCATCTCATTACCATGTCTTGGAATAGCATCCTCATTGTCACTTGCTTAATTATGCTAAGAAAGATTTGAATTGTGTGGCTGTTGGGATCAGAAAGTGATTAAATTCACTTGGCAGGACTTTGGATATCTCATTATGGTCCTCATTTAGCACTTCTAATTGAGTCCATTTTTAAATTTTTTTTTATTCTTTTTTTTAGTTTTCTAGAATCATGATTTGGAAAAAATCTTTCCAATAAGAGCAAATATTTCCTTAAGTTTTCCTTTATTTCGTACAAATTTCTGCCACGAAGAAGGATCGCGTGAAGATTAAAAGCGATTTGATGACCTACTGCACCACTAACCTTTTTGAAAGATTCTCACCCTTACAGAAAAGAGAACTGAAACTCCCTAGAGCAGACACCTACTTTCACATGGGGTTCTCTTTCCTATGCATTAACACTTGCTGAGGATCTTGCCCTCTATGAATGATCACAAACGACAGCTTGCTCCCAAGAAATCCCCTGACCTCCACTCTTCAGCAGTTTTTGGAGCTTGTGTCCTTATTTCAGGTGGGAGCATCAGCACTCTGAAGGTGAAGATGAGGGTGCTGCTGGAAAGAAGATGATTTCTGCTTTAAGAGTTGCTACCTAGCTTGCAGGAAATGCAATTCTCTGAAGGAAACCAGCAGAAGCACCAGGTATCATTTCAATCACAATTAACGTGTCAAAAGGAAACTCAAGTGATGCACAAGTGCCAGATATCTGCACAGGGGGTTAATTTCATCCTAAGTCAGATGACAAGAGAGTGCTCCATTAAAATCAACATGCATGCAGTTTACCAGCATAGATACAGTTCTGATATTAGTACTGGGAAAGCCTCTTAATAGCATCCTAAAACAAATTCTCATAGCAATAGCTACATACAGTCAGAAACAACATAGGTTCTTAACAGACTCTGATTTGTATGAAACTTTTCAAAAACAGCATCAGGAAAACACATCTCTGTGGGTGATGTCTGCGCTACCTGAGTCCTATCTGAGTGCAGAAACACTGATGAAAGTCTATTCCTCACAGTGACATATAAATAACACACCTATGCCCTCTGAAAGTAACCATCATTAAAGAATAAAAGACTTAGAAGGGCAAGAATTAGGACTGGGTATCTTAGAACTTCTCCCACAAAAAGAAAACATAAGAAATACTTCCTACAAACATCCTCACCAGTCTTTACAACCAACAGCCATAGCTGAACAGTGGCTGTTACATCTTCATATTGTAGGGATGTAGGCAAATGAAGGAAGGTACTTTAAGAAACCCTGGAGCAATTCTGCTGCAAGAATAACAAAGAGAAGTGATGTGAAAGAGGAAATCATGAAACTTAGCAGCATCCAACGAGGCATGCACATTTCTGTTTTATAGGTGCAAAAAGAGAGATGGGAAAAGGTTATGTGACTTTGCTGAAGGTTACACAAAAAGACCAATGTGACCTGAGAAATAGACCTTATCAAAACCCTTGTCCACCCAGAGCCCTGCTGGCAGACAGGTGCTCTGACTCAGCATAGCACCATGGCTTTTAGTCTTCTCCAGTACCTACTGGGCTAAAATGGCCAACTACCCCCTCCCAAGCCTTACCCAGAGAAGTACATGGAGCAGGGTCCTTAATTTTCATAAACTTAGTAATTTTTTTCTTTCTTTCTTTTCCCTGTAGAAAGACTTAATTTTGCAGAATCTCCCAAGCACATGGTCCTCTTTTCAGCCAAACAAGAAATTTTATAGCTTCCTTCTTTGCAAGTGTAAACTTACCCCAAGAGGATCAATATCCATCCAGCATAGCTGGGGATTTCACCCCTTACTTTTTTTTTTCAACCTTTACTTTTAGCACAAATTGCCACACAAAAGTTTCTCTCCTAGAATTGCATAACTATGTCCTAAAGACATCCTCAGCTACTGCAAAGCCCAGATTTTGGTACTCTTACTGTGAACTATGAAATATTTACAGGCATAAACATCTCTTCTACCAGCTCTTTAAAATCTTTTCAGAGAAACAAAGGAAAAAGAAGAAATGGCAGAGGAAAGCCCAAAGCCTCAAGGCCACCATCAGCCCAAGGATTTGTGATTCTCCTGAGTGCATTTTTTTTAGTGTCTCTGTTCAAGTTGGTACAGGAGATTGACTTTTAAGGTTGATGGTATTGATCTAATTCACAGCCCTATACTCATTTATCATGATTCTTTAATCAATAGCCCAGCTACTTAAGATACTAGGAGTTTGGGTCCTTATTTATCTGGATGACATTTTGATAGCACCTTTCTCCTCGGGGGCTCTTGTCTTTTAGGTCAGCGCTTCATTTCACCTCAGCTTTGCCCAAGGTGTGTGAGCAGTGGAAAGACATTAATGTCCCTCATCCCAGCCTGTTCTTGGGGGTGGCAGCACCACATTTTGGACCTCTCAGTAGATTTTGTCATTGTAAGGATCAGGTGCAGAGCTGGTCAAAAGCTGACACTTTCAGCAGAGCCACGCTGATTTTCAGCAGCTCTCTCTTTCACAATCCACATACAGGTGCCTTTACTCCTAACACAAAAGGAGCTGTTGAAGCTTAACCAAAAGATGCTCCCAAGTACTGCAGGTCTCATTGTTTCATCTCTTCACCTTTTCCTCCCTTAGCATCAAGAGTTAAGCTTCAGGAGAGGGCTTACTGTCAGACTCCTCAACTCCTCTTCAGTTCTCCAGAACCAAGCAGCTTGTCTGGAGCACTCAGCTGTCCCTGCTTTACATAGATCCTCTCCACCCCTGAAGTTCTATCAAAACACATGCTGGCAATGAGATTACCACAAAAGCACACTCGTCTACCTAAGCACAAGTTCCTGGTTCACTTACTCATTTTAAAGATCATGTTCTTTGTTAGGATGAAGGATTTTTGCTTTCTTTCCAGGAGGAGGCAAAGGTTAGTTGGCTTTCATTGTGAAAGCAATGCACCTGCACTGCAAAAGACGGCGGAACACTTCAGTGAAAGCAAGCTAAGAATAAACAGAAACCTGCTGGTCCTTCATGCTGAGAAATAAACCCTCTCAAGCTTTGAGTCATCAAAGAGTTGTGCGCTGCAGCCCAGTCCCAGTGTACAGCACTGTATCTTCAGCTGGTGGGAAGTAAGGGAAGCTACTGCAGTTTCACAGCTGAACATCTGGTCCCTGCAAACAGGCTTTGCATGCCCCTGGCTGAATTCCTTTCAGCTCCTGTATCATGCAATATAAAAAGCACAAGGAATAGAAGTTTGAGCCTTGAGAGTGAATGTGGCTGCATCATGAGCCCCCCCTCAAAACTTTCCTGTTTCAAAACTGGATTCAAGTGTTTGATGCTCCCAACCGAGGCACAAATATCCTGCAGCTTTTTCCACAACTCAGCCCTGCCTCACCAACTGCTACCTAAGCAATTCTCTGACTGATTTCATGCAGACCAGTGTCAACACTTCCTGGTCTCCAACCTCTTTAGAGATCAGTTGGGAACAGAACAGCTTCCCCTCTCAAAAATGGGCTCCACAGATTTCCAAGACATGAAAAAAATGTTGTGACTTGCAGGGGAAGGTTTCTGGAGGGAAGGTAAGAGAGCAGAGACAACGAGTTTTCACAACTCTATGAAAATTCCCTTTATAACATTTTGCTATGGTTTATAAGAAACCATTACTCTACAGAAGAACCCCAAACTTCCTAAAGCTTCCTTTGATTGAATAAATGTTAAATGATTATACCTTACAAATATAAATGCATACACAAGGGTAAACACACTGTCGGTGGTGCTGCTGTCATTCTGAGCACTACTTTGGTAATTATAATCTCACAGCACTAGAAGACTGGGGATTATGTCCACCAAGAGTCTGTAAAGTTACAGTGGCACAGCATGCTCAGACTGCATCCAGTCCACATGTAACTATGAACATCAAGTCTTTTTCATCTGAAAAAACAGATTTCTTCTACTACTTTAGAAAGAAGAGCAAATATAGTCACTTCCCACCAACAGAGTTTCCCTAAGCTCACCGTAACACTGTGGATGAAATCAACCCTTGTACACAAGATCTTCACATTCCTTTCACTGTTCAAAAAGATTTATCTGGGAGGGAAGTGGTGTTTGAACCTTCTGCTGAGCTTCTGTAAAGAAGGGTGAATTTCACCAGACTATTTACCCAAAGTCATTGCTTCCCAAATCAGTCTAACAACTACAGCTGCTCCCTGACCTGCAGGGAAGTGCTGTCTTTAAGAAGCTCTGCCACAGCTTGTATCTCAAAGGCAGAATAAGTAATGTGGGGTGACAGATGCTTTCATAGCTGTTTTTGCATTGTAGAACTTACACAGCACATACATAAATATATCTACTACACATGCAAGAAAGACTTTATTTACACATTTCCTTCTTGTCATATTTAATTCATAACTGCACACACTCAGTCTGCTGTGTTCCAACTTGGCCAAATCCTTGTTCACCAAACTATCTTCCCTCAGCACTGCAACATCCTAAGGGCACACAACTGAGAGAAGTGGGAAAGCCTATTAAGTGATGAGGATGCAGTATTTATAAAAATTAAAATGTGAGCTGGGTGTTTGGGAGAGAATGAAAAAAATTCAAGAGCTGCATTGAAGTATGCTGAATAAATTTAAAATATTAAATCAGGGCCTTAATTACTATGTCTCTAATCTCATACAGTCACACTTCACTTTGAGGCAATTTGTGATTAAATAATAATACTTTAAGGCAAATAACAACACTTGGCACTTTTATAGTGCCTTTTGCCTAATTAGTTTGGGATTAGTTCCTTCGCATTGGGTATGGGGCTTTGAAGATATAAAGTGCTAAGTATCATTATGACCTGAGGATCTCAAAGCATTTTACCCTACGCATTAATTAAGCCTCAGAGCACTCCTGTGAGGCAGGTAAGTATTTTTGTATCCCTCTGTGTTTGGCAGGCCCAAATGGAGAGAGGCTTGGCCAGTGTTTTCAAACTTGCAGACACATTCTGGAAGCACTTCAGTGCCCAAGCCACCTTCCTGGACTGGGCACTGCCACGGCCCCCCAGCCAAAGCAGTGCCCATATGAGCATCTTCACATTTCACTGTAAGGCTCCTGGAGCAGACAGCTCTGCAGGAATGGCTGGGCATGCCCAGGACTGCTGGAAAATCAGACAATTGCTTATGAAAAAGCCATTAGAGTTCATTCCCACCTGCAGGAAGGCCAGTGAGAAAGCTATCCTCGATTTCTTGGTCAAAGGAGTGAAACTCCAACAGCTCAAATCCAAGGATCTCTGGGGTGGAGTCAGACACAAAGTCATGGCCCCCACTGTAGGTCATACAACCCTCAGATCTTCTCCAGAAACCTGAGTTTCTTTGCTTTCGCTTGTTTCCTCCAAACACCAAAACTCAGAGGCAGCCTAGGGATCACTGGCTGTTACCAAAGCAAAGAAAGGAAACTTATTTCTTTTTAGTTCATCCATTATGAAAACATAAATCAGCAATAAGAAGGTACAAAATCTTCATTCTATTTATAATTAATATTGTACCTGAAGCAGTCACCTGCAGAAGAAAGAGGTATGAAAGGATTTCAACTTACTTTGATAATTAAGGGTATTTAGTGTCCTTTAAACATAAAGTTTAAAAAAGAGGAAATCCACAATCTGCCTGAATGTTCTTAGTTCAACAAAGTCTTTGAGTTGACAGCTAATAATTAATTAACAATGAATGGTGTCTTTCAGCCTGTCACCGTGATTGACACTATCATCTTCTGAAAAGTGAAAGATTTGTTAATGTGGCAGACTACAGTCTGGGAAACATTAAAGCTTCACAATTCCCACTGCTTTCAGCTAAACACTTGACATGACAGGTTACCAGCTTGAGAAGAGGAGGAGGCAAAGAGAACAGCAGCAACCTCTGCCGGCGGAAGCTCGGCTTCCCCTCCGAGCATTGATTTCCTTCAGACAGACAGAAGAAATTAGGGAGAAAAAGACCTGACCCTCCCTGAAAATCCAAATTTCTGGAGGCTGGATCAGCAGGCTGGGAAGCACTAACTGCCCACCTCGCTGTGCTCGTGCTGCTCTTGGTCCTGCTCAGCAGCAGGGCAGGGGCTGGAGGGGCCCTGGCAGACCCCTGGAAGGGCTGCTGTGAGCACCTCTCCCCCCAGCAGTGCCACTCCAGGCTTCTCCCCACCTATTCACCAAATAAACACCAAACAGCTGCTAGAGTAAGTGAGAGCTCATTTTCAATTATACATATTTGTTGATTTTTTAGAAATCCTATTTTTACAGACACTGCCAAAACCTATGAAATACGTATTCCAACTAAAAACAACTGACCTAATTAAACTAATTAAGCAGCAGAGAGAGACTTTATTTTAATAGACAAGGAGTCCTGCCATCTCGCATCCATTGATGTCTGCCACGGATCCAGCCTCTCATCAACCTTCCTCTCCAACTTCTCTTGGCTCCCCTTAAGTTTAACTCGATGACAACTTCTGTACTGATGAGCCTCCTGTGTTCAGAGTCACCCATCTCCTTGGTCTCACACCTGCAGGTCTGGCTTGACTTTCCTGCTGCAGAGCCCTTGTTCTACAACTGCCTTTATTAGCGCAATCCGCTTTCCTCACCTCTATCCCACTTTAGGACTGTCAGCTTTTCCACAGCTCAACTGCATCAGGTGTCTATCACACGGGAAAACCTTTTGTTTCCTTTCAGCCTCCTCCTCACTGCCTCCCTTTCCCTCCTCCATTAGTAAGATCTCTGACCTTTTCACACTTACCAAGGTCTGATTTTCCAAGCCTCCATCCCTGATCACCTCCACTTGTACCACATCAGCTCAGCTCATAGAATTAAGCGGTTTCAGCAGAATTATTGACTCCACCAGTTTCTCTGGCATGTCCTTAGCAAAGTCTGCTCTTCTGACAAAAAAAAAATAAAATCCACCTCCACAATTTATTCTTACTCCTATTATTTATCCATACAGGCTTTTGCTAACTTTCTACCAAGAAAAAAAGAGGGACACAAAACTTTCAGGCATTTGAGTGTCTTACTCTTTTTTCTCCCTTCTTCCTCTTCACTTCCCTTTTAGACATAGAAACTACTTTGCTTCTGCCAGCTCTTTTAGTTCTCCAGGAATTGTTCTCATCCTCATCCCATTTCCTATTTTCCTCCATATCTCTGTACACTCAGAATTACTATATTCAGTATCTGCCTGCTCAGAAAGTCTTTTTGCTTCTCCACCTTTCAGTTCATTCCTACTTCAGTCCCCACGTTCCCATTTTGCTCATTCTGTCTGCATAATGCTGGGGGTTTACCCACACACACACACTTTTTCACACAGGAACCACTCAATCCTACTGTCACACCAACATTCTTCTCTCTGGCCTTCCTAAAGCAATTGTTCCCCAGTATCATTCCCTCCCAAATCATGTTGCAAATACCTTTTTTTTTGGAGCTCATGTCTTGCTGTTTTTCCCCTTCCTCCTTCAGCTTTCCCTTCTCTATTATTTATGAATTGCTTGCCTTGACTTTTAAGGATGTTCATGATTTACTGACACATCCCATTTCCTCTCATCTGCTCCCAAGATGTCAGTTCTTTCCTCCAATCAGCCCTTGGCACCAAACTTCTCCATTTGCTCCTTTTTAAAATTAAGACTTTCTTGCTTTCTTTTCTTCCTCCCATGTTGTCCCCTCACACAGGAAACAACCTAAAAATTAATTCATTCTGTTTTTCAAAAATTCTCCTTTCCATTAATGCCTACAAAGAAATTGACAACAATAGATCATTTTTTGCTCAGATCTCTTCACCTAAAATATTGTTTCCTTATGCTATTTACACTGCTGCCTACCAAGAATGGTCAAAATCCCTAAGTGGATCTTCTAGTTGCTATAGAAATACAAATACTAAATAACAAAAGGAACTTGGAACCAGACTAGGCAAAGTACACACAATTTATACCAGTTGCTCCTTGCAGAGAAAACTCCAGAGAGCACCTGCAAATAAACTAACAGCCCCACATCCCTAGCAGGCTTACATGCCAATATTGATGATGGAAGATACCCAAGCTCTATACATTAGATTAACAGCCTCCTTCAGGTGTTGTTTTCTTTCTTATTTCAAAGAAAGGAGTGCAGGGGAGGGAAGGGGGAGAGCATTGCAGGACATCCCCCCAGTATACAGCCTCTCTGGATGAAACTTGGGGACCCCTGCACTAAGCACATTAAAATCACTGTGAGCTAACAGATGCACAGGAGTACAAAAACTTGACTTCTGTGGGACTCCTGCGAGCACAGTCTGCTTAGTAAAGGCCTTAATTAACAACTTTGCAAAGGACAATGAGATTATAACAATTATTCACTGCAGGCAGCCTGTTTTTTCCTCCTCCAGTCTCCAGCATTTGCTTTAGCCTGCATTCCAGATAAATATTTTATTCTGTGCAGGCAGAAGGTTCATTATGTAAGTGACAAAGAGAAAGCATCAATTGCCATATACACAGATCCTAATGCACCTGGTTAATGTAGTTATAATATGTCACTGCAAAACATCTTGTCAGCATTTTGTAATTAAAAAAGAAAAGCTACTGCAATAATAAAGGCGGTGCATTTAGCAGAGACAAATATCACATGTAAGATGATCTTTCAAAGTAGAAATAGAAATTACCAAGGCAAAGCCTTGATAACCTTGCCCTACATACTCCAGTACCCTCGAATGCTCTTTGGCCCAATAAAGTACCCTTTTCCTCTCTACAATAGCACTATTCAGATAAGTAACACTGACCAATCTACAGGGCTGCAACATTTTTCAAAGGACAAAAAGCATTTCTTTCCCATTGAGTCAGCAGGATATTTATTTCCTTGTAACAAAGAGTTTTCTGAACTGCTGAGAGATTTGTCAAAATGGAATCACAAGTGATACATTAAACAACCAGAGGGGAGAACTTATTATTAGGCATTAAAAGAGAAAGCTGCAAGTTTACAAATAAGAATAGGACTGTGTACTTGACTTTGTAAATTCTCAGTTAATGAGAAATCAAACATAAAAGACAAACATTTAATCTAGAGTAAATTTAGTCATTTAAATCGCAGCCACTTACAATCCTGCTGTCTTACACTTCATAATACACAGCAAAGGGCAACTGGCAGGGCATAAACATGTGCCTGCTCAGTGCTCCAGAATATGCTGCAGTTATTTAAATAGCAGTTATTAAACCATCAGAATGAAATTTCTACTATGAAAATGCCAGCTCCCCCCATTGCCCTCAGCGCTTCCTGGGGCAAGACAGCACCTTTCCTTTTCCAAGGACACTCCTGGCTCACAAGGTGGGGAAGTCCCATTGCCTTCCTCTGGTGGCAAACTGCAAACGCCCAGCTGGTCACAGCAACCCCAGTGGTGCTTAAGACTTACTCCAGAAAGAAGAAAAGGTGGGTTTACACTAGCACAGGCCAACCACCACATCAGACCTGGTGTCCTACACCCCAGATTGCAGCCACGAAAAGAGAGAGTAACTTCTGCTTCTTCCACCAGCCTGAGTATCGTCTTCTAGCAAGGCCCAACGCGATACAGCCACGACTTCTTTGCTGCACACACTGGTCTGGCACTGACACCTTCTTGCTGCCACAGCTCCAGAGAAATAGGATTAAGCTTTGCGCATTTTTGAGCTCTTCCCACTAGCTAAACTAAAAGTACCTCCCTCATCCAGAGTCCTCTGGGGGGCATTTAGCTTTCCCTGCACATTCTAAAGCCCCTGGGGAGTCTGGTCAGGGCAGCAGATTGCACCCCAGGAGCCAGGCACTTCCACGTTCAGGGCTTGCTCTCCATCTATGATCCTGACTTTCCTTACGTACTGGGAAAGCACTCCTGGGTCACAAGCTTTCAAAATCATAGTACTGGAAGGCATCCCAGAAGGCCATTTAATTCATCCTTCTATTCATAGTGAGATCAACTGTAAATATGGTATTTGCTCTTAAAGGTCTCCAGTGATGCAGACATCACAACTTCCCTGGGAGTCTCTCCCCCTCTTTTACTGTCCTTTCCACCAAAAAGGTGGTTTTTTTCCTTAATATCTAGCTTGAAGTTTTTGCTGTCTCCATGGACAAAAGAAAAAACCAAACCAAACCAAAACAAAAACCAACCAACCAAAAAAAAAAAACAAAAAGGAAAAAGAATAGAAGTTTAAGGACAATAGCACACTTATATAGAGAAAAGAGTCTGCATAAGCAAAAAAACCACCCACCTATCTTCTTCCAAATTTTCCCCTATTAATCCATAACAAAATGAGTTTTTTAGAATTAAAATTCTTGTTTTCAAAATGAGCACTATGTGACATGAGAACATGATAAGGATCTGAGCGTCTTGTGAAAGATTTTTGCGGAGAGGGGAAAGACAAAAGCCATTCAAACTTCGTCCTCATATTTCCAAATGCCTTGAGACGGCAAAGGCACAAGCACAGCTTAGTGATGGAGAGAAAGATTAGTAACAGCAGAACTGTTATGGTTATTTCTTTTATTCAGCATTAAAAAGGGACTCACCCCACCGGTGCAGAATTTCAGTCCCTGTGGCTGGACCAGGCCCTGGATCATCACACACTAACTAACACAATGATCCTGCAGGCAGTCAAATCTAAGCCTTCCTCTCCTTTCGTATTCATTCTCATGTACACCCATGGGCACACAGGCTGTTCCTCTCTAATTCGGTACCATCATGAGCAGCTCTTCATCCATTACTGCACTCAAGGCTGGAGGTTGAAACAAAGAGAGAAAAACCAATAGTGGAACTCAAGGAGAACCAGCCTGTGCTGTGAATACATGTTGAATGACAATACAAGGAGGAGAGTATTTGTATTTATTGCAATCTGCCCATGGCCAGAACAGTTGAATGGTCCCTTTTATATGTGTATTTTAAGTGCTTTATGACTTTAGGGAGAGCACTGATAAGAATAGATAAATTATTTCAACCCAGAAAAGATTAATTGAATAAAATATTAGGATGTGGTAGTTGGAAACATTTTCCTGCTACTGACTCCCTCTGTTCTAGGTGCTTTACCTGCCCCAAGAACATTTCCTAAAAGGAATGCTTAGGTCTTTGGGGGTTTGTTTTGGTTTTGTTATGGGGGGTTTTTTTTGGTTGGTTGGTTGGTTTGGATTTTTGGCGGGAATGTTTTAATTGTTTTTTATTCTATTATGTCTCCATAGCAGCAGAAAGTTAATCTTTACTTGACAAATGCAAGAGCTTAGGTGAACCACAAACACACTACGCAGCATGTCAGGCTGACAAAGGAAGTTCTGGTTCTATCAGGTTTCCACACCACATACAGCTGCAACATTGGCTTATATTACTAATCACTTGCAGTATTTGTGTCTTGGGTTGTAACAGATGGTGTTTGTGAGGCATGCAAAAGCTTCAGATAGCCAAATGGTACAGCAGTTGAGATAAGGAAAAAATCCTCAAAACAAAATACCCATCCCTACTGCGGAGGCTGGAATGTGAGCAGTGTTTAAATTATCCCTGGTCTCTGCAAGCACCGTGGATTTACAGACTCTTAACCCTAAATAGGACTAGATTCAATCTTTCATATTTCATTACCCCAGTAAATCCTCACAACACCAGCTCATGGAGGCGGTGCACGGCAACACAAGACAAGCCACGACACAGGGAAGTTCTGTTCCTGACATTTGGAGAGGCCTGGGCTCCAAACTACACCAGTACACCTCAGGTGTAGCCCACAGCTGTTTTGGTGGCATCTCAGTTCGGATGGCACAATGCAGCATCCCACATGCTAAGGCACTTGAAAATTCATCAGGGATGCCCTGCTAATTCAATCGCTCCTCTGCAGAGAGTGTAGTAACCTGCTCTATAGTGGCCCAACAAGCCATAATTCTCAGTGCTGAGCTGTTGGCAGGTAATTTTTAGGGGGCTTGTATAAGCCTCTACCCCTGGGGAACCATGAGCTCTTTTGCCTACACGCTGACCTGGCTTAATAGACATGGAATGGATGAAGGACACAACAAACATCTTCAGACCAACACTTTACTTCCTGACATCTCAGGAGACCTTTCAGCACTTCCAGGAGTTTAACAAAGAAAGGAAAATGCTGGAGCCCAGGGTAGCTGCCAGTCAAGACCAACTAGCCTTGTTTTGAGGTGAAAAAATAGAGACAACAGAACTAAAATCTGTCAGTTCTTTGGATTCTAACAGCATTCTCAAATAATGCAGTAACAAAATTATTACTGCCTATTACTTTTGCTTAAGAAAAAATCATTCAACAACAAAGCTAAAAAAACCCTTATTTCTTAAATAAAAATTGTGATACTGTACCTTTTTGGACTACAAAAAAAGCCTGTCTCCAACTTTTAGCTTTCACTCTTTATATTGCTTTTACATTAAAAACATAGGAACAAGACAAAGGTTAGTTTTTCTTCATTCAGAGAAAGAGAATGCCTCTAAAAATAATTTGGAAGAAAAGACCTTTTTTATAAATAAAACTTTTAGCAGATACTCTGACCACTGCTAGATACCATTATGCAGAATTGACTTGCATTACATTGAACACAGCTGAGGTCACTTATTTCTCTGTTTCTAAGGGTTGTTAGCACTGAAAAAACCCAACCTGTATTGCTTTTAAAACTCTTCCAACATACAGGTCTCAGATTCTCTGACCACTGGCTAGTGGGCTTAATTTTATGGTGATATTCATGCTGCCTTTGCTTTTAGAGCTACTTTGTTTTGTTTAAATGATGAGAGTGTTTAAGCACAATGCCAGTCTGAACAATCCCTTACCACAGGTTTACATGACCTTGACAAGCAGCAGCACTGACATTTAATACCAGTAATACCTGGATGATATCTTTGATGTCTCACTATCAAATTTGGAACCACTGAAGAGGAAAAGATCTAACTATTGCTCTTAACTGAAGCAGGATTGGTTCCACAGGGGGATGGCCAAGAACGTCACCACAAAGTCTTGTCACTGCAGAACACAAAGCACAGAAAATTATTACAGCATTAAAATGCAGAAAAATATGCTTGACTGGAACAGTTCAGATGATGCACAGGTGGAAGTGGAACACAACCTTCACAGAGGATTTATATGAGCACCCAAAAAACCACCTGATCAAATCTGTCTGTGGCAGCAAAACTCCAGTCACCTGCCCAGATAATCAGCACTTGCCCTTTTTCCTCTGCATGTCAGGCTTACAAAGAAATCAGTCATCTGATGCTTCTCTGAGTGCTTTCAAAGCATCTGATCCTGAAAGCAGCAAGTGTCTTCTCTCAGAGAGGCCAGAAGAGAGTAGAGATAAATGCCAGTACTGCACACAGCAGGTACATAATGTAGCTCTATTTGCTTCTGCTGCCTCCTTCCCCAAACTGGTTGTTCCACAACAACCAGAATATTTCAGGGGCTGATCAGACAACACTTCTGTCAGTCATGTCCTCCACTGCCACCATTAATGACCGAGTGAGCGTATCAAATTTGGGTTGAAAATACCTCTGCTTGGGGAGCTGAATGTGGGAATAACCTTTTGCCATAGAAACACAGATATTGACCCGAAGTTCTTGCCACTCAAAACAGCAGGTCTGAACTGGAGGTCTTCCTACATGGCAGAAATCTTGCAGCAGACAAATCAGCATCTCGGGTACCCACCACTAGAGATGGAAAACCACATGCTATGGGAACACAAGCTACATTGTTAGTATTATCAGGCAAAATCCTGGGTAATTTGATCTCTATTAATGGTTAAAGAAGGAAACAGTTTCTCAAAGAGGCAATCAGTCTTCCTAAAGTACATAAGCATAAACTGAATCAGAGCTTCAGAAACTCACTTTACATTTTATGTAAAAATAGAAAAAGTAATATATGCAACAGAGCCATTAAAATGCATGTGCATTTGTGTGCAAGTTCTCTTTCTTCTCTTCCTTTCCTCCCCAGCTTGATAACTATATTGTTGATAGGAATAAAATATCAGCCTTTACTTGTACACATACCCAAGATCTTGTAAGTCATTACAACGTGTTTTTGAGATTTGCCACTTCACTGCTCTATAAAAAGCTTCCTGAAAAAGTATTAACAGATGGCCTCTTACTCTCTGAGACTGTTCGCAATACACCAGATGGCAACCTGAAAGAGAAAATCCAACTTACATTTTCAAAACTGAAAGAAATGTGACAATATCCTCACAATAAATATACAGCATGAAGGTAGCAATAAATGATCCGTTTGAAGCAAACTGGCTTTCTTTATTTAAGCAGTGAATCCAGCCCTCACTTTATAACATATTGAAGAATGCTTCATATCCAGTGCTGGAAGTAATTTCTGATGCAAGCAGAAAGTTTGCTTTAAATGAGCAACAGATTTATGAGAGGCAAGGTTATTTGACAGAGTGAAAAAAATGGCCCAATAGCCTTGGGGATTAAGGCTTTGTATACTGGATCCCTGGTATCTGGTTTGTGTCTGAGGACTAGTCTGTAGATTGCAGAGGTTTTGCTATTAATGTGAGAAGCATTAAACCCAACTTGCCAGTCAGGGTCTCGTTAGGGGAAGGCAGCAACTCTTCCAGATCCTGAACTGCTTTCAAGTTTTTTGATTCACCTGCAAGACAGCAGCTTAGCTCAGCTCACACGAACTGGAGAGCTCCGCTAAGTACAATCAGCCATCCTAAGGGTCAGGAGCTGTTCTACTGTCCCTTAAATGAGTTAGGATATTCTTCAGATAGAGGCAATAATCTCTACCCCACAGTAAATCCCACTAAAACACAAGGGCTACTGATGGAATTAGACATGTCTTTGAGCACACATCAGAAAAACTAAGAAGATTTGTACTTGCACAGTATCAGCATGATGTGGCTCTTTTCTGGATAAACTTCTGAGGTGTTTCTGCATTTTCACTAATATTTGTCCAAGTTTCAATCCTGCTCCTGATGACAAAGCCCCAGGGTATTCTGAGGAGATGAGAACAATTCTTAAAAGGAGAGCAGGTGACTTTCCAACTCACACCATGGATCATTGTTATTGTTCCTAGTAAGTTCACCTTTCACATGCAGGACACACCTGCAATGCTCACTGATTTCTTCCTCCAAAGCCTCTCCAAAGAGGCACCCAGAGACTGGCAGTGGAAACACAAATGCCTACACCTGCCTTCATGGAAATAGAGAGCGATCTGTTGTGCCATCAGGCTTTAAGCAGAATTCCCTATCGAAGTCAATATGCCATAAGCACAAAATTGCCAGTAGGACAAATTACAAACTAGGCAGCTGTCCTACCATTGCCCATAAAAAGGAACCATTTCTATAAAACTGCTATTTATTATTAATAATATAAAATATTTATCACGATACCAGATGTATGAAAATTGTCACAGAGAGAGTTTCCCTCTTTGCTTTCACAATGGCAACAAGCCCACTTTCGAAAGCTATAAACAATAACAAAACTGTCTATGGAGATAAAACAATAATAGAACTAAAGCTGGGTTTTCTGAGACAGTGTCCCACCACAGAGCTAAAAGACCTTCTTCGCTAGTTCAAGACAATGGACTGTAACAGCAGACTGGAAAGTTTCAGGGAAAAGGAGAAGAAATCTGCTAAGTTCCAGCTTATCCACTTCAGCTGGAGTTGGAACAACTCATTCACCCTAAAGCAAACATTGTATTTAAAGGGTCTTTGTACCAGACAAAAAAGGCTGTTTCAGGATCTTGGGACTGCCCACTTTGGAAGCTGATAGTACCAGATCCCCCTAGTTTTATTATTCATTAAACTGCTGTTCACAAGATGAACTCATCTCATCCAGTTCCCACCTGGTGTTCATCCCCTTCTGGAATCTGGTCAGGCTACCACCTCCACCCTTGCAACAACATAAAACGTACATCCCCTAATTGCACTGCTGCCTCCCTACAACCACCACACTCCTTGCAAAGCCACTGGAAAAGTTCAGACACATTACTAGGAAAGACAATGGCAATCACATTGCTTTCATCCATCTTTTTCACGTAGATGCCAAGTTCTGCGAGGCAGGAGCTATGACTTAGGTCATGTATTTCTTCCTGCTTTGGCCTTTCTCTGACTTCTTGGCGAGCTAAATCAATGGGGGGGGGGAGAGAAGTGGGTTTTTTGGGGTTATCAAGCTGAACCAGTTTCCAGGGAACCAGACAAGCACCAACAGAAGGGCAAGGGCAGAGCCAGCCAGCTGTGAACAGCAGCTCGGAGGTGGGACTGTCCCTGTTCTTGGCAGCCAGCTCAGCCACAGCTCAGACCTCCCCCCACTGTGGTTTGCAAGGTGTCTATCACAAAGAACAGGAGATTTGAAACACTGAACATTTTCTAGGAAAAAAAAAACCATACGACACCACTTAAACTAGAAATCTACCTTTGTCATTCAAGTGAAACAATGCAAATCTGCTAATCCCAGTGGCTTTCATGCAGTCACACCAGCAGAGAACTTGATTTACTTTATGAAAGAGGCTAAAAAAAGCAGAGTTCCCATTACATTTCATTTCCCCTACTCATTCAGTGATCAAACGCATGAGAGTCCTCAATTCTGCCCCGCAAGCTCGGGTTTCCATTTTAAAGCTGACTGAATGACAGGCTGTAACAGATGATGACGGCCTGTCACCGTTCACTTCTGGAGCTGGCAGGCTGGAGTGGAGAGCTCTGCCAATGTGCAGGCTCAAGAAAAGAGATGCCAGATCCAAAGAGATGACTGCACTGGACTTTTAAAAGCATTCATACCGTTCAACCCCCAGTCAGCGACTGCTGGCTGTGAAGAGTTTTTTGCCTTGCTGGTGTTAAAGAGAGAGGTGCTGGTATTGCACCAAACTGACCACGAGGTAGAAATCATGAAAGTGCAGGCTGGACACTGGAGTGAAGCTGCTGTGCAGCCTGAAGGCTGCCTGGAGAAAAGAACTGATGAAAGGACACAGCTTTACAGCCTGATCCCTGTTCTAACTACTGTTAATAACCGTGCAAAACTAAGTATCAACCCTCAAACTCATCTCCATGTCCTGCCCATAACATTTCCAAGGCATAATCATTTCTTAAAACCAGCCACTTTTAGGCTTAAACATTTTGCTGCTCCACCACAAGAGGTACCTGTTTTTGCAGTTCTTTAAATTTTCAGTTCAACACACACTGAGACTTTTTTAATGCAAACATGACTGCACATTACCCCTATTCCACAGGTTCCTATGAACTTGTCTGTACAACAGTCACCAACCACACTGAGAAGACACATCTTGGAGATAATAAACCTGTGTTAGATAGCATAAGCACCTTTACTCACTTATTTCGGTAAGGGATTTTTGGAGTGCAATGACCTTGGGGAAGTCCTGAGGGTCTGGACTGAGGGCAGGTCTGTCACTCTTGCTTGCCATTACTTTGAGAAAGGCTTCCATGTCTCATCTTGATATTGTTGATCAGAATTACACCAGTCATTATAATTGTTGCTAATTTTTTACCCTTTTGAAAAACTAGGTTTGGTTCCACTCTTGCTAACTGGTATAACTCACAATGTAGCTGGCAAGTGTAACAGTGGCGTGAGGGCAGGAAACAGGACTTGAGTAACAAGACTATCAAAATGCCTGTTTCTTTCTGCAGGGGAAAAAAAAAATCAGCTGACACAAAAACGCTGGGATACAGCAATTTCTTCTTCATAAAGACTTAGAGCACAGCTCTTAGGAGTGCAGCGTTCTAATAAGAATCAGCATTTTAGCTGGAGACAAATGCACTAATCACAGTCATGAACACAACTGAACCAAATGTCTCAGCAAAACCACTCAGTAATGGCATTAGTCATGATAAAGAAAATGAGTATTTTCAGGATAGAGCATATTCGAGGAATACAAACAGAATCCTTTGTGCCTGCTTCTATGAAGAAATGATTCACAGTATGAATTTTACCAACTTGCTACTAAAATGGCAGAAAGAAATGCATCTGGAATAGAAAGAGATGCTCCATAGGTTGCTTTTTAATTGTCCAGATGACCAATTCATCTATCACAGAACAGGAACAGTTCAGCAGGAAAAAAAAATAATAGAATGGAATGATTACAGGACAATAGGCATTATTTTACAGGCAAATTGAAACAAACAATCGTATCTCTTATTTTACCTTTAAGCATTCCTAAACTTACCCTTTATTAAATAGTGACTGATCTATTCTACACTCTGTGAAGTTGTAAGGACATGACAAATAGGACTTGTAGCTGCTGCTGATTAACCAGATCACAAGTCTTCATTTCAGATGCGAAATGAAAGGTCTGTTTGCAGCTAATATCCCTCAGTTCCTGGTTTTCCGTCTGCTGTTCTTTGATGTGTTACTGACCTCTAGTCGAGGAGCTCTGGAACTGCAGAGCAGAGCCGCTCCCACATTTGCGGATGGCATCTGAAGTAGTTCTAAATCCTAACAAAGCAGGGCAAAGCTGGGGGGTCTTGCCTCTTCCCAGCTGTGGTCTTGAGGAATATGCAGAGCATAGCCAGGAAGAACTGCCTGTAAAGCAGAGGGAAGGCTATGTGTGAGATTTTATGTAGGATCACTGTGTGTTTGCATTTCCTAGTTTTTAGCTTTAATGTCTTGTGACTCATTTAAACCTCTCAGTCAAAGTGAAATGCTATTGATCTGCAATCAAAGGTACAAGACATTTTGAGGAATCCAGACCCGGCTCCTTCTTCAAACTAATAAATTAAAGAGAGAGAAAGGAGAGATGCAAGAGAGATGTGAGAGCCTTATGAAGCCCAGCGAGCACAGAAATTCCATCCTGTGTTACCAAAACCTTGCCACATCCACACAACACATTCCTGAAAAGTGAAACCGACCTTAAAACACAGATCACCAAAATACCTTCTTTTCTAGCAGAAATTAAATCCTACTAAGTAATACTCTGTCCCCACTCAAGCAGGTCTCTTCAGCCCACTGGTTCCTTTGGTGGCACTGGGATGGTTGTGCCACACACTCCTGGGCCTGGTTCAGCAGAGCATTTCAAACACACACTCAGCCAACACACTTAAGTTTCTTACTGGCTAGGAAGGTATTTAAGCGCATGGCTTAGTGCTTTACTAGGTCAAGGCCTCCCTGGATTTGATAAGGGTAAATGAAGGTTAGCATTTATTTCTTTCGGAAAGTGAAAATTAGAAGAATCCTTAGGCAAATCATACCTTAAAAAGGCAGTGAAAAATTTGCATCTCATTTGCATGGCCTTATATTAGAAAGAATGTAATTGCTTTAGTAGAGCAATATGGAACAAATACGGAGGATACTCGAGCTGTTTCCACCAAGTACATTCCTAGAAAAGAGTAACTGCAGGCAAGAGTAGCAGCTACAGAAACAAATAACCCTCAGAAGAGGGTTTGCAAATTCTTAAAATATGAAAACCCTTTTAAGGCAAACCCATCACAGCTTTCTTGTCTAGAATACCTCCAAAATAAATAGCTTTAATTTCTGCTAATCTTATTTCAGTGAAGAAAAGCTAAAGCTGGCAACAAGAAAATTATTACACTATCAAGTCCAATCAGTCAATCTATTTTTAATGTCCCTGATCTTGATTTTGTTTAGTAAAACAAGGTATCCAAGTTTTCCAGCAGAGAAGATAAAGGAAAAAGATGAGTATCCCACAGCTGCACATAATGAGGGCTCCTGAAGTAATGGATCACATCCTTCTTACTGTGAAATATTCGAGAGGCCTCAAGTAAAGAGAATAATTTCCTTCAGCACAAGATCAAACTCACTTTGAAACCAGGAAAATGTGGGAAGTATTAGGCTAGGCTGTAGGTTCAGTCAAGGATAGGTATTATACACTTCATACCTGCCAAGATTTGTCTTCTAGGAATTATATCCTAATTCTGTTACCAGGAAAACGTTTCAGAAGAGGCTCTGTTCTTTAAAGCTGCAATAGCAGGCACAGAGATCAAAACAAACTTTTTCCAGACATGTGATTAATATTTGCCCTCTTATTAGGCAATTTGTTGGGGGGGGGGGGAAGCCCTGCTTAAAATTCACTACAGCTCTCTGGCCAGGGGAAGCATTTCTTTGGTTGTGCAGGGGCTTTCGTGGAAGCAGGAGAAGGAGAAGTATCTGACAGCAGCGTGGGGTGAGCCTGAGAGGCAGCACAACAAAGCTTGAGGGTGAGGGTGAGATGGGAATTGGAAGAAAAAGCTGCTGCTCCATTTTTCAGACAAGAATTAGAAACCTCAGTTGGAAGGGATCCACAAGGACTATCCAGTCCAACTCCTGGTCCGCTCTTTCAAGAGCACTGCAAACAGAAACAGCCTAAACCCAAATCCAGCCCTCTAAACTCTGCTAATGTGAATAATTATTTGTGAAGCCAGGTTAGAATTGACATGTCAATACCACAAGTAGCTGCAGGAACTGGGATTTACCATCACTTTCTCGTTGACAACGTTTCAAAGTTTTCCCACAAGACAAAAATTACAAAAAAATCCAGTTCAAAAACTCGAATTGACACTTATGAAGTGAGCTGCTTCATTTTCACAGAGGTGAACACTCCTTCTGAGATCAACATTTTTGGTTTTGACTTTATTATTTTCACAAAGTAATTGCATTCTCATTTGTTATAATACCCTTTTATATTATGTCAAAATTATGCAATAAAAATGAAAAATTGAAATAAAATTGAAGCGAAGGTCCCATATCTTATCAAAGCAAAACTTTTCAATATAACTGTCACCAAAGCAATATCTCTACATAAGACAGTTTGATTTAACCAAATAAATACTTTCCTGACAAAAAAGAAAATAAAAAAAGGCTGCAGTCAGATGATACTCAGCCAGCTCTTATAATGTCTACAAAAGATGTTACACAGCAAACACGGGAACTTCAGCATAGGTGTAAAACACACTGGAAATTACAGACTTTGATTCTCCTACAGCATTGGGGCCAAAAGAAAAGAGAAGGGGTTTGAATACGTGGATGATGCCAGACTGAGTCTACTTGGGACAAAACCCAAAATATCCTGAGGTAGATTTTCAGAAGTGCTTCTGAGATAAATTCAAAGAACTTGTACAATCACAACATGGGCAAAGCTTACAGATTTTATACCTAAAGATCTGAGTGCCCTAGATGCGTGCAGAGCCTAAAACCAGAGATACAAAACATTTCCCTTTCCAATCTTGCTCTCTTTAGATTTCTGTTCTATTTTCTTGCTGGATCCTAATCTTTCAGATCACGACTTTACATCTGATTTCACTGCTCATTACGTCTTACCGTTCCTTTCCTCTCTGCTGCTTCAGTCTATTATCCCCACTCCATGTCCAACTGTACCTACAGAAATATCTCAAACTTTGCCATTTCCTCTTGCTTAGTCAAAGCTCCATTATAGTTGGGGCCTTCACACACTGCTGGATAGAAATGTTCTTCTGCTACTCAGTACCAAACCAAGTGTTAAAGATAGAGGGCAAAAAGCTCTTTTTGCTGCTTCATATGGTGGATCTTGACACTGGTAGTCTATCTTCTTTCATCAGCAGAACTCCCACAGACTTTAAAAGGAAACCTGTACATTTAGGTAGAGAAGAACATTGGAGTCAAGATCCACCCATGCAGATCTGAAGGTAATTTTCATTAGCTGGGAAGTCAAACAAAGAGACATAAAAAGTTTTGACACAGAGTCATCTTAACTTGGCTGGGAGTTTCTGATGTGAAAAGCAAGAAGTTCTATAGCCTAGAAAACTGTAAAGCACCAAAAAACCTAGTTACCAAGAGGGCAATTTCATTCTTTATGTAGCGTTTCACATTTGAATGCTAAGTAACCACTGGAGGAAAAAAAAATAAAAAGAAGAATTACACATTCAACAAAG
Organism: Pseudotriccus pelzelni; assembly: GCA_035584735.1. Taxonomy (NCBI): domain Eukaryota; kingdom Metazoa; phylum Chordata; class Aves; order Passeriformes; family Tyrannidae; genus Pseudotriccus; species Pseudotriccus pelzelni. Next base: position 13,721,152 of record JAWMRA010000146.1, on the reverse strand, counting down.
GATCTGAGCTGCAACTACCAGGAACTTCCCAAATATAGTTTGAAACAAACTGTGCACAGTGCCCTGCAATCCTGGGTGCTGACCATGACGTTATGGCCCTTCTGCCACTGGTGATTTTGCTGCTTATCAGAGAAAATACACATTAGCACCAGGAATTAAGAAACATCCCTGATATTGAACCATCATGCCCATATCCCACCTTTCATGCTGTGGAACACTCGTTCCAGCAGGGGACTCCACTTGACCAATACAACACAGCAGCAAGTCACTAATACGTAATTAACATGCAGTGGTGATTAATTAGGTAACATCTGACCAATAGCTGGGGCACTCAGCTGCCTTTGCCTGCCTCACCACAGAAACACATTTGCAACTCTCACATTAATCCAAAACATACCCCATTTCCCCCAGCAAGCACAGGCCAAAGGGTGGATTCCAATCTGTTGCACAGCACAGTGTGTAGCTACAGCATTTGCACATACTCCAGCGTGCACAGCGTGCCTGAAATTAAATCCAAATCTTTTCTTTGCAAACAGCATGCTGTAAACATTCATGTAGTGTTACAAAGAATGCCCAAATACACAGCCACTTCCATCCTTTCAAGACTTCTATTGCTTCTGCTTTGTAAATAGTGAATCTTTTACTTCACTTCAAAAACTTAGATTTTAGGGTGTTGTACATCTGTACACTTGAAGCAACATCAAGAGTTATGATTGACTGATGTACAGCTGTTTAGGGACCAAAATCTTAATTCCATTGCTTAATCACTCCTGTACATTAGCTTATTAACAGAGGCCTGTTTATTGACTCCGCTTTGTGCCAAGTGCTTACGGCGGCTACTCCAGGGTCCCCAGTGGAGTCTCTCCATACATGTACCACAGGTAACAATTCCTGCTGAGGCAGCATCATGCTGTTCTTCCAGCTGTTCTGGTGCCATCCTGAGAAATAGGGTCAACACTGGCATCTCATTTATTTCCTGATGCTTGGCTTGCATTCTCTTCCCTCTAGAGAGAGCGCTGCTCGCAAGAGCACTTTACTTTTATTGCTCCTGTTAAGCTCTTTTGTTCTTCAGTGGAGGCTGCTCAGCCCAGCAAGACCCACAGCTCAGGCTCTCCAGCAGAAGCAGAGTTTTGGTTTGTTTTAAAAAACAAACCTTCCTTTGTGTCTGCTGGATTTATGTTTCACTCAACCTATTCAATAACAAACTATCACCTGGCACTTGTAAGAGCAGAGGGGTTTTTTTCCACCTCTGTGCCTCACTCATCCCTCAAAATGCTGTGGTCCAACTCAGCAGCAGGCAGGAGGGCCCAGCTCTCCAGGTGGACTGCAGAGCCCTGCCCAGAGACTTCTGCAATTACTCAAGAACGTCCTTGCCCTCAGCTCACGGATATATCTTGATTCACTGGCTGTCAGAGACAATTCTGCTTCATGTCTCCCCAAAAGATTACTGGATTTTGATTAAGAAAGGTCAAGGGCAGCTTTTCCCATTCAGTATAAAGAAAATGACTTGAGGAAAAAAATACTCATCACCTACCACTAGGACTTTTATCTCCACTTGAAAAATTAAATTGCCTGAAGTGATGGGAGGCTTTAGGGCACAGTATGCACAGGAATGTTTTCATGCAAATAAATTCCTTAATAATTTATCTACACGCTTTAATTTTACATCCCTCAAAAAAGCTGGGTTTGTTTGGTTATTTTACAGGTGTCTTAACAGAACAAAACACAAAGCTCACATAGCCAAGTCTCAGATAATACCCATTTGCCAGATCAATTTTAAATGTACATTGTATTACTGACCCAGCATACCAGAGATTTAGAATAATCCTTAACGCCTCAATACATGCCCCAAAATAACTTTCCCAATATTTGATTTTCCTCTGAAGGAAAGTATGTCAGAGACATAATTAGCCCTAGCTGCAGACTCCAAAACTCTGCCTAGCTCTGCTCTCAGTGAAACACACCTTCAGCCAGTGTGAAATTGGTACAGCTACAGTGAATCTGCCATCTGCAATTGAAGCACTTCACACCAGCTGAGGATCGAAGTATACATGCATAAACGAGGGAGAAATATGTTTTCACCTGGAATAATAACGCTGCAGAACACACAGGATCCTGGGCTGAGTAAAACAAATGACAAGTTCACAAGAAATATATTCTTCTAATTGACTTTAAGGCACTAAATAACGGCTGTTTTCTAAGAGAGAAACAGATTCATGGTGGGTATCTCCACATTAGTTAGGAGTAAGACTGTTACGTGGATTTTAATGAAATAAAGTTATGTCTGTGGCTTCTCTGCAATATTAAAGTCAATTTATCTGAGGAAGACAAGTAATGGCTGGCTTTTTGTAGCAACTGGAGCGGTTCATTAAGGAAGGTAGCAGGAGTTAACACCATTCTGAACAAGCTCTTATCTGCTAAGGTCCAAATTCTGAGACCCTCGACTACCAACACAGAACTGCAGAACTCCAGCAGGCTGATAGAACACAACACAAATTACGGCCCTCGCACTAAAGCACTGTGTACCTTGTGGCTCTGAGCACATGGTACAGACGGCACTTAAATAAAGTACTCAGCAAACCCATTTTTCTCAGATACAAGCTCCCAAACATATTTACCTTAATGCATCTGGCCATCTGGAAACTACTTACAGCATAGCTTGGGACAACTAATGCTCCAAATCCTGTGTTGATAAATGCCACACTAAAAACTTAAAACTAAATGGGAGGCTTTTAGCTATTCTAGTCCAAAACAGGAACTGCCAAGCACCAGATAGCACCTAAAAATGCAAACATCCAGGTCTCTGTCAATGGACATGACAACCCTCAAGTGCATTGAGCAGCAAGCTACAGGAGGTGAAGGTTTCCATCTCCTTTCGCCTGTGGAGACTGATTAGACCAATCCTCAGGAAAATACCCAGAAGAGCACACTCCCCATTATATCTTAACCCCCCAGTCTTATTTAGCCTTTCAGTGATGAAAGCTCTCATTTCACATACATTAATCAAAAGTTCAGATTCTCCTGCTGTATGATAAGAAGTATGAATTTTCAAATTAAAGCTTTTATTTTAAACAATTATATATTGAATGAAACACATGAAGTTTCTCTTTCAGCTCTAGACAGAGGTAAGGCTTTCACACCTTTCATATCAACAGTTTCAGCACAGATAATGAAATTTAATTCTTCACTTGCTACAGAAGATCACAGAGATGTTTCACAGTATGGGCCTGCATACTCTGTGTGGCCTTTTCAGAAGTGCTGCGAGATTGTGTTTGAAACCATATTTGCAGAAATTCCCTCTGACTACCTTCAGTGCAGTAAGGGCTGTAACAAGAAAAAGGCAATAGCTAGTGTTTTGATGCAGACAGGATTTTAATTCAATCCAAGTGTTTTCTGTACAACAGAAAGGTTTTATACAAAAGAGGGAAGCATTAATTCAGCTGCAAGAACAGGCAGAGAGAGATGTTCCCGAACCCTAGTGCTTCAGAAAGCTAAGAAACTTTTTGAAAAACCAACCATGCGAGGTGTTGTTATAGATGTTGTAATCCTGGTTTGGGTCAGCCTCCATCATGTACAACTCTCCTGCATGGACATCCTCAAAGTTAGCGCTGAAGTTCTTAGGATTGAACTGAACCCACACCGTGTACCTGTAGTCAATGGTACGCAGGGAATAGCCCATGATCCTGATGTCTTTCAGCTTCGGCTTGTCAGAGTTCCACTGGGGAGTGTCTGCAGGCCGGGGATATTGGCTGAGAGCAGCAGGCCCTTCACTAAAACACCTGGCAGCGTCACCACAGCCCTCCTTCCCTTCCTGCAGCTTCTCTTCAGAGGCATTAAAGTAGCGGACAATGCTTGGCCCCTCAGTGCACAGTGCAACGTGGAGCGACACCTCAGGGCACGCGGGAGGAACCTGCAGGCCAGCGAGTTCAGCAAGTGTTGGAAACAGAGACACCAGCTCCACCACTGTTTTGCTTTGCCCTAGAGGAAAAAATATCAAAATACAAGTTAGGGAACACGATGGTTTGACGACACTGTCTAGAAACTGGATTCGTGGGGTACCAAAATCAAGGCAATTAAGGGGCGGCAGTTAGCTTTGAAGATGCCAGTCTATGCATTTATGATATAAAAAAGAAAATTTTTCCACTTATGTTTCTCAAATGTGCAGCCTTAAAGACAAGAATATCCATCACTTTGAAAAAGAACTCTTCAGAAAGACAAAGCAAATTCACGAGGTGCTCGTAGGCAAAGTAGCATTACATCACCACCACTGCAAACAAAAAATAAACATTGGAAATTTACCTTGAGGTACTGAGCCTGCAGCATGGCTAAAAGGGTCGAGGTAGGGGAAGACCCTCATTCCTTGGCTGACAGAGGAAGTTGTCATTCCAGGTACATAAAACATCAGCGGCACACGGGTAGCAACATCAAAATTGCTGTACTTTGCCCATTCACCATGTTCTCCCAGGGACCATCCTAGGTGACAAAGAACACAATTCAGAGCAGGTACTGGGCTGTAATTTAGTCGTCATTTCTTTTTCATTGTAAATTGACTCTGACTGTTGGGGACACTAGTCTGTATAAAGGTTATATTAAAAGGTAAATAACAATCTGTACTTAGATATAAGAAGATTCTTCACTAACGTGAAAGCTATTTCAACAGCCACCTCAGCCTTGCAACTCGATACTGTTTATTAAGGAAATAATTACACCTTTCCTTATTTCCCCCACTCTAGATTAGAATTAGGCAATTAGCATTACAACAGCAGAAAAGAGGAACTGGAATGTGTCACAGCTCCTGCAAGAGTCTCCAGATCAATGCCACAAAGCACTCATTTAAGTTTTGGGCAGCTGCCAGCTCTCTAACACTCCTGCTAACACTGTAACTGAACATTCCTTGGAGACAAGGCTGCTATACATGCCAGACTGCCATATCAGGATGTTACTCCTGAGGAAGCAATAGAGATAAAACTTTTTAGCTCTCCTCTTCCTCTTGAAAGAGATGCCAACATGACTTCCTTCCAGGCAGATTTACTGCCAACTTCGCTTGGGGGAAGACAAAGGAGCTCTATGACAGCTATGTTAACATAGGAATTTTTGAATCACTTTGCCAGCCATGGCACTGGAAAAACCAATTATTCACAGTCATCCACACAAGGGAAAGAGGAATTCAGTTTACAAAAGGAAGTCCAAGTGGCAAGTCAGTAGGAACATCTAGAGTTACTTCATTACCAAAAATATTAATCCCATTGCTCTGCAACTCACAAGGGTTTGTTTATACAAACATGCTCACAGAAGTCCACCCAAATTAACTAAATGTGTGGCTATAAATCAATGCACTTAAGTCACATCTTAACTGGTTTAAGTCAGCTAAGCCATTCCCCCATTAAAGGGATCATGAGAGGGTTATTTTAATGAATACTAGAGTACTGAAACAACCATTAAATGCTTGATGTATTTGTCCCACAGTTCAAATTAATTTTTTTACCACCAGGATCCAGAGTGTACAAGACCTCAGTTATGACGGGGGACCGTATCACTATCAGTTTAGATGCTCTGCAAGCAGCAATGACAAGGACATGAAAACACACTTGAGCAGTTAATGAGAAAGCTTGTGATGCACAAATTCTGAAGCTAAAAAGCAAGTTGGGATGATGCCAGTGAATGATTGCAGACACTGAAATCACAGCCCTAATAGTGTATCTTGGATAAACTGGTCTCACAGCTCAGATGTCCACTCCACCCCAGATGGCTCTCTACAAACGGTAAGGGGGGAGGAATGGTTGCTCTCCTTTCACTAGACTGTTCCCAGCAAGAGTCAGTCCCTGGGTGGGGGGTGGGAATACAGCAAGCTCAGCCCCCAGCCCTGGCAGGCAGCCTCACCCCTCACCAGCAAACCCTCAACCTGATTAAGGAGGTGCCTGTGGGGACAGAACTGCGCAGCCACAGAAGCCAGAGCCAGTCCCTTCAATCAGAGACAGACCAACCAGAGATACAAGGTATGGCAGCTCTGCTGTACATCACAGAAACACACAGCGGATTAATGTGCCAGCCTTGAGCTGCACGATGAAGTTACTAAGAGAGCTGGAGAAAGATTTAAATGTTTACCATGGTCAGCAGTAAAAACTACCATTGTGTTATTTGAGAGTCCTACATTATCCAAAGCATTCAGGAGCAGGCCAACCTGCACATCCAGGTACGAAACTGCTGCATAATAACTCTGACGGATCTGCCGCTGCAAGGTAAGAAAACAGGAGAGAGCGGAAAAAAGGTTAGTTTTTCCCCAGACACACACACAGGAGAACCACTAGGTGGCTGTGTAAAAGAACTATGGGATTTTACTTTTAAAGCTTTATTTTTTGAGTGTCTGTAGCCTGATTAATGTCCCAAGCAAGATAAATGGGAAGGGGGCAGTCTGAAAATCATATCTCCCAGCAGTGTTTTCAAGCAAAACACTGCAAACCAATCCATTCCCTTGATCCAGCCAGTGCACCTTATTTTGGCATAAGCACTGGAAAGCCAAGGGAAATCTTGCAAAAGATACCTTTTGTGCTTGCTTGAAACAGATACACAGACTCAGAACAGGAACACAAACACAACACTGGCAAACCTGCTACATACACTCCCTCATACGCCAACCAAACTGCAGTGACAGTGAAGGTTTGTCTACAGAGCTAGAGGTGACAGTGTGCAAGGCAGGGAATTCCTCATATTTGCAAATTGACAACCGCTGAATAACTGGGAACATCTAAGAACAGCCGACTCCTCACTTGCACTTGAACAAGCGGAGGCAGCTGGACTTCAGTGCACTGTGTTGACAGCTCACCTGGAATTCCTCTGGAAGTGGTCCGTAAGGGAAACTGACATTTAATGCTGCCACATCATCCCTCCGTCTGATATCTGTCCAGGGGTTGTACGCCACAGAAGGCAGTTTCTCAGGCACCCACGGATCGGGGGCTAATGGGATATCTTCCAAGGGGTACAACTTGAGAAATTCCTTTTCAATACAAAACACATATAAAGCCTGTCCTTACCTCAGATTTACTGCAAACTCTGTGTTGTAAAACAGCAACCATTTCCCCTTGCATGCCCCTTAAATGTCACAATTTACAGGGCCTCATTCCCCTTCCCTCTGAGTGTAAAATGTAGCAATACTAGTCATCTCCAACCAATTCCTCAAAAATACTGAGTTAGTAAGTACCTAAACCCAGCTTCCGGTATCTCAAAATAACACTGCAATAAAAGGTCCAACAGCACTTTCACTGAATCAGTAGGAATTTTGCCACCAACTCAAACAGGGAATGGAATACAAAATCCTGTAAGGCCTCATTATGTCATACTCCATCAAGCTGAGCCCCATCTCCATGCAGTAGCAGTCACTATTATGGTAGTAGAAGCCTGGCTTTTGGCTGAGGAGTCACAACTCATTCTCATTAAACATTCTGAAATGCACCACAGATGACTCCTGAAGTTACACCAAATCAAGGCCGCTTTTCAGCTCGCTGCCCAGAAACAACAGCAACAAAGCACTTCTGGAAACAGCCCTGCAGAGTGAAAGCAACGATTGCCCAAGTTCGTTTTCCTGCAGGCTCCCATTTGCTCACCTGGGGGTACCTCAGTGGGATATGTGGCTTGTGGTAACCAACAGCCAGGAAGAATTTTTGCTTGTTGGCTTTCATAACGTTCAGTAAACGTATGGCCTCTTCAGTGCTCTGAATATCAGGCAGAGTACCCTTGGGCATTTCTGTCACATCCACAGGGCACACCAGGTTCGCATAAAGTTTTCCATCTTTTCCCCTACAAGTCTTTATTTTAATATTAAAAAAAAAAAAAAAATTAGGTAAGTAACTTCCATAAAAGCAAAGATGAAATCCTCTCTTCCATAACTTTTAAACCAATTTGTTTCTCGATCCTTCTACCAACAAAGGAATGCAACATTCACATCTATGGAAAAGCAGAAATCCTCTCTAAAGCTGTGTAGAAGATTAAACGTGGTCACATGGGGGAAAAACCCACAGCTTCTACGATGAATAGAATCACTGACTTACTGGCTATGCAGCAGTGTTCAGCTATGCCATACACATGCATTTAAACTCCCTCTGATCCCAAGAGTTCACAGAAAGCTGCCTGGAAGCTACTGACTTAGTTTCTGAGCAAATGCCAGCAGTGGCTGACGTGTAATCAGTGGAGATAAGTTGGACTAAACAGCTGTCAGGGAAAGGTGGCCTCGGCAGGGTGTTGGGCAGAGTTGCTAAATGACCACACTTTTCTTTATGTTATGGATGCAAATATTGCTGTTGTTAAAACCAATCCTTTCCTGCAGTAAACACAAGACCAAAACACTGCTGCAGCTCCTGCTGGGCCATGCACAGACTCCAACACAGGATGCTAATGCAATGTTTGCATAAACATAAACCAGATTGGTTTGGGTCACACTTAAAAGTAACAAACATTCGTAGAAACTGAATCAGATTATAAACTTTCAGATTATTTAAAGATCACTTTAATTATGACCCCCACTCACTCAGCCCTGGGCTCTTCATTGTATTAAGTTCATTATGACTATTGACAATGTTTTGTCACTTACTAAGGAAAGCCAGGTCAGTGTGTCAGTTGACAACTGCACTTTTCAGATAAAGGAGTTCATGATATAGACACAAATTAAAATCACTCTCGCTCATATCTCAGTAACTTAAGTTTCCAAATATCAATTTGGAAATACTTAAAGCATCTGCAGGATGGTTATACCCTGAAAAATCTCCTGTGGGAGTCTCACAAATCATCCTTACCTTATCATTTTCATACTTTTCAGTTGAAGGATGAAAGGGTGGAATGGACCAACTGTATGGATAGTCATCACTGTGATTGGATGAAACCCCTGAAAAGGAAAAAGAGATTAGAAATGCTCTAATAGTTCACTGAACCAGGAAGAGCTCAAACACAAGTTTAACTTGTGTTCAGTTGTGGGGTTTTTTAAGTGCGCAAATGAAGAAACATTTCAAATAATCTTTGACAACAGAAAAAAAGAAAATCAAAAAATAAAAGTAAAAAAGTTTAGGACAAACATTTTTCCCCAGAACGCACTTTTTACTGGTGAGGAAGACTCAAGCCTGTTGAAGAGCCTTAATAAATGGGAGTAATTCCTCAGGGAAATTACTTCAGTGAACAGCAACAAAAAACCCTCCCCAAAACCCCAGGATTAATCACAGTCTTCATGCACATCCTTGATTAGCTTTACTATCAACTGAAAGTTCATATAGTCACACAAGTTTAGTTCTAGGATAAAGAATTACCAAAAAGAGGGCCAGGATTACAGTATTTTTTGAACTCAGTAGTGTTACTGCTTTTTAACTAGCGAACTAGTTTCCTACTGAACATTATCACACATTCTGTATGTCCTGATCCACACTCACAACCTGTTAGAAAACATGAAGCATGTGCAGGCAGAACTAAGCCAACGAGGCTGTTCAGTAATTTCACGTTCAGCAAATACCTCACTTTCAGATGTATTTTTAGAATGTCGGCATTTATTCCCACAATTCTTAGACAAGATGTGAAAATATTCATTAGATAAGTCATCCAATACATTCATCTCTGATGCTTTAAGACTTAGGATTTAAAGCCAATCTCCAATCATCGTAAAATCTGGCTCATGGTTGTGACTGAGGTTCTCAAAATAGACAGGAACAACACATCGATAGTCACGTAAGTCCGTTTGTGAGCCTACACACAATAAGCATTTGTATGTAAAGCAAGTGACAATTCAAAGCGTACCAGGATGAAAAACTTTCCCCACAGACAGGGTCACGTAGCCATTTTCCTTGAAGTACTGGGGCATTGTGGAATAGTTTCCCGCGTGCACCCTCCAGTAGGAGTAGAAATCATAGAGCCGGGTGGTGTCAGGTCTGCGGCCAGTGAGGAACGACACCCTGCTGGGAGCACACAGGGCTTGCTGGGGAGAGAGCCAGCCAAAGAGAGAATCAGTTTGGAACAGAAGGCAAAACACACGTACAAACGGACTGAGGCCTGGCTGGGCAGAACATCTGAAGGCTCCGGAACTGCAGGGGGAATGTTTCAATTCACTTCAGGCTGGAATGAACAGCATCCTTATTCAGCATATCAATTCCCAACTGCAAGCTTTTACCAAGATCAACACTTACCCATCTATAATTTTTCATCAAATTCCTAAGCACTAAAAACTTTGGTTATGGAGCCAGTAGCACAAAAGAGAAAGAAAAAAAAAATAAAGTCAGCTTCCATAAAGGCAGTGCTTTTGGAATCTCATTGCTCACATCACACAGAATTAAGCAGCAGTGGCAGGTGGACTGTGCTGATAAAACCCCAAAGTCGAGTTGATCTGGACTGCCTTAAGAATAATGAAAGGATAAACATAAAAAGTCTGGGTTACAGTCCAAAGGCCTCACCAATTCTACTTTAGACTGACAAGGACCAAGAGTTATTGCTTTGAAGTCCTATTCCCCAGTCAGAATTAGACTCAATCTTCTAATTTCTCAGCAGAGAGAAAGTTGGGACTGTAGGCATCCTATGCAGAGTCTCCAAGTGAAGAGCAATTAGTGAGATTTTGAGTCCTCTATTTGAGAGTCATGCTTACCACACAAACTGTCCCTCCACAGCAGTCTATAGAATTAATTTCCTCAAAAGAAAAGATTAAAAAGTAAAATATACTCTTTTATAAGCAGTAGAAAAAAAGAATTCCAATTTAGTAAAACAGCATTTTTAAGCAACACTTGTCTGCTAACAGCGAAAATGTATGAGTTGGCATAACACTCCTCCAAGGCTACACAAGCATCATCATTTAAATGCCCTGTTTTCATTTTTCTCACCTTAGTAAAGATAGGTTTACATACCACAGTTCAGCCTAACCATTCATTTTCTACTGTAAATACTTAATAAATACTTGCTTTTTCCACTGGTCTTCCTAACACCTACTGTGATAAAACCAGTAATTATTTAGCATAGAGAAAACATGTTTAAGTCACTAGTCTCACCTGGGCATACGCATTGCTGAACACAATACTTTGAGAAGCAAGTTGATCAATGTTGGGAGATTTAACAAGCTTATCTCCATAACAGCCCAAAACAGGACGAAGATCATCCACAACTATAAACAGGATATTCATGCCATCTACAGAGAAACAGAATTACGAATAAATTAATTCCAGCTGAAGTAAGCAGAGGCTACTTTATGCCGGTTTTAACCCTGAAGTGCACGTAAGAAAAAAACGATAAAATTAATAAAACGGGCAAGAATATTGAATATCATAGAATCGATATATTTGTAAGGAAACGTAAACAATGTAATTCTTCTACAGGTTCTTATTCTACAAATTCTTATTTGGCCTAGACAGAACTACAGTGGTTTTCATTTCCCTTCCCATTTCATTGCTTACTCCCATTTTCTCCAGCTGTCGCAGATATTTGCTTCAGCTGGCTGCAGACAGGCGGTGAAAAATAAAGAGGGTACTTTATGGATTCACCCCTACTACCGAACTCTACAGCCTGCAAGCTCCGAGCGGGCTGTTAAGCCACCGGCAAACCGCAGTCTCACGCCGCATAACCTGGCTCCGAACAGATACTTTCTCTTTTTTTGCCTTAAACTAACTACATGCGCACTTCTTAAAACGCCCTCTCAAGGCGGCGAACTGCAAGGGGCGCGCCGAGCCCCCCCAACCCCAACCCCATCCCCGCAGCGCCCGCCGGCCGCTCCGCTCCGCCCCGGGGCATCCGCGGCTCCCCCCGGGAACGACCCCGCCGGGGCCGCGCCCACCTCCGGGACCCGCCCGGGCGGCATCGACGGCTCCCGGGAGCAGCGGCAGCAGCAATAGCGAGAGGAACAGGCACGGGCAGGTCCGAGCGCTCCCCGCCATATCCCGGCTAGGCGTCCGGGGGCGTTGCCGCCCGTAATCCCGCCCGTATCCCCGCCCGTAACCCCGCCCGCATCCCCGCCCGCATCCCCGCCCGCATCCCCGCCCGTAACCCCGCCCGCATCCCCGCCCGCCGGGCCGTTCCGGGCAGTTCCCCCGCTGCCCGCGCGGTGGCGCCGCGGCCCCGCGATGGGCGGGCTCGGCCCGGGCCGGGCCGGTGGGGCGGGACCCGGAGCATCCCCGACGTGCAGAGGTCGCGGCGCTGCTGCTGCTCCTGCCGCCCCTGCACACCTTTGTTCGCTCCTTCCGCGACTCTCCGAGCACCGCCCGCAGCTCCCCTGGGAAAGGGGATAGCCAGTGGCATTCTGGCCAGGTGTTAAACTACGCGTGGGATGGAAAAAGAGGAAGCAGAAATGGAGGAAACTCTACGCGCCTGGAGAATCTGAAGCTGGAGTATAGCAACTTTGCCCAAAAGCTACCAAGGAATTCCTATCAGTGTTTCCCAAATTGCTGGCTTCTTTCACTGGAGTTGGTACCAATGCTAAAACACCCACCTCAGAGCTTTTCCATCACGGAAAAAGCTGACAAAACTGTAAAACTGAATACAACCCAAATCTTTCTGCAATGCAGTATTTGTTAAAATACCTACAGGAGGACTTCAGAAGAGAGCAGATTTACTGGAAAAAAAAACTATAAAGCTGAGGAAGGCTAAGCCAATTAAACACATACAATTCCTCAGAGTTAAGCATTTTCAGAGTTTTCAAACAGTACAGAATGCCTTAGTTTCCCATAACTGGTTTGCTTTGCTAAGTTCTTAAGAGTATAGGGTAGAAAATAATCTGCTTCTCTGCTCTATAAGGAATCATACCTGTCATCTCAAGTACACTGTGTATGCACTCACCATAAGCTTATCAGGAACATCCGTGGGATGTGTGACTCAAAATTCCAGTACATTGTGTGTTACACACTGTGTGCCTGCACATTCAAGCACATGTACTTTCTCTAAACTATTACAGTGAAGTTTATTTTTATGTGGGTCTTGTACTTCCTTTCTGCACATGCTGGAAAAGCTTGAATCAAATCAAGAACACTGTTACTATGAGTTCAGTTACTACAGAACACAGGACCTGCAAGCAGATCATGAATACTATTCAGTGTATTTGATGACTGCATATTTTGGAATTAATGTTGTGTGTAAGCAGTGTATCTCACAGGTATCAGCAACTCTCCTAGCATGGATCAGCTGCTGGAAATGTATTGAACACTGCATCCCCAAGTGACACTTCTCTTCATCTGGAGACTTTTTATGCAAAAAGCCAAGGAATTATTTCACTATTGCACATGCATTTAATTACCATAACGCTTGCCTCTTTCAAATGCAAATACATTAAGTGGTACTTGATACGGATTTCCTGGTTTGCCTAACATGAGTATATAGCAATCATCTTAAGTTCAGTCCACTCGAAGAACAAATTACACAAGAAAAGTTCTTTTTCAAACAGCACACAAATTCTGAAGCTAAAAAGTCAGTTGGGATGATTCCAGTGAATGATTTCAGACACTGAAATCACAGCCCTAATGGTGTCCACTCCACCCCGGATGTCTCTGGGCCTTTGAGCAGCCTGTCCTTCAGCTCCTGAACTAAACCACTGGCTTCGGTGTGATGAGTCAGCAGTGTCACAGGAAAGGTTAAACCTAAACCTTGGCTGAACTGGCGATACCTTGTACGACACTCCTCCTTAGTCACTCTGCTAGAAGTCCCAGCAGCCTCTGTGAATGTCAGCCTCCGTGAATGTCAGCCTCCTACACCTACGACTGAGTAACAAACCTGTCAGTCTGATAGCTTAGCAGTATGCTGAGCCATACACTGAAGGTTTGGGGGTCCACAGCTGTGCTTGCACGAGTGTTAGTAATGTAGCTGAGGCCACCAACACAACAGCTAAATATCTTAAAATCAACTATTTTCTATGACAGACTTACGTTAGGGCATGGTAAAAATTCAGCACAGCAATATTTTTAGTGGGAAAAATCCTATTCATAGGACTCTGTAAGAAATGGCTGTACTATCAGACCCATAGTAGAGCTTATAAAGTAGCATTTCCATGCCTGGGTATGCTCTCCAAGAAAGTTTCCTATGAGAAGGCAGATAAAGTGTGCTTTTAAGACTAAGTGAATATGGTCAGGCAATATAAAATACCCCAGGTGTTGAGCTCTGCCTGGGAAGGATGTCTTGACTTCACATATGTAACCTGCCCTTGCACGTGTCCTCCAGTGATGACATCAGAAGTTGCATTTGACACAAAAGCCCATTTAAGGAATTTTTCTTCATCACTCAGTAATTCTAACAAACCGTGTGTTTTCACAAACAAATGGTTGGGCACTGTGATCAGTTTACTCAAACTCAAAAAGAGCAGAGCAGTTTTCAATGAATCAATATAACTAATCCCAAATCCATTATCATTTATTTCTCATACATTATAGAAAATGACTAATCATTACAGGAAGCTTCTGATTGGCAATTTTATTTATTCCTAAACAGATCATATAAAAAAAGCACTGTTTTCCTTTTTATTTTATGGACTGATTAAATTTATTCCTAAATTGCTATGAAGATGCTATGAAGAAAATGAGGGAGAGCTGTTAAAAGTATTAACACCTGCATTAATATCTGTAGCCTCCTATGGCACATATGGTGATGAGTGAAATACCTATAGCAAACATGAGCCCCTGAAACATATTGTTGATAAATCTCTAAACAGCATTTTTATCTTTAAAAAATTTCATAGCTGTACTTTCAGAATCAAAACAATCATACTTTTAAGTCATCTGTGAACATTAGCACTCAAGGGTAAGTAAACATCATTCAGAGCCATCTGCATAGACTTTCAGCTTGTTAATATTCTTATGATAAATGATAAGATGCCACTGTAGTCCATCCTTGCGGTCTGAGCTGCAGAGCTGTGCACTAGAAAACACACTGTAGACCTTACTTAAAATTATTCCTAATCCAAAAATACTCATTATAAGCCCTCATTGCATATGCAGTCATTTCTCTATGGCTGAAGCGAGTCAAACAGATCTGTTCAGCTGCAGCACGTGCCCTCTCTCCCCAAGCCCAAAGTCAGTGATCTCACACCATGAGTTTTCCCAGGCACATGTAGTGCACATGAGAGCTGTTTCTAAGATATTGTTTAGACTGACTTCAGAGTACTGGGCAATAGGTAAGGCAGGTGCTGTTACCACCACCAAAAGCAATGAATCAAAGGCACACCTCAGTCACGGTTTCTCCCGTTTCCTGTTTGGCCTGTCAACATGGCAAGTTAGGCAGCTCCATCTCTGATGTGCTGGCCAGAAAAGAGATGGGTGGATGGAGGAACTGGAGTTCTCCCTGATCCTCCCTTCACCCATTTTAGGAAATGTGCCTACAACTCAGGCACTGCTCAAAGAAATCACACTGTCCCAAGTGCTTAGTGAGGGCAGACAAGCAGAGTGCAATGTTGCCCCTAAGAAGTAACTTTCATGCGCATGAGTATTGACATAGACAATTTCTCAGGTTACAGGGTGAGTACAATAAAGAGATAAGGCCTCCAAATAGGAAAGCCTGCTTATGTAGTATCATGTAAGGCTACTGAATTCTTTCATGTGGATGGCTGTCAAGGGCTGGCCTATTATTTAAACATCTACAAACCCTGGGGGTTTTTATCTGAGATTAATAGTTACTGCAGATTTTAGAGGGTGTTTTGAATGGCATTCACAGTGTAGTTACAACACACAGTTGTTAAGAACCCCAAAATAATCTGGCTCCCATTTATTGTTAATAATGAAATCTAACCGACCCTCTATTCCCCTTCCTACAACTCCCTTAGAGGGGAAGTGAGTAAGCTCATCAGTATTCGGGTATTGCTAACAGGAAGGTCACCTTCTGTTAAGCAACTCTCCATTTCAAACATAAGAACCTTGCAATTAGTAATTTGATAAGGACACCAAAGTACATGAGTACTTTGCTCTGACTAAGGTGATGTTTTCTGTATTGTAATTCTACTTACAAAGCATAAGAGGAGTGATTCCTGCGAAGGGGCAGATCCTGTCTCTCATATATGTGCAAACTGTGAGATACAAAGGAAGTGTCATGAAGGTGGAAGCACAGGGGAGGATAAACAGGGATCTGTAATTAAGCAGAGCAAGGTAGAATTAAAAATTGCTCAAGGTTAGGATAAAGTCTTTTAGAAATTAGCAAGGACTTGCTACTCCTTAGGATTCTTTTAATGACAGATGATATCATACTTCACTAAAACAACAGTAGTAAGACCAAGAGACATAGCACTAACAATTGTAATAGTGTGTAACAGTGTCTTTTGAGAAGATCAGACTCTTTCTTTCTCTACTATCTCCTCTCTTCACAGTTCGCCTTAGGAAACTAATCCTCAACGTGAAAGATTCAGAACTACAAAAGCACTTCTGCTCACAGCCATTGTAGACATTTCTGGCACTGGTCTCAGTTTGCTGTGTACACAGTAGGAGACTGGTTCTGTTACTATGTCAGTAGGTTCCAAATTCTGCTTCACAAGACCACACAAGGTGATCTACAGCTACCCACAAGTAATGCCAGTTCATGTGCTGAAAAATACCTCCAGGAGCATCCCATCAACCTGCCAGGCATGACCCCAGCACTCAGCAAGCTCCACAGCTGGTTTTCTGGTTCTTGAGAAGCACATTTCCACCACAGTCGTTTTCCCAGTTCAATATGTAACAGGTCAAGACACAATCCACAATGTATTCAGGAATTGGTACTACCCCGAGTACGACTGCAGGATGGAATAGCTTGTGTCTAGTTTCTGAAATAGTTGTTCTACATTTCATTGTTTTTGTTAGTTTAAAAGCAGAAAAACCCAAAGATTATATCTTGTGATGTGCTCCTTGATCTCCTACCACAGCTGTAGTGTACTAGATCCCAAAGGCCCCGCACTGCGCTTACTCAGTGCTTTTAAGCACGACGCTTCAGCAAGGTAACTTATCTGTTCTGGATACCATCTTTTCCCTTGAGTCAGTGAGACTCAAAAGTGTTTTGCAGGAGCTGTTTGCCCTTTCCAAATGTTCTTTTTTCCCATAATTTATCACCAGAATCCTACGGTACAAAAGGTTCAGGTAAAAGCCACAAAGGCACAAATGTGTTCTAGTATGTGTTGGTTCAAGTCAAATAACATCTCTGATCACTTTTAAAACAAAAGACTTCCACATGTACTGTGGAATGCTCTAGTGGCAACAAGCTTTGGAAAACAGATTTGCTGGGAAGAGGTAGCCATAGTGACAGCAGAGAGAAGCAGGATATGAAAACTCCAAATATCTATCAGAAACTAAATGGAAAACGAGGAGAGTAAAATAAAGACAAAGTCCCTGCAGGTCTTAAAAGGTGAAACTGAACATAAATTGTAACTTTATAAGCATGAGCAACCAAAAATAAGTATTGATCTTGCTGTCAACTTTCATGAACATGGTAATATTATAAGCCTTCTTTTAAAAATAAATAAATAGAAACCGCTTTGCACATGCTCAGCAGAAACTCCAGCCTCAGCTGAGCAATATTTTCCACTGCTCCAGGCAGCCACAAGGGAGGCACAGTACCAAGCTGGTAAGAAGTGAGCAGTTGTGATCTGGTTACCCCTTCTGCAGTGCTGCCTCATGGGCCATGGTCCCATCTGCCTTTGGAAGCAGGCCAGGGAGTGGGGAGGCAACTGGGGGTGAAGGTACCAGGCTATTTCAATACTTTGAGCACTGAAGTGTGTTTGTCTCTTCACTATGAATAATTCATGTCCTTGATAAAAGGATGGAATTACAGACCAAGGAGAAATAGGAGACAAAGAGATTATGACCCAAATTGTGGCCATTTATTTTGCCCATCTAGCACCCAAAATTGTGGTTACTTATTTTTTCCATCAAGAACTTGATTTTCCAAACTTACTGTTGTTACATAACCCTGTAATACAGCTTTGAATGAGCACAGTTCCTCATCACTACTGTGGGTATGAACGAACCAGCTCCCAGCATCTCACAGATACTCAGTGAGAAAGGAATACAAAGAGGGGAAAAAAGGAGCAGTGAAGCCTGGCTTGTATTCACACAGACACAGGGTAAGATTCAGTTGTCTTAGAGAAATAATTCTTTCTCTTCCTGAAATTCTTTGACTCCTTCATAGGACACCTTTCACCTTCAGCAACACAACCATACCCAAGATGATGCTTCATTAGACAACCCCAGCTTACATGATTCCCACAGGAATCATATGGGGAAAACCAGCATGTGATCCTGTCATTGAAGGTTGCTGTGCACAGCTTGGCTGTGTGAGAATACCTGTACTTTAAAACATATTGGGTGTTCTTTTCTTGAAAGATACACACATGTTCACTACAATACAAGTTAAAAAACAGATGTCTGGTAGACTTATGTGAAGTCCAGGGAAAAGCTTAAAGTTCAGAGAAGATAAATCACCTCATACTCTCCTCTTACTGAGTCATCCTTTGTGAGCTTGGAGTTGGTAATCCAACACTCCTCTTGGACCACTGAGCTTAAGCTTTCTGATTTTCTCTTATGTTTAATTTTGACAGCTCCTAGATGATTCCAAAATGTCATCTTGCTAAACCTCAGCCAAGGTAAAAAAAAAAGAAGCTAATCTCCTTTGATCTTTTTCACTTTTATTCCCTGTCTTCCATCCAGTTTTGTTAACAATTGTTTTTTTACTTCATGGCTGAAACATCAGAGACCTAAGTGAGCTGTATTATTTTTAGGTATCTTTGTGTGCCTTTTCAGTGTGGTGAGATATAAGTAGGTCCTTGTCACAGAATACAATGCAGCAAGTGTTTGGTTAAGTGTTTTATCTCTGTAAAAGCTATGTAAATTTGCCACAATCATATTGACATTTAACCCAACTCTTTTCCTTGAATGCATTGCGAAAGGAGCTGTGTTATATCCAATTACTGATCAGGTGAAGCCTGATTTATCATTGTCCTACATCACTGGCTAAAGTATATGTTGCACAGTGTTAGTACATCAGGGTGCCAGTATTGCAACCCACGTGCTACACTGCTGCAAATTATTTCACTGCTGCAAGGCATATGGAACTCCCTTCTTGTGTCCAACATCTGAAACCTGTTATTTGATTTGGTGGCATTTAAGCATTTATCTTGTGCTATCTCGACTTCTGAGAGGAGCCCAGAGGAGTCACGGACAGAAATCTCATTTGAAGTCTGTGTTATCCAGACACGCAGATCCTTGGGAGTCTTAGAATACCTGACCTGTGCCAGCACTGAAGTTTTTAATCTGAATAATGCTGTAGGTAAAAATACTAGGTGCCTTTACTTAAAAAAAGGAGGAACTTAAATAGCTGGAAGCTTCGTGGTGCGTGCAGAACTCCCATCCCTTTCAAGCCATAACATGATAAGCACAATCAGCTCCTTTAACTCACAGACTGTCCTTGGTGAAAGGTTCCATTCCCAGTGCAATTTCCTTTGGTAAAATACAAATATGTAGTGAAGACAAGAGTTCCTATTTTTCATAACAGTTGACAGGTCGGTCTTTTCACATGAATTATCAGGTCAAGGGAAAGCTCAAATTGCCTTCCCTTCATAATGGGAAGGACTGATCAAGCAGAGGTGGAGATGAAGTTAACAAAAATCATAGCAAATTTAGCAAAAACACAAGCAGAATTGTACTGCAATTTCTGAATTCCTTAGAAACCTCACATTAAACACCTCTATATTTTTCAATTATAAGAACACAAATCATAGAATTAAATTACTTTGGGTTGAACTAAGGTGATGGTATTAGTCAACCACATAATGAAATAATGAATTTTATAGCAAAACCATGGGAATTTGGTATCAAACATTCTATCTTCAATCAGTCTTACTTTACTGTATTGAAATCAAACACAACATTTAAGGGTGAACCAAAGAGATGCTTTATTTCCATTATATAAACTACTTAATGCACTTTCCCACAATTGTTAAATTTATACAAACTCTTATTAATAATTTATGCAAATTAATTATGATTTTCTATTTATGTAAGGACATTGCTGCTGCAGATACACTTTTGGTTAATGACAAGCATGAAAAAACTTTTAAAAATAGCAAAGAAATGTGATTCTTTACTATTTTAAAAACCTTATTTTGTAAATTTTAGTCAAAGAATAAACTACTGCAGGGCTGAAAATGTGCACTTTGGTTAGTTGTGTTTAGAATTTGGATGACTATTACTTTTGGCAATTAAACAAGAACAAAGTATGAGCTGAAGGAAAATATGAAAATCATCATTGTACTAACTTGAACAAAGTTCAGTTGCTACTAAAAAAACCCCAAAACTCTCCCAGGGATGTGACAGGAATTTCAATGAAGAAGTCACATAGTGACAGTGTTTGAAAAAGCCATTAAAGGAAACAAAAATCAAATCTCACTAGTTCTGGATCTGTTTACTTTTAATTAATGAAGAAAATGTTATCTAAAATACTTGATGAATATAGCACACTGGTTAAAACAAGGAAATCTAAACCTGGGTCAGGCTGACCTCTGTCCTCCAGTTAACACAGAACAGACCTCCCTTTGACTTCACCTGAGTCAATAAGGATGCCACCACCACCACTTACTTTTATCAAAATATTGGAGGATATTAAGAAGGAAGAAATTAAGAAAAAATGAAGAAGACCTTGAAGGAAAGCACGGGCTCTGATGAGTCATTACTACTAGGAAATTGGTAGGATTTATTTATAGAGCAATGACCCAGTGCCTTCTTTTCACGGCTTATCTTCAGCAGCTCCTAAACACAGTGGAGGGGAAAGTTGTGCAAGAAAGCTCAGACATAGAGCAACATAAAAAACCGAACACTTTGAAGCTGTGGGGAGGTGGGAATAAAAGAGATTCCATAAGAAAGGAGGCCTGGAGCATGACTTGTTTAAATGAGCTTCTTTTCAACAGGAAAACAAGTAATGAGTAAAACTAGCTGAGCAGATGGAAAAGCAAAGTATAACCAGACACATCTTTTGCAGGTGATGGCAGATCATTATGTCAAATCCTACTTTGGCCAAGCAGCTGTGCAACAATGCATTTTCTAGAGTCCAACTGGCAGAACAGTCTATGAAATTCATACAAGTAGGTTTCAGGCTGGAGAATATTACTTTAACATCCAGTATACAGAAGCAAATAGAATGATTTAGAGCCATTGCCCTTGAATTAACTTCCCAAATGGGACACAAAACAATATTATTGCAGAAATTATTGAAATTTTCATTGAAACTGGAGGCCCTAATTTCAAAACCAAGCAGCTGTGTGTAATGCCAATGGGAACACATCTATGTAGATATCAGATCACTACTGGTTTTGACTGTGCAAAGTTACTGGCTTGTCTAAAGATGCTATAATAGATGGAACAGTCCCTTCTTTGTCAAATACCAGTCCACCTCTGTTTATTCTGTGAATTAATGTTAATAGTAAGGCCTACAGTGAAATCAGCTGGAATTCAAATGGGGATTTTCAAACCTGGAGATTTGTTTTTGTAAACAATTTGGTGTTCTGTCATAAACCATGAGAGATGATCCTAGAAACAGTTCATGGCTGTGCTGTCAGCCACATCAGTCAGTTATTACTGAACTGCTGTCCTCGCTTTATACTTTCCAGTCATCTAACAGTGACACTTTGAGCAGTCTGTAAAGCAAACATGGATTGTATGTTAGAAAGGAGTCAAGGCTGACTGTCAACAGAAAAGCAATCTTCACAAATTAGAAATCTAGTTCAGGTTTTGTTCCCTGCACTTAACGTTGGCCTGTCAAGGATAGGGATCCTCCTGGTTTGTGCTTTTTAAGCAGAATAAGAATACAAGATGGCTTATGAGAGCAGTGACTCTAAGAGAGACACTATATATGACTTTTTGAGCTAATTTGAGGAAACACATAAATGGAATAAAACCAAAATGTGTGTTTGGTCTCTAACATAAACTGTCTCAGGGAATTCCAAGTGTTCATGTCTCCATCAGAACTATAAAACGTAAACTAAAGATAAATCTTGTAAGTCTTTAAGTTCAGACAACACTTTGGGTTTTCTTTGCTGTCAGCTCTCCTCAGTATCATCCTCACATGTAGTATCAAGCCACAGCATTCAAGACACCGGAGACCACCAAAAGACCCAAGAAAGCTCCTAAAATTCCCAGTTGCTTAACTTCAAGCCAAAAAAATTTAGCTGCAGCTCTCCTGAGGTACCAGTAGAAACCATGTCCCCTGAGCTTTCATTCCTGTAACTAGGGATTTCTTTGCTAGTTCTTTCCCTTGTAGGAACTATTTTGCTGCCTGGGCAGTCAGCCAAACATTGTAGCTGCAGAAGAAATCTGTCTTGATTTACTTCTACAGACCTTCATGACTATTCTTAGAAATGGCAAGCTGCTTTATTAGCCTTCTGAATTATTAAAAGTTCTCAAGTTAATTCCTTGTTATTAATATTTTGACTTTGTTTTATGTTTGCATCTGTCTGCAGATAATTCTTACAGGTACTGTCTTGTCTAGTACCTTCTTTATGCATTGCAGTAGATGTATTTTATCTTGGATAAATACATTATGCATAATTGTTCTCTTTCTCAAACTGATGAGGCTCAATTTTTTCAAAAGCAGAATGGAAATCAAGGTTCTAGTTTCCAATTTTTTAAGCCTGTTAATTCTTTGATTCCTTACAAGTTCTTGTAATGCCCTGGCACAAGTCCTATCATTTGGGCACTTTCCATCCCATCAGTCTCTGAAGACTGCCTAATCCTCATCCTTTCCTTTCCCTTCCTTCCGTTTTCTTCCGTTGTGTTTTCTTGGTTCTCTCTTATCCTGAATTCTCACCAGTCTCCTCACACCTCCCCACTGCCATTATTTGTGCTGACATGTCCTTGCTCTCTCGTAGCCTTTTACATGCCCTTGCTTTATCAGACGAATATATTGGGCAGAATATAAAAATAGCCACGTCACAAATTGCAGCAGAAACCAAGTGACGAAATCACAAACAAAACGTGTCTCCAGATCCTCTGGGCTCATCCTCACTAATAGTTTGAAGAATGCCTGTGTATTAACACATACAAGACATTATAAACTTACTCAAGCGTGAGATGAAAAACAAATGAACAGGTAACACATAAGGCATTTTGAACAGATTTAGAGCAAGTTATCTAAGTCCAGTTTTTTTAAATAACCGAGCTCCATGCATAACTTCTGAAAAGCCGCCACATGTTTAAACAGAAATATCACAACTTGAGGCAAACGCTGCTGGCGTGACTCTGGAGTTGCAAGAGGAGGGTGTTCCTTTACATCTCCCTGCACAAAGTCCTTTGACAAGCAGAATGAGCATCCAGGTTTCTGAGGCACAAAGGAAGAACAAGCTCCAGCCTGCAAAGGAACTGGGGAGGAACATCACCAAGTACCACAGTCCGGCCGAGCGTGCGGGTGGGGGTGTTACGGCAGCAAAGGCTGCAGAATTGTGCTAGGCCATTGAAAAACTTCTAATAGAGGTCAGAAAAGACCATCCTGATTCCCTAAAACAAAGTTAACTGGGTGGGTTGGTTGGTTGGTTGGTTGGTCTGGGGGCTTGTTTGTTTGAATTTGTATTTTAAACGCTTCTCAGTGAACGCTGGATTATGACAACGTTTCGTAGAGCTGGCCTTAAAAGCCCAGGGATTTATTTGTCCCAGAGATCTAAGCGACTCAGAGCTGCCCAGAGAGGCGTAACAGTCAGCCGAATTCTGCTCAGCCTGGAGAGGACAAGGCTCCAGGGCGACCTTATAGAAACTTCCAGCACCCGAAAGGGGCTCCCGAAGAGCTGGTGAGGGACCTTCTGCCAGGGCGTGGAGTGACAGGACGAGGGGAACGTCCCGACCGTGGTAGCGATCGGGATTAGCCCGGCCTGAGCACGGAACCCCGCGCCCAGGCGGCCCCGCCCCGCACGGCCCCGCCCCTCACGACCCCGCCCATCGATGCCCCGCCCCCCACGACCTCGCCCCTCATTGCCCCGCCCCTCGCGGCCCCGGCCCCGCCCCGCTGCCGGCGGCGGGCCGTGCGCAGGCGCGGAGGCGGCGAGGCCCGGCCCGGCCAGGCCCGAGAGCGCCCGGGTGGCCGCGCCATGAGCGCCTGGTAGAGCAGCCGCGATGAACCTGCGCGGCTTCTTCCAGGACTTCAACCCCAGGTGAGCGCGGCGCGGGCACGGCTGGGTCAGCCCCGCCGCAGCCGGCCGGGAGCGGCCCGGGGTGCGGGACCCTCAGCGCCCGAGCGGAGCGCGGCCTCGGGCGGCGCTTCCGCACCGCGGGCTCGGGCGGCGCCGGGAACACGCCGTTCCCGGTTTCCACCACGGGATCGGCCAGGGTGGAAAAGACCTCTGGCATCATGGAGCCCAGGCCTCCCGGCGCCGCGGGGGTCGGTGTGTGCTCCCCGGCGCTCCTCACCTGGTTCCCAGCCCGAATTCCAGTCCTCTTTTTTTTTGTTCCGTGTGTAACTTTCTGAAATGGCTCCAAGGCTCGTTGTGGTGTTTGACTGCTCGCCGTGGTGCTCTGGGGTGCGGAGCTGCCCCACGTCCCCGCTCAGGCTCGGTGTTGGCAGGTTGAGCTGTCCTGGGATGGACAGGGAGCATCCCAGGGGGCGAGTCTGCATCCTGGCTCTCCCAAAATTATCAAGCCACTGCTGCCTGGGATTCTGCTGGCTCGCCAAGCAAGTACTGACACGTGAAACTGTTAAACTAAGAGAATTAATTGAGTTTTTTGCTATTACCGGTTATTTTAAGGTCACAGAATAAAGGCTTGCAAGTAACTTGTGCAAGGCAGCTTGAGATGCTGAGAGCTCTAGAAAAGCCTTGGATATAAAAAAGGCCTTACGTGATGGCAGTTCCAGCAAGCTGTGTTCAGTCGGTTGTTTAGACAAACAAAAGGGTAACCAGCGCTCCGGGAAATGCATTGTTGCAGAGGCTGAAGTAAACAATTGAATTATGTGTGGTTGGAAGTAATGGAAAAGTAGGAGCAGAAGTCCCAGAAGCTTTATGAAGTTTTTTTACAAGAGCGATGCTTGCAGCTTATTTGGGTGCTGAGGAGATGAATGAGCAAGCTGAAGGTTGTGCTTGTGCAGAAATCTTCATCTCGAGTGTTTTGATGGTGCTGGAACACTCGGGGAGCAGTGGTGCTAAAGCATAGCATTGTACTGCTGTATTATTTATTAAGGAGCCAGGGAAAGTACAAATTACACGAATATTGAATATTAAAAAAGGATGACTAGCTGAGGAAGCTGAGACATCTTTGTTGCTGTGAAGAGTGACTGGTTTATATCATCCCATCCCGAGGTAGCTTCATCAAGCATGTGAGGAGATGCTGACACAATAAATCTGCTTTTCCTTATTAAGGGGCAGATGAGACACTTGTTCTGAGTACAGACAAAACAGCTTGATATGTAAGGGTAGCAATGCTGTTCTGATGAATGCTTTGTTATTTGATGAGAATTGAAGGGGGTAGTTGGAGTTGTGCTGGTGAAGAGAGGATTGTATTCCTGAGTGTTGCTGCTTTACTCTGTTCCTTAGGTTATCCATGTTTTAAAATACATGTATTTACTTCACTAAAGTGGTGTTGAAGCCTAATCATGTTTTTTATAAGGCAGTCTGCGAGCTTCTGGTGAATGGGTGGGTTACTTTTCCCTTCCTGTCTGATGAGGAAATTGCCTACTATGTAATTATTTTGTCTGATGTTTGGTGGTAAAATCAATTGCTGTGCCATTGCTCAAGTATTCCAGATACATTTTTTCATTCTTAAATTGACTAAATCATAAAATATATCAGTGTGTCTATTTTAAACTAATAAGCACAATCATCAGTATTCCAGTTAGAAACTTCAGCTAACAATCAATAACTTTGTTAAAAGTTTAACCTGTTGTTTTTTTCTATGGTTTTGCTTTTCAAACTGAATGTAAATATTAAGAAAAAAAATCTGGAGTCTGCCCTATTACAGTTTGTAGTAGCTTATAACCTGTAGTTAAAAGCAGTGAGGATAAATTACATAAATTACTTAATTTAGTTTTTGATGTTCAGAACCGTTTTATTTGATTGGTAGGACAGAACACATTGTCTACAAACACATAGAGCTGGTATATTTCTGAGCCTCTAATAACACAGCTCCCGACTGGATCCTTGTGGGAGGGAACTATTTATAGCTGTCCATTCATTGAGATTGTCATGCAAGAATGCTTTTGATGCGTTCCCTTGAAGCAATGTTTTTATAAGTGAAAGAGGTGACATGTGCTATATTTGTAATGAAATACTGGGTTCCTTGCAAAGAAGTTTGACACACATTTTTTGTTAGGAGGTATCCCAGTTAAATTTCAGCCATGACTGAATTAGTTCTGCACGAAGTTCATGGGAAGTTGCCTGCTGTGATTTCTGACTCTGTTTTTTTGTTTGCTTGTTTGTTTAACAGCAAATTCCTTATTTATGCCTGCCTGCTGCTCTTCTCTGTGTTGCTCTCTCTGCGTCTGGATGACAAAATTCAGTGGAGTTACTGGGCTGTGTTTGCTCCAATATGGCTGTGGAAGTTGATGGTGATCGTTGGTGCCTCGGTGGGAACAGGAGTGTGGGCTCGGAACCCGCAGTACCGGTAAGTTGAGGGTGTTTCTTTGGCAGAACAGAGGGAACATCATGTGTGCTCTGTACTGAATTCAGTTCATAAATGGGTTTTTTAACAGCATAAGAGCATCTAGAACATTTGTTTCCGATATTATTAAAATAATTATCATCAACTTACCAAGTGTCTTGGAATGTTTGTGGGATAGTGTGCTTTCTTTTTGGCAAGTGAATTGAATGCTTCCTTATCCTCTCTCCAGAGCAGAAGGAGAAACCTGTGTGGAGTTCAAAGCTATGTTAATTGCAGTAGGCATCCACCTGCTACTGCTGATGTTTGAAGTGCTGGTGTGTGACAGGATCGAAAGAGGAACCCATTTCTGGCTTCTGGTCTTCATGCCGTTGTTCTTTGTGTCCCCGGTGTCAGTTGCAGCTTGTGTGTGGGGATTCCGACACGACAGGTCCCTGGAGGTGAGGCTTCATCTGTGGTGTGCAAAACTCATGGCAATGCAGGACCAGTTTTGTGACAGTTTGACTCTCAAGAAAGTGTGATATGGAGGACTGCATCAGTCTAATTAATTGCACTCACCTGCAAGTGTGAATGAAAATCATGATCAGGAATAATATCTCTAATATCAGGAATAATTTCTCTAACGTTAGCCTAGGGTGAGTTTATCACTAGAGAGAGAAACATTTATGGTAAGTGATTGTTAAGATGGCTGGTAAACTGATACTTTAAGTTGCTCATTTTAAAACAGTTGCCTATAGAATTGTATTCTGCAGGGTTCTATTCACAGTTAACCATTCCTAAAAGTAAAACTTGTGTAGAAGTACTTGCCTTCTACTGGATGATGCTTGATTGCCCATTGATTTACAGATGACTGCACAGCTGCTAAGTACTGGCAGAAGAAAGTGGAATCCATAAAAGGCAACAGCTGTCTCTCCTCATTCTTATAATGGTTTTTTTTTTAGTCTTTTATCATCTTCAGTTAGTGCTGTTCTGCTTTCTTTTCTTTTTATTCTGTGAAGATTTCATTATTTCCCTTTGATTTGCTAGAAACATAAGAGGGGCCTGTCTTTAATCCAGGACATTAATTTCTGACATGAGTAATCAAAGTAGTTGTTAATGAATTATTATTTTCAGAAGTATTTAATCTGAAAAATTGTCTGCTCATTCCTGTTCTGCAACTGATTAGGTGATACAGTGGTGGGGTTTTGTCTCTGTACTCATGGTGGTCTCAGAAAAGGCATCCTTTAACGTGTTACACTGTTTTTATAGTCAATAAAGGATCACTTATTTAAAGCGTACTGAATTCATTACATTGTGAGCCCAGCCACTGCAAATATTCATGCACTTGCCATAAAGAGCTCGTATGTTAACTTGATTCTAAAAATTTATAGCAGTTGATCTTCTGGTCTTTATACTTTTCTCTTTGGTCTTGCAGCTTTCAGGCTGCTTGATCTTATGCTTGAGTGTGGGGGTTTTGGTGGTTTATTCTTTTGAGAAAGCCACTGTTACAAAATGTTTTTAAATCTATGTTTCCAGTCTTTTTAAAGTAATGTATAGTTCAATAGTGGAGACTTGGGTGTGGTCTGTGAAGGAGGCAAGTGCCTGCTGCCTGTTGGATTTTTGACTGCTTGTACTGTGACTTCCAAAGGCATTTTATCCAGATCACAGAACTACACAGTCATGTTAGTGAAAAGTAGCATTTAGTGTCTGCCTTCTGAGAAATATTACATTTTAAAGATGCCTTACCTAACTACATGTTTTTCATTGTATAATTCATAATGTTCCTAACTTATACTCAAGAGCTTCAGTTAGTCTTTTCATATCTGTTAATAATCTTTGAAATTCCTACCCATGTAGGATTGCCCCTAAACTATAGAACCAGAACCTTACCAAGTCTGATGGTGGTTTATTGTTTCACTTTATTCAAGCTAGACACAAACTTTTCTAAAAAGTATAATGAAAAGTTGTTTCTTATAGTGGCAAATGGGACTCACAAAAAGCTTTCATTAACATTTTAATGAGAAGTATTGCTTTTCTCTATTGCTGCAAACCCCATGTCTTCAGTGTCATTTTAAAATATCTCAATTATACAGTAAATGATTGAATTTGGATATCATCTTTCAATATTGTGTGTATTTCTTCCCTCCCCCTCGATAAAGCTGGGACTTCTAAACTGGACTGTTGGTAGTTCTGTCCATTATTGAATCTACGAAACAATATCTTAAAAGATTAGTTTTGCTAATTTTAAGTTGAAGGGCTTTTTACTACTTAATTCTAGCAATATTTCTTGTATGAAGAAAATAGTTGTTTTCTGATGCTTTGCTTTTTTCAGTCTGATTGGTTAGGCTTTTCTTGTTTCTGTAATCACTCTACGTGTTGCAGGTAGTGCTTTTTATTTATTTATTTTAAATACCAGGTAGGTCATTCTTGGAAGCAGCTGACTCTACAGTTATTGGGTTGGGATCACACCCTTACAAATTCAGGGATGCTTAGTAATAACTAATGTAAATGCAACGTAATTTTCATATTGCAGTGATGAACATGGAGTCAGAGAAGTCCTTTGACAAATTCCTTGGTTATCTTGGAAATAGCTTTATTGCTTTATTGTGCTAAGAGTTAACTAATGTTTTTTCTTTTTCTAGCTGGAAATCTTGTGTTCAGTCAATATTCTACAGTTCATATTTATTGCACTCAGACTAGACGAGATCATCAGATGGCCATGGCTTGTATGTAACAAGTGTTTCCTTCTTATCTTTGTTTAAATGCTGAATTTCATAAAGATATTTACTCTAGGGAACAGTTAATATCTGATTAGTCCATGGTAACATTTTTGCTTGCTTAGCAATCCTTCGCTGAAGGTCTGGCACTTCATTCAGTGGGCATGGTAATTGGAGGTTGTTCTTTGGGCATTTCACCCTCTGAAGGAATGTGCCACCATTTGCAGTTAATCTCTGAGCAGTAGTTGAAAGAAATCCTAACCAAAGTTTCCAATGAGAACAGTAAACTAGCCATGAAAATGATTGGTGAGTTACAGAATGTGTTGGTAAATAACTAGTTTTATTTGTTGTGTTACCATATATGTAAGACCATTGACTGTGCAAATGGTCACTGTAAACTGCTGAGATATCCTGTCCCAAGTGCCTTTAGAATACAAAAGTGCTGTTTCTGTGTCTGGATTTTTGTAAACTATCATAAAACTGACAATCTGGCATGGTTATGTCTGCCCTTTCTCTTTTCCAAAAAATTTGAGAAAGGATTGAAACATTTCCAAATAAGGTGTCCACTGTAGGAAATACTTGCTAAAATCAATTTCAAGTACAATTTGAGCCCATGTAAAATCACGGATGTCTTACTGAAGTTGAACTACATTGACTTAATTTTAAAGTGTTTCATCTGCATCGGGGTTAGAAGCTGAGGAACCTCAGAGAGCTGATATGGCTTATAACAGCATGCTTGAATTTGATGCTCTTCTGTTAGAGATTATATCACTTAAAAAATTAAATTTCTTTTTCTTATTTAGACTTTATTTAAAAAGCCCACACCTGAAACAAATGAAATCTCTCTCTCCCTCAGGTTGTTTGTGTTCCACTGTGGATCTTGATGTCCTTCCTGTGCCTGGTCGTGCTCTATTACATTGTGTGGTCCGTTCTGTTCCTGCGCTCTATGGATGTGATTGCTGAGCAGAGGAGGACACACATCACGATGGCTGTCAGCTGGATGACAATTGTAGTTCCACTGCTCACATTTGAGGTTGGAAAAGCATAATGACTTTGTGTATTGTTCTTTTTTTCAGGGAGTGATGAATATTGGGGTTTTTAACTTGCTGGAATGAGAATGCTGCTTTTTTGTTTTGGAATAAAATGTTAACAGCAAATGCATTCTTTAAAGCTTTTTGAGTAAAATATGCATTGCATTGGAACTGTAACTGTATGATTCTGAGGAGACCAGTTTTCCCCCACAGATGTGTGAAGTTAAAGATGTGAAATCAGCCTATGCTTTAAGCAGGTTAAAAGTGAGTATTGCAATTAAACTGACACTATTTTGTTTTTTGCCATTTAGATCTTGCTAGTACACAGGCTGGATGGGCATAATTCTTTTTCCTTCATACCTATATTTGTTCCTCTCTGGCTTTCACTGATAACATTAATGGCAACAACATTTGGACAAAAAGGAGGAAATCACTGTAAGTATTTCAGAATCCTGGAAACAGATCGAAAATCAATGCTTAAGCATATTTTATTAAGATTTTTATTTTCAAAAAGGGCTTTTCTATATATATTCTCATGAAATAATTCACATGTGTTTGTTAGACTGTTGTTTTCAGGTGATTGCAGTAAGTTTTCAGTGCTTACGGTGTCATCCCATGTGGCACTGCTTGCTTTGAGATGCAAAGTCCTTTGTGTTCTTTCTCTGTACTGATGTGACTTGACACGGTGTAACGTGTGAAATGAAATGGATTCTTGCTATGTTAGTATAAATGTAATTTATAGAGATGGATATACACACAGGCATGTGTGTGCAAATGCATGTCCATATTCTGGATGTATATCTATGTGTATATAACCTGAACTGCAGTGTTATGATAGGGGTAAGGAACACTCAGAAGCAGCACTAGCAACTTTTATATTATTCATATGCAAACAATCGAGAGAACTTAAATGAGATTGCATAGTCTGTCTGCTTAGTTATGTGTTCATTCTGTTCTGCAATAACGTGAAATAACTTTCCCTTTTCTTTTAGGGTGGTTTGGAATTCGCAAAGACTTTTGCCAGTTCCTACTTGAAATTTTCCCATTCTTACGAGAATATGGAAATATTTCTTATGATCTTCATCATGAAGATAATGAGGAGACTGAAGAAACACCACTGCCTGAACCGCCAAAAATTGCACCAATGTTTCGAAAAAAGACTGGAGTGGTCATTACACAGAGTCCTGGGAAATATGTGATTCCACCTCCCAAGTTAAACATTGATATGCCAGATTAAGATGACAGTAGCATATTAAACTTGAACTGGTCATCAGCAGACAAATGTATTTCATCTCATGCCTTGTCCCAGTTCCTTTAAAACAGGTATTGCTGAATCAGTGGCTTGGATTACACAAATCAGAGATCTCGAAGATAATCTGAGAGCTTTTCCAGAGAATTGTGGTTGTCTAATTTGTGAACCTTCCTAACGGGTTGGTTGCACGCTTGCCTGTATAGTATTTATATGAACATTTTTAGCAGTGTAATATATTGTTTAAAAGTCTTGTTGTGTACAGTATAAGTATTATCTAAAAGTATTTTTTTAAAAACCCTATATGAAATGCCTATGCTATTCCAGGTGTCTTTTAGGTCCTAAATATACACTTGATTTTTGTGTCTCTTTTAAATGCTTTGGGGATGCCTTAGCATAGTACCTCTTTACTGCTTTTTCTGTTCAGCCACAATCATTGTCTCAACCACAGAGGCACAAGAGTGGTGCTCTTCTCAGACAACAATGGAAAGCTTTTTTTGGGGTGGAGAAGTAGAATATATGGCAACTTCCATGTTGCTTTTGAGTTAGCCATGTAATTTTTCATGTAAGTATTTAAACTTTTGCACTGGCTTGGGAGTCACGTGTTGCTTTTGTTGTTTTTCCAGTTTCACATTTTGGTTCTTCCTGGGCAGCATGTACACCATTCTCCCACTAGACTGGCTGTTTAATAAGCTGTTCCCCATTGCATTGTGTGCAGTCTGTGCCAGAAACGTTTGTTGTAGGTCTCACAGTTGTTAGGTATAAATATCATAGCTTGGTCTTCATTACCAACTTTTGGTGTTGGTTGGTGTAAATGATTAAACTTTTCAAGACAGGAACTCATTGGTGTTGCTATAGCATTTTCTTGTCTAAAGAAAGACCTGCTTTGACAGTGTCTTGGACTTACAGGTGCTTTGGAGAAACAGTTTATGAAATCTATAGTCCTGTGGCTTACAAAAACATGTCTGATATCCCCAGATCCTTGCAGCTGTTCTCTGTGTAACCCCAAGTTTTGGTAGTTTAAATGCCATAGGTTCTGTTTCCTCAGTGTTATTATGGCAATAAGAGCAGGGAGTGTATGGACATTTCTTCATGTGTGCAAAGTGCACACCTGGAAAACTTGGATGTGGTGCTTCCATTTTTGGTGCTGCAGAGCTCCCTCATCCTGCCTGTGGAGCAGCTGCTGGCTGAAACCCAGCCCAGCCCTGTCCTATTCCACGCCTTATATTTTGTTGCCGTTTTATTTGCTTTGTGGCTGGAGTAAAAAAAAAAAAAATCTGTAAATGAAAACCAACAAATGGTATTTAACACTTGCCGCTGCTATTTCATGTCACTGGGACATTGGATGCTGCTCTGATGTCACGGCAGCACAGCATGGGTGTCCTAGTGATGACTGAGAATTTTAACTTGGTATTCTCAGTCAGTTGGTCACTTCCCTGTCCTCTGGCTGGTTGCAGGGCCATCTGGCTGCTAAGGTAAATGGCTTCAACTGAAAAATTTGCTGAAACTAAGAAAAAAGAATTCAGAATTGAGCCTTCCTCATCAGAAAACTCATGCGATCCTGTTCTGACCACTGGAGTCGAGTCAAACTTGACTTCATTCAGCATGTGACCAAAGAGCAGCTTGTGACACTGCCTTTGGATCTGCAATAGAAGGAAGGTCTCTACAAACCAACGGAGCAACACTGAAGAGAGCATCTGAATTCATCTGAGGAGAGCTCCAGCCAGCAATGCCTCCACATGTTTCAGCTTTCCAAAGCAGCACTGGGATAGTGTTGAGAGCAATTGGTTTGAGTCCCTTTGGTGGGGTGATAAGGGAAAGCGAGTAGTGATTCATGAAGAATTGTTCAAAGGAAATGGTGGTGCAATGACTTGCCAGCAGGAGGAACAGCTAGGGAGGTACGTTGGGTCCTCTGTGCAAACTAGCTGAGAATATTCTGATGGAACAAATTACTGTTCCAATGAAATAAGGCTTTATTACATGGGAGATGGGGATGGCAGTAAACTTTCTGAATGTCATTTGTTTCTCTACTCCTGAAGTACCATTTCTGAGTAACAGAAATGCTGATAGGATATACATTGCTTATTTCCAAGTCCTTTAAACACATAAAATGAAAAGATATTCTCAGTGGGATTTTTTTTTAATTTGCTACGTGTCTTGCTGTACCAGATGTGCAGTTTTCTTGTGGCATTGGCTGAAGGCTGAGAAGGTATGTGTCAGCATCACAGAGTTGCTTACATGTTCATTCTATGCCAAAGTGACTGACAGTAGTGGTTGGATTTCTAGATCAGTTTGTATGGTTTTGAAAGACTACTGGTATTTTTCATCTTAAATGAGAGAAAGAAATGTAATACTTCCTTCATTTCATTTTTAACAAGCACCTGCTTTCTCATAATGGCCTTGGCTCCACCTGTCAGGTCACAGAGCTGGATCCTTCATATGCGCATCTTGTGTCCTTCCCTGTGAGTAGAAACAATCTGTCCTTAAAGTAGGATTAGGAGTGGGCTGTAAGACAGATGCCCTAGTAATGATGGCAGCCTGCTTTTAAGCACTATTTTCATATAATCAGAGATGCAAACATCACATAATACAGTTTTATTTACTCACATTTTAAATTGGCACACAATACAAAATGATGTATTTAAAAAATGGCATTTACTTAGTTGTTTACATATAAAAATCTAGAAAAACCACTAATTTCTAGTAATAGTCATAAAAATCACATCTGGCTTGTTTTGCCTTAAAAGAGCAGTTCTTCAAATGTATTTCCCATTTCAAGCACTTTTGGAAGGCAATCCTAAACAAGATGCTGATGTATTCAGGATGCTGACTTGTGAATTACAAGTTTGCTTTTAGGCAGGAAAAACAGTAGTAAGGGGCCACACTACACTTCTGAAGGGATCAGTTCTTCAGGGATGTCCACCTGCCACACACCTGTTCTCCCTCTGGCAGGAATTGGTTCCAGGAGCCATCTTGCATTTGAAACAACAGTCAAATATTTCTGTTCTAGATTACTGAGGACAGCCTTGTTTTCCAGCTCCAGAATCTCTTCAGCAGGCAGGTTTTCTGGATACAGTGATGTCTCTCCCACATCAATTAATCCTGTATTGAAAATTAAAACAGAAAATTAGTTGCCTGTTTGATCTCCAAGAGAAAAGTTTTCCAGAAGTTACCTTCCCTGAGGACACACAGAACAGCCACTTTGTTACCAGAGGCACAGTCAGAGCTGTGCACACCCCCAGCCTGTGCCTTTTGCTGCACCTCAAATGGGTGAAGAACAGAAGCACCCAGTTATAATCACCACAACTCAGTGCTATTCTGTGAAAAGCAGCCTGCATCTAAGGCAGCTGCTACCAAAACTCTTAAGCTACATTTGGCCTTGAAACAGATTCATTAAAGCTTAAAACTCTTTCTACCCCTCTCAGGACACTATTCTATTAACATCTTAAAATCATTAAACTATACGGAAATTCCTGCTGTCTGGAAACCTCTTCATGTCACAAAAGGGAATTTCTATATTGCTTAATGATTAAAACTGTTAAATAAAGACCAAAGAAGCTTTGATCTCTACTCTGCAATTGAGTGTGCAATTTATGCCAAGGCTCCAAATCTGCGTATTATGTAGGACCTACAGTTTTCAGCACCAAAGAACCACAACAATTTGATAGAAATTTGTTGTGCTGGAATAGCTACAAATGACAGTGAAATGACAGTGAAATGACAGTGAAAGACAGATGGTTTAACAAATACACCTACACAGAAATGGTGCAAAATGACTGCTGGATAAAAACTTTGTAAGTGTACAGTGCAGCAAATACCCACTCTATGTCAGCACAGTGCACACAATGAAACATCATCCTGTGTTACAGAAACAAACGTCTTCACTGCCCAAATACTGTGTTTCAGTAAAACTGAAATAAGATTTATGTATTACTTATGTAATACTCTAAAATGACATGTGAAGCGTCATGACTTCACTTGACCGTGAGTACTGCAAGAGTTCCTCAGCAAAAAATGCAAAAAGTGTGGAATTGACATTTATTATCTTGAAACAAAATAGTGTGCAACCTATGTTATCTTACTGCGTGACCAGTTAGCACAAATCCATTTATTTCTTATACAGACATCAGAGTTGTAACCTGAGGTTTCAAGTAGAGTGAGTGTTTTTAGAAGACAGAGGCCTGACTAAAATTCTTCAGCCTAAAGTCAAAGATACCTCACATTTCCAACACAACGAAATAGTACAAATTTTACTGACAACTTCCTTTGCTCCCCTCAGCCTACAGGAAATGTAATAGACCCCGTCTCCCCATCACAATTCAGGCTCCACTCCTTCAGAGTGCTAAAAAAACGTCATAATGAGCACAACCACGTGAAGCACATATCTATTTGAATGTTAAGAAACTGAAAGCTTGCTTGGAAAATAAAACCTTAGGTTGCTTACCTGCAATAACTCCTCTACCGAATTTCTCCCCTTCATCCAGCAAATCTTGCAGTTGTTTTGGTGTCATACCAAACCTGTTCAAAAGAATGTCTCTCCACGATTGATCTTCCCAGTCCTTAACGGCGATGTGAATAGCAATGGTGCAGTTCTTGTAGCCTGCTAGCAAGGGACGCCAGCGAGTCTCCACCGTTTTGATCTGGTTTAGCAGCAGCCCCGCGTAGGGCTGTCGGAAGGAAAGGCACCCGAATTTCATCGCGTTTGTTTCCTGTAAACACCCAGACAGCCGGAGATGAGTCCCCGCCACCGTGACGAGCTCCGGGCGCGGCGCGGCCTCCCCGGGGGCGGGTCCGCAGCGCGGGCCTCGCTGTGCCCGCACCGCCCGAGCCGGGCCCGGCCCCGCACGGCCATGGCGGCTCCGCGCCCTCCGCTGCGCTCGCCGGGGCCGCGGCGGCACGGTGGGTGCGGGCGGGAGGCGGGGGCGGGTTCCCAGGCCCGGCTGTGCTGCGGGTCCCGCCCGGGGCACCCCGTGGTCCCTCCCGGTCCGGGCGGGAGGCCGGGGGGGGTCACGGGCCGGCCGCTCCACCCCCCCCGCCTTTCTTTAGCCGCGGGTTGGTTTGGGAGGGAATCGTCCCACGTGCCCTGGTCCAGCCCTGCAGCTCGGCTGTATCCTGTTGCTGTTCGGCCGTGTGGTCAGCATCGAGGCTTTGCCTTTCTAATACAAACATTATGAGCAATGCGGTTACTTACTGACAACGCGTTTTTGTCTGTGCCTGTCCCGTTGTGGACCCTGTCCCTGTGTGAAGGCCTAGTGAGCACGGTAAAAATCAGAGACCTTACATTAAAGGATAATTTGGATATAAAGGGAGTTAGAATAGATATGCTATTCTCTGTGTGTTCAGTTTTAACAGGCAACCAGTATGTATTTTATGTCGATGAACACGTGTTTGTTTACAAAGTCAGTCTCCAGTGTATACAAATAAAAGCAATGTTGTTAAGGCAGACACTAACACTGATAATGGCTACAGATGCAGCTAATTGAAGAGTTGAGTCCTCCTTGAATTTCTGCAGGTGTAGAAGATTAAAAAAAACTCAGGTGTATCTGTATCCAAATAGAAATCACAGGAGATGCCATCTTGCCTGGAGAGCCATATATATCAGCTGAGGGTTATAAACGTGAGAAGTATTTGGGGAGGTTTTCTGTGCATGCAGTATCTGCAAGTAAGCAAGCAGGGAGGAGAGAACATTGACCAAAAGGAGTGAGTTTGCAGTAGAAGTTAGGAGATACAGACAAGAGAACAAAGGAGGAAAACTGGGAGAGAAGGAAAAGAAAAAATGGTAATATTTACAAGGGGAAAGGTGATGATGACTTTGTTTTGCCCTATGCTCTGTTGAACCACATTCTTCAACCACGAGAAATTCTCAAAATTATTTTAACAGGAACTCAGAGATGGAAAGAGAAAAGTGATCTGCTGGAATTCCACTGGGAGAGAGATGGGCTGTTCCTTTAAGAAGGGCAGAGAAACTGCATACAGCGAAAGGTAAGATTAATGATATTTTTTGTCCAGGCCTGTGACTTCATGAGTGACAGGTATTTATTGATAAAACTTTTCCTATAACCTCATTATTCTGTAGCTGCAGGGTTAGATGATTCTTTTCTGATAATAAGCCCTTCACGTAGCTTTTATGAGAGCCAGTTCTGGTCTACACTTTAAGTGTACTTTTGGTGAAGGTTTTGTGTTTTGAAGTGTTTTATAGCTGATAGACTGTAACTATTGAGACATAGTTTTTCTTAGTACCATTTTACGAAATTTCTGGTTCGTTATCCCTTTTCTCCCCTGAGGATTTCCAATATCTTGCTCAAAATGTTCCAAATGGAGTAATTCCAGTTCTTTATATAATGCCATAATAAGCAGAGGAATTAATATATGACATGAATTTGAAGTCACTGTAGCTTTTACAGGGTTATTATTTTAAACTGGTTTTTTTTACTTTAAGCTATTTCCATCTTACTTGATGTTCATTGTTAGTTGAAGAACCTGTTGAATCTGTTTAGAGTTGCAAGTAAGTAATGAGCTTTCATGGGAGTTTTGGTATTTGCTTTGGGTATTTTTCCACTATATAATTCTAGTTTATGTGAGGGTTATTTATTTTGGGGAAAATATAGGCAAAATATTTTCATGTTGTATAAGTAGCTTTGTTTTACGCATATGTAACTTACAGCAGGATTTTGTATCCTCTGTTTCATCACAGAAATAAAATAGATATTCTTTCTTAAAATTTCAAGTCTGAGAGTTCTAAGTAAAATGTAAATAGCAGAAGGCTTGTTTGCTTCTACCAAAGGTGAATAAATATTATGCTTAAAATCTCCTGTCACAAAACTAGCTTACTTGTTTTGTAGAAATCTTGTCCCACATATTGTGACACTCACCAGAAGACTTAAAAACAATTTCTAGCAGCAACTAAATAAAGCCCTGAAATTAGCAGTCTCTGTGTTTGCATTCAGCCTTTTTTGTGATGAGTGGTAAACTGACTTAGTTTTTCTCAGGATAGAAAGGCTCTTGGTGCAGTACCTCCTGTGTTTATAATCTCTACAACAGGAAATTCTGCAGCTTGTATACATACTCCTGTAACATATACTTCATTTCAGTGTTTCTGTATTAGCTCTTCTTAGCACATCCCTAAGTTTAATTTTGGTAGAATAAAGACTGCACAGTTCCCATTACAGAACATGTTACTGCTTTCTGAGGAAAAACAATGCCTGGTACATAATTTTTCAGGAGTCAGGTCTGATCTCATCTAGATAGGCAAGCATTGGTGTGTTGCTTGTCACATCTGCTTAGCAGCTGATTTTACAGGACTCAGTGCACAGCAATAGGGGCTGGGATATCTTGGGTCAAAATCAGGTCAAGGGACTTGATCAGCTGCAGTTCGTTTCAGACCCAGGGACAGATTTGGTGTAGGATGTTCCAGGATATGGAGGTCAAAACTGAAGTTTTAGGTGGTAATAACCCACAAAATACAATTCAATACAATTATTTGTAGTGAGTGGTCACTGTTTAATAGCT
This sequence comes from Pseudotriccus pelzelni, assembly GCA_035584735.1. Taxonomy (NCBI): domain Eukaryota; kingdom Metazoa; phylum Chordata; class Aves; order Passeriformes; family Tyrannidae; genus Pseudotriccus; species Pseudotriccus pelzelni. The sequence continues at coordinate 13,682,157 of JAWMRA010000146.1, read as the reverse complement.
GACATTCACAAGACTCTGGACTGTGTTGACAGATGAACATACATTGCATTTTACTACATATTAGAACATCAAACCATGTGAAATGTGATGCTGTGACTCTATTGTTTTGACAGCAGTTCCATCTTAAGGACTTCTACCAGCAGTCTCTGTTTTTCTCCCTTTGCCTTATTTTTACTCTGTCTCTCATTCCAATATTATAGTTTGTGAAGCTTGAGTGTGTGCTAGAAAACCAGCTTCATATTGTTCTTACACCCAAATGAAAGAGCTGCTGATTTTTGGAGACATTAACTTTTTTGAAGCATACAGGCATGAATTTTTGCAAAAGGGACAAGTGTTTGGTCGCATTCCACTGAGGATGCACCTGAAGGTGCACACGTGGCTTGTACAACTTTGCAGGTGTGCAGTGGAATAAAGAGTCAGCAATTCCCATGCACACAGACAGACAAGATGTAATGCAAAGTAGCAACTGGGATCATATTAGCATGGGAGCTGAACTCCTGAGCTTCCATCGTAGATGAGTTTTTGTCTTCCCTTTCATTGCCAATTACTGGGCTTTTTGAATAATTTATTTATGATAATTTATCTCAGAAATAAATAGGACATACGTAATACCCGGGTGAGTCTGTGTATTTAGAATGTTTTTTTCAGTGATATTCATGTTGTGTTCCAGTCTCTGCATTTATGGCACCTTTAGTCCTCTAAAATTGCCACAAGAGCCTGATTTTCTTACTTGTTGGGGGGCAAGGAGCAAACGTTGTTTCTCTCCAGAATATTCCATTGCGATTAAAGGGTTTTGCACTGATGTTATGATTTGGAGCTCTTACATAAGTAGGGTCCAGAATTTTCTGATAGGCAAATGTTTTTGCTTCCTGCAGCTGTGCTTATTTTCCTGTCTTATTTAAAGCAGCTAAATATGTATATGAGGAAACAAGCTGTGCACTTTTTTTTTTTCCCCGATAAATGTTCTTGGTACTACACAATGTGCTAGACATCCCTTAACCCTCATTACTCCCAGCACATGCAATGTCCTGCCTTGTCCCTTTTGCATTAGATCTTGCTGCTGAATTTTCCACGTATTTGAACTGGACATCAGTTGTGTGAGCATGGGACAGGTCAGGTCTGCTGGTGAGTTTTATCTGCTTAGTGATTTATTTCCAAACTTATAGGTTGCTAATATTCAGAGACCATCCTGGTCTTTCTGCTTTTCTGAAGGTTAAAAGAAGGTTGTAGCTATAGGCTGAACACAAGCTAGCTGATTTAGAAACATCTTGTGTAGCTCTCTGTTGCAATCTTTTTTGATTGAGATACGTGGCTCCATGCTGAGGTAATCTACAGGGGAAGGAGAGCTTGTAGTAATGAGCTCTCCTTCCCCTGCTGATTATTATGTCCAATCCACAGGCAACTCTGCAGCATGTGGCTGCATAAAACATTTTTAAAGATAAGACTGATCAACACCTTTTTATGGCCATGAGTCCACAAGCAGGGTTCATGCCCTCTGAAATGCTGAAAACTACTTTTAAATTAATCTGCGCTCCTGCTATAAAGGGAGTATGTTTCCTTACTTCATCTAATTGATGCTGTCTGTCCAGCTTTATAATTATTTCAGGTTTTAATCTGTTTTCAGATGCAAAGTGTTACTTCAAGTTTTAAAGAATCATTTAGAGCTATTTCTAATAGATGGAGATTTTGCACTGCTAAAGTAAAATATGTACAACTTCCTTAGTTTCCTTAGTAAAATCTACTTTATATGACAGTTACAATGCTTAGGAATTCTTCAACAATTTCTACTGTGTTTGGCTAAGTACCTTTTTATTCCATCTAATCAGGAGACACTTAAAGGAAGAAGAGAAAATGAATTGCCTCACCATTTTGAATTAACCACAAAAGATATTCCTGACAAGAACTACAAAAAAGGATTCATGTGCAGAAGCAAATGCATTTTCTAACCTTATGTTCTTTTATAACTAAAAGATTAGTTTTTGACTGTTGATAAAACACTGATAGAAATGGCAAATGCCATTTTCCTCTGAATTATCTTCCTCTTTGAGCATCTTCCCTGAGAGAAATGTCTCCATATCAGGGGTCAGTCAGTTCAGTTCTGTTTCTTCTTGGCTTTTTTGAATGGGGCTTTTCAGTGGGAAGGTTTTTTGGGTTGTGTTTTGGGGGATTTTTTGGTCATTTTTTGTTTGGTTGGCTTTGGATTATTAGTGTCTGTGTAGTGTGTTAGAGAAGGTACCAATAAATGGTTGTTACATTACTGAGAAGAATATTATTAAAGAATTTAAGAAAGATGCCGCTTCTAGCTGATACAAGTGGTTTTTCTATTCTTACTGTCGAAAATATTTGAGATAAAATAGAAACTTACGAACCAGATGTGCATATAGCTGTCTGTGTAGAGTTGATGTGCATCTTTATGATTGTGATGATTAGAGAAGTGTATAAAAGCCAAATCTAGAACTGATTGGTTTGATGTGTGATGATTAAAACTGGTTTTATTGGCATTTTGTTTAAGATTTAAAAATAGTTAACTTCTGGCTTGTTCTCCCTAGTAATACTAATATTCCTAATATTACTTGAGTGACTTTTCTGGGCTTCACTGCAGTAATAACTGTTTGTTATTATTAGTTTAACGTATTTTTTCTTATATATATATGTATTGAAATTTTAGGTACACCATATATTTTGAGGTATGCTATCATACTTTCTTTGGTTTTGTTTGTTTGTGGGTTTTGTTTTTTGTTTGGTTGGTTGTTTTGGTTGTTTTCAGGAACTTTTTGCATATATTGGACTTAAATGCTCTCTTGACTGTCAAGTGTCTTAATTTTTCCCCTTCCTTATTGTCCCCATTAGCAAATACAGTATATTTTCATCACATACCTACTTTGAAGGGTTACATTTCCTGAGGTATACTTGCCAAGAGAAAGCAGTCTGGTGTTAGTTATTTCTACAGTGTTAATCTAAATCACCCTGCAGTACTCCACATTGTTTCCATCACTAATAAAGGTGTCAAACGAGCCTTATTTTACGCCCAATCTGATCATATCATAATTATCAAAGTGGGTGTGAATTGAGGGCTTATATCCCATCCCCTTCGTTGCAGATCAACTCTGTAAAATAGCCTGTAGCCTGTCCCGGCTGTCCCTGGGTGGCGCCCGGACCCACCGCACAGTCCTGCGGGTCCCGAGCCCGGGGCTGGCACCGGCACCGCCGCTTTCCAAACATCCTCCTTCAGCCCTCCTCTAACCAACCACCTGCTCTGCTTCTCGGAGACGGAGTTGTTTCCGTACCAGGTCAGAAATAGTGATGATTAGAACAGGGGCAACAGGTTATGTTAGTAGTACGAACTGTCATTTATTTGAAAAATCGACTTGGAAGTATCTCATGTAGGTACCTGAATTTCTTTACGTTAAAGGGAGGGAGGATGCTGGCATGTTGTGCAGTGCAATAGGCTGTGGCACAGTTTTGCTTTATGTGGGTGACAAAGAACTGCTGTTGTCTGTGTAGAGCTTCATGTTACTACACACTTGATTTAGATCTAGTTTGGTTTCCTACTCCCAGCTCCCATCCTAGTCCCACTTTACTACCATTTCTACAACCCTTCTGCAGCTCCTGCATTGTTTCGTTAGCCCGTAAGTTCAAACACCTGTGGGGGTAACTGCAAGTCCTGCTTCTCAAGCACGCTGAGATTAAGCAAAAAGAATTTAACCAGGTGGTCTCAAGAGCCACATAATCACTGTGTGATCATTGATAAATGTTTTGTCTTCATACTCAAAGTCAAGAAGGCATGCCAGTTCTTCTTTGGAGTAGGGGACAAAGAGATTTAATAATGAGAAAAAAAGAGAAAAGCTGATTTCCTTAAAGGGAGAAGAAGCCTTATGTCTCTGAGATACCTGACAGCAAACTAGGAGCAGGTGTTCTGGATAAAGAGGAGTTGAGAACTTTTTGCAAGTTAGTGTTTTATTGAGAGTAGAGGTTAGGTTGAAAGGCAACATGACACCCACTGTCCCAGTCCTACAGGTTATTTGTAAAGAAAGAGGGAGTCAGGACTGTGTGCCCCCCCCCTCTGGAAGTCTTTACTTTCTTGTTAGCATCTTCTTACATGAGGAATATATAAGTAAATGAGTAATAATAATCCTCTGTGGTATTTAAACATCTGGCATAGTTGAATTCAAAGTGTGCATAGAATTCACCAGAGTTAAAACTAAATGCAGTTAAATCTGTTCAAAGCCTGAAAATAGCAGTTCTAGATATAAATATTTAAAACTACTTGAAGTCTGATATCTCAGTTTTGGCAGTGTTGAAGATAGTAGAGCCTCCAGTGTTGTCAGTGCCTGTTCAAAGGGCACAGGGCAAATGGATTGTAACATAAAGTTTTGGAACTTTTGATTCCCACATATAAATTATTTCTATGTCCAGTGCTTAAAATCTGAAGCCACAACAGTTTTTAACCTCAGGAACTATGGAATCACGTTGATGAGAGAGAGACTGTGAAGCCACCACAGTATTTACGTATTTATCATCTGTGAAATATTGTGTCGCTGTTTAAAATGCTTGTACAATACATCACAAGCTACTGGAAACATTGTCACCCATACAGTGTGTTCTGCATAAAGAAACTGGGCATCCTGAGGAACTTGTCGCTGTAGTTTAGTCTATTTGTTTTGTTAGGTGCTTACTTCCATTTTAGTAAGGTAACAGTTATTTTAATTAATTAGGGGTTTTTTTTTTTGCTTATAATTACTGGTTACCACAGGCAGGTAGTAATTTCCTCTGCAGCTTCAGAAACAAGAGAATAAACAAATAGCTGCTGAGTACTGGTGTGTTTTCATAGAGTGGATGTTTTCCCCACTCCAAACTAATTCTGCAAAACATCAATTTTTAGCCAACCTGGAAGAATAACAAACCATAAGTAATCTCCAGCTTGTTAATAACGAGCCCTTACCTTTGCAAGTTTTTTTTCAGAATCATGGGGAAAAATTTTTTACTTCACTGTTGTAGGATCATATAGATTTGTTTTTCTTTAGGTTGGGGTGATTCTTCAGTTCTTCATCTGAGTGAGTCTTAACATTGTTATTAGTATGTCTCGTGCTTTCCAGTATTTTTTTCTAATTCTTGCAACCAAAATTGAAGTTGTTCCATAAGCTGAAGATGGAAGACTCTATGCAGTGATCAGTCTGTGTGCTGCTTAGCTTCTGACAGCTCTGAAGAAATTAGTTAAAAAATTTCAAGATTCCCAAAGAAATTTAAAAAAAACCCAAACACAAAAACAACTTAAGAAATCTTGATTGCTTATATGTTTTGTGAATATATGTCTTAGCTAAGTTAGGAGCCATAATTTTCAGAAATTTAAATAATTATTAATTCCTTGTGATTGCAACTTCCCAGTTATATTCTCTTTTCAGTGTTGTCATTTTGCTTTAATACTGACCTGGGTAAATATTTGGCACAACATGACTGGCCTTGGGTAGTTCAAGTATTGCTATTGAAAATGGAACGAATGAGAAACCTGATGGCCATTAAAAGAAAGCCACCAACAGAAGGTTTTAAAAGCACATCTTGTGCATAATCTACATGTGTGTGTGTTGCAGTCTGTAAAACTGTTTGTAAAATACTGTGCTCAGTATGTCTGACCCATCTGAGTCAGCTTTGGTGTGAGCTGTTTAGTTGTATTTCACATCACAAATCTACTAAAATGTATAACAAGGACGGGTGATTTTTCTGAGAATCCTGATAGGCTATGTTCCCTTGGAAAGTAAGAGCAAATTAAGAAAAAAAGTAAATTTATGAGCCCTTTTCAAATATTTGTCCTACCTGATCATCGTTCTCGGGTCTTTTCATTTATTATGTATGTACATGTGAAAGAGATATATCCCAGATCAATGTATTAAGCTGAACACCAGCTACTGCACTGAGCTATTCCCGTGTGGTTGTAGCAAAGTCCAAAAAACCAATTTTTAAAAGGATCTAAACTGAAAAAAAATACTGCAGTTCAAGGGACTCTCCATTTCTGGATTCAGAATGTCAATTCTGTCACTGCAAAACTCAGTGCACAAGTACTTTGTTGTTTAGTGAGAAATTGGCTGTTACTGCGAAAAGTGATGATCAGATAAAGAAAAATGGCTTAGCTGTTGGCAAACTGTGCTTTATCCAGGATCTCTTAGCTGAAAATTCCTGGTGTCCAAGTTCCAGAAATGATTTTTGTGTTGCCTACAGAGCTGTAGATACCTGGAAAAAAAGAAAAAAAAAAAAAAAAAAGGAAAAAAAAAAGCATTGTGGTTACTGGATTATTAGGAATAAGAAGAGAATGAAGTGTTTTCTTCTGGATGGTTCATCACTAAGTTAGAAGTACTATATTGAAAGAGGAGAGAAGGTCACATGAGAGGGAGCTGTGATGGTTTCAGGCTTGCTAAATCCTAGACTAAAGGGGTTCTCTGCTTGCCTTTAGACTTGTAGTGGTAATTGCTTGATCACAAGGAGATTAAGCTTAAAATACAATTTACGCTGCGAAGCAGTGCAGCAGGGATCAGCAGCCTCCCACACAGGTATGAGAGCTGCTGTGTCAGCCCCTGCCCTGCGAGGGGCCCAGGGCAGAGCCGGCTGAGGGCCAGCAGCTCATGGCTGGGGGCTGTGGCTCCTTGGGAAGAGGCAGCTGCTGCGAGTTCCCGCTGAGCTCTGATCCTGCTTGGAGCTGGAAGCTCCTGCCTCGCACATAAGCAAGATTCTGGGGATCACCAGCATCTTGCCTGTGTGAAAGGGAGAATCTCCCAGTTTCCCACCAGTGCACTTAAAATGTGTAAAATATAAATACAGACTGGTGCACAGCCCTCTTTGATGCATGAGCTAAGGGATAGCGGCAATCAGAATAAATAATCAAAGAGAAACTTGTTACTAAAATGTTTCAAAAATTCTTATGTTAAAATAGCCGAAGAATAAAGAAATATTATGGCTCATTCCCTACAAATCTTGAGGATTTCTTAAAAATTGAAACAGTTGATACAACTGACTTGCATTGTGACTGATTTCTCAATGAAGTGATGGTAGTCCTTAATGATGCCCCCATACTTGAAGGGGGATTTTAACTCTTAATTTTTGAACAAGACTTGCATGGTAACTATCATATTTGTGGGTTGGCTGGTCATCACTAAAAAACCAGCATATTATAGTGCTCTTTTATTTAGATTGCAGTCCTTGTCCAAGAGCTCAAGCTGTGTTTAGAATTCTGAATTTGAGAGTCCTAAGTTACAGGTTATTCACAGAATAACAGTTCTGCTATCTGGGTAGAATAGCTTTTATTGGTTTCATTTTACATGGAAAGTTGAGGAACAGAAAACTGTGACTCTGCAAGTCACAAAACAGGGTAACAGCGCTATATTGTAAGTCGCTTGTGTCTGAAAACTCCCTTTCATTTTGAAGACATATCTGTAAGTAAAAAGATGTTCTTTTAATGAGAAAGCACAGATGCTTGCTATGATGACAAACATCTGATGAATATTCAAAGAAAAATTCTCATTCCTGGGATTGTTGTGGGTTCTTTTCATATGGCTGATTGGGATGCATTAAAATTATAGCTGGACCTAAACCCAGTAGAATTTGGAGCTTAAGTTTTTTTATTTTCACTGGCTTTCTTGTATTTCTTGCATATTTTTTTCTGAGTGTAGTAAAGCTGACAGACAGCTTTGAGTTCAAAACTGTAGCTCTTACTCCTGTGAAGTCCTAAGCTCTGTGATCGTGAATTTCCCTACTGCTGAATGATAATTTCATCTTTTATAGTTACTGCCTGCATGACAGAAACGTGCATTTCCTCATGAGTACTTCTGTGGCTTCTAAAATCAGAGAATGATGTCTGTAGTACCTGATTAATGTGTTTTATGCTGCTGCAAACTATGAATATATATGTCCTGAGGGTAGAGGCCTCCTAGGCCCACGTACAGGTATATGTGCTGCATATGGAATGCAAACTGATATGCCAATGTTTATGTGCCTCCCTTGGAATTATGTCCTTAGCTTAGCACACTATTTTATGCAGAGCGAAAGAATATGTAGACACACTTTACATGCTTTTCTAACTTTTTAATGCTTGCTATTTTTTTTCCATTCAAAGTCTTTAGAATGTGTTTTCTGTATTAAGCATATTTAATTTGGAGAATTTGCAGGAGGAAACTTCAATGAATAGTTTCTTTGGAGATATGTGAAAAATGTTGACAGATTTGAAATAAAGTGTACAAGTTTCCTACTGAGATTCATACTTTCTACTGTGTGATCTGCTGTGTTATCTGTAGAAAATGTCTTAGTACATCAGAGAAACAAAAAGATCTTCAGCAGATTGTTTTATTGAACTCTTAATAGATATTAAGAAACATAACGCCAGCACTTCTGCCACATTGCTGTCATTGAATAATAAATCATTGCTGCAGCTTCCTAATGGGAGATGTAGCAATGCTGATGGTGGCAGTCTTGACCTGAACTGAAGTGGATTATTTTAAAACACAGAGCAAAAAAAGAAGATAGCAATGCTCAGCAGAACAGTTTTGGGGCTAGAACCTGGTAACTAACCAAAAGAAAGGAGATAACAGAAATTAGATCTAACTGAAAAATGATAGCAGTTTCTTTCACAGTCCTTACATATCCTTCAACACCTAATTATGAAACTGTCGTATAAGCATTAATTAACATATTTTCAACACTCCTATTTGTCTGAGATGACCTATCCTAATACACAGAAATAAAAGGAGGTCAGTAGAAGACGAGTGGCTCTATCGCAGAAATGATGGCCTTTTATCCCAAGGGAGGTACAAAAACACAGGAAAACAAGGTCTTGGGGTGCATCTTCCTAATGCAGTGCCGTAGTCGCATGAGGTTGTGGGGTTTTTGAGGAGGTTGGTTTGTTTGTTTAAGGTAGGATTTGCTAGTGAAGTACGTTTCCAAGCTAGCAAAGCTGTGTTCTTTGCTCCAGGTTGAAGTCCCATCTTTGGAACTGAAAAGTGAGAGGGGCCCACCTGGATGAGCTCAGTGACCTGGTCAGGCACAGCGGGTCTGTCTGAGGTGGCTGCACCCTTGAGAGGCCGTCAGTGCTCTGGCCTGTTGGACAGCTGTGAATAACTCAGTAAGCAGTGGTGCATGTAGCCATCTACCCATACAGTTGTGTTTAGCAATTGTAACATGGAATGGTGTGTCAAATTATTAAAGTTTAATGAATTCTTTTTACCAAATTTTTAAAAATAATCTGTTCAAAGACAATAGATTTATCTGAAAACAAGAAAAAGAGATTGTGAGTAATCCAGCAGTACAAAGCCAAGAAAATCAAAACTAATTGTTCTGCCTTTGACTTTTGTTGTTTGCTCTATGTAGGAAACTGCTGTAATGTGCAAACGTTGAGTTTGTGAAACTAATTAGCACGTAAAGATCCAGCTGTAATAGTAATCAAAACTTGCTGGTTCAACAGACTACGCTGAGGTTTTTTTTAGTACTAACACATCCTGCACATATGGCCCCCAGTTGAAGATCTGGAGCTGCTCATACCAGCAAGTTAATATTAGGGGTTTTAGAATCAAGTATTTATTGGTGGCAGTTGTGGAACCAACATGTGGTCTAAATCTGACTGGTGCTTCCAATGCTGTTTGTGCCTGTAAGGGTAAAAGGGAAAAAATAACTGATACTGCTCTCATTACCCTCATATTGTATGAAGACAAGGTCCAGTGTTTTAATAATTTGCTAGTTGAGATTCTTGTTGGAGGGACCTTCAGCTGATGAATGGTGGCCTTGGTAGGAGCTGAAACTGCAGCAAAAAGAAAATACTGTTGGTTTTGTACAAGTCACTGTAGAGATTTACTTGCTCATATTTGTTTAATTATAGTATCTTGCTGGCATTTTCTTTTTGTTCTCTGTGACAGCATCAAAGAATGAAGATCATCTTGTTTTACACCCTTTGGAAACAGAGAGAGCACTTTTTAGGTTACCCATTTCACAAATCAAAGCAGGCTGTATTGTAAAATGTGTTAATAAAATTATTTTAAAGTATCTCTGTCATGATTTGAAGATCACGAGTTGGTAAGTCTTAGCATTTAAATTCAAAATTAGAAGTTTAGATGTTTCAGTGGAAAGAGAAACAGAATCTATGCAGTATTGTCCTAATAAATTACCTGAAGTAGCTACTGAATTGCAAGTAGGCAAAGTGCTTATAGCTGACTAATAAGGCACTTTTATTACATCATTTATATACCAGTCACAGTTTCTGGTGAGAGATCTTCCTTAATGTGAAAATACAGCTCTTTTGGCTTGATGCAGCCACCTTTGATCTCTGTAAATGGCTCACAGTAAATTTGGAACGTCGGAAAGTGAGCAGTAGGGTGTCTTTGGGAGATGAATGGATGTGAAGTTACCTTGCAAAACCTGCAGGGCATTAGCAGGGCTCATATTTTGGTGGGAATCTATGCAAGGCACTTGGTGGGACTTAGGCTACATATTTGCATAAGTACATCTAGTAAAACACTCTTTTTCAAACATGGCCCACAGTGAATAAAGCAACCTAGACTGGTTGGATAATATGCTGATGCTGCATCCTCTTCTCTTCCAGTTTCATTCCTAAGTGGTAAGAATGGGTTTTATTAGTACTTTTTAAGGAACTTAAGTTCTTTTAAACATTTTTCTCCTCGTTGAGCCAAATAATTCAGAAGTTTTTTGCTATGTTTAATCAAAACAAGATTTTCAGGTTACTATTTTGATAATCATTTGTGATTTCATAGTATTATATATTTTACATATTATTGGTGTATTTTTCTTAGATTGCGTTCTTCTCCCTTCTTTTTACTCACTTAATGTTAGAGTTTTCCTGCAATTTGTAAACTGAAATTCTTTGAGAAATATACTTCTTAAGAAAGCTTCAGCTATGTTAATGAACAGTATGTGGACCATGGAAGAAGTCTTCCAGTTCTGGGAATTTTGTGTGTTGATAGCATTAATCTTATTTGAGCAAGCCACCTACAAAAGAATAGACAAAAAAATGCACTTCTAAAGCATTTGTGTTTTTGGTTTTTTCCTGATTTGATTTTCAGAATTTAACTTCTACACAGTCAGAGTCCAAATATATTTAATTTACAGCTATTCCATATTTCAGTGATGAAAAGCACCCAGGTTCTATTATTACTATAACTGAATCTGTAAGGATGAAGTCTAAAATGACAAAGTTAGATGAGACTTAGATCTTTCTGTATTTTGCACTATTCTTCCCTCCCCCTAGCATTTAATCAAAGCCCCAGTCTTTATGTAAATTTAATCACCTTGAAACAAACTAATAATTTTATTATATTCTTTCCATTTGACAGTCTTTAGCTGCTTAGAAATTTAAAATTTCATTACAGAGCTAGGATAGATTTGCTTTAGAATATTCAGTATTTCTGGTCTTTCTCTACTGTAGGTATTCAATATGTTTACAAATAACGAGCCAAGTCTTCCTTGATTTATTCTTGCAAACAGTCTAATGCTGGCTAAATTTCTTTTGTATGTCTACCATATACATTTCATGATCAAATTTGTGGGAGTATTTGTCTTAGTTCTACCTGTAAGCCTCTAGTAGTGTTGAGATGGAAGTGGAAGAACTTATGGAACAATCAGTGGATAATAACAACTGCAGAGGACATTTCTGGAGTGCTGGCCGGCACTTCTTTCTTACCTGCATTTTGACGTAACAAGTTTCCATTTAACACAGATTTTTTATGCTTTTTGCCTTGCCTCTGGCAAAATTGAAATGCCACCCTTACAGTATATGACTTAAGTTGTTCTTCACGTTGAACTTCATGATTATGTTCTCAAAGCTAACCTTCAGAATGCCTACAGACTAATTTAAGTATGCATGAAAACTGCTACAGATAGCATTAAAACTACTAAAAAAAATTCTGTCCAGTTTGTCTTTGACCTACATTACATGCTTCATTAATTTAAAAATGTAACCTGTATTTGCATTCTTAAAAATAAATTCTTCCCTCAGGTATAGATAAATGACGTTCACTTATGTCAGTAGGGTTTGCCTGTAGATCCCGAAGCGTGATGTACTGTCCTAACCGTGATATGTCACCATAATGTCTTTTTAAAACTACTCCAGGTATTTTATTGGCCAGATTTCTTCAAACCAGAACTCACTGGAGGCTGGTAAGAGGCTTTCTTGTCAAGTCTGAAATTTCTGGTTAAAAATGAGAGAGGGCAGCTCTTTGAAAAGGTACCCTCAGTCTCTCCTTGGTGAGCAGCTGCACCTGGGTCTGAGCAATCCCAGGCAAAAGTATGGGAGATAATGGATTGAGAGCAACCCTGAGGGGAAGGACCTGAGTGTGCTGGTGGATGAGAGGCTGGACATGAGCCAGCCATGTGCACTTGCAGCCTTTCAGAAAGGCAAACATGCCCTAGGCTGCATCACAAGAACGTGTGACGAGCAGGTCGAGGGAGGTGATTCTCCCCCTCTGCTCCATGTTCCTGACACCCCACCTGGAGCACTGCATCCAGCTCTGGGGCCCCCAGTATAGGAAGGATGTGGATCTGTTGAATTGAGTCCAGAGTCCCTAAAGATGCTCAGAGTGCTGGAGCACCTCTCCTGAGAAGACAGGCTGAGAGAGTTGGAGTTGTTCAGCTTAGAGTGAAGGCTCCAGGGAGACCTTATAGCACCTTCCAGTACCTAAAAGGGCTACAAGAGAGCTGGGACAATGACTCTGGGACAGTGTCTTTAAGTCAGTATATGCAGTGGGCTTTGGACAAAGAATTGAGGACATAATTTAGAAGTAACCTTCTTTTAAGTGTGCATATTGACATAATACGTATTATTTAATGTATCTGAAAGCAATTGGTTAACTGGCATCCACCACAGAACAAAAATACTGTAAAGAATGACACCATGTCTCCTGGAGTAACTCAAGCTTTCAGTGACTGTACATCTGAGTCATTGAACATATATCATTTGCTTCCGAAATATTAAAGGGCAGGTTGTTATTTCTGGCTAAAATTGAATTAATAATTTACTCAGGTTTTACGTTACTTGGTTAATCTTATATACTTGTGTAGTTACTCTTAGAATGGTAACAAGTTCTTGAGGCTTATAGCTTCCAGAAATGATTTTTAGCTGAAGTACTGTTTTAGCTATTTATTATCAGTAAATAGTTTTATCCCAAATCATGGATGAAAAGGGGGTACGCAATTATTGCTCTTTTCTCTAAGTTGTTGTTGCCTTTTGACAGAACTAGTGGAAAATCTCCTCCTTCCTTCGTGTTCAGTGAGGCATTTACTGTTTCTTTGCTGTGACTGCATAATGAGTGCCTGCTGAGACAGTGTGTGTAACACATACTTGTATGCATCAAAACCATGGGAACTCAGACTTTAATCATACGTCTCTGTGTACATGGGAAAAAAAGCAGTTATGTGGGTGTTCCACTTACATTGTGGCATTCTCCTTGGGAATTGTTAGGCATTTCATATCATATTTAAAAATAAGATGTTTTTGTAAACTTTGAGTGCATGTTGGTATGTGACTCAATATGAGCCTCAGAAAACACCTGAAAAAATAAATATATGATTTATAAATACAAATTTATAATCTATTATTCAGGAAAGGAGTCATATTTTTATTTTTTTTTAAAAAAAAAGCACTTGTTCTTGACTGTGCTCACATTATTTGTGTTTCCTGTTTGGCTTTAATCCCAAAGCAGAAACTTGAATCTGGTTGATGCTTAGCAGTTCTGCCCAGGTTGTGCATACAAGTGTGCTGTTCAAATTCTGTCCAGTTGCCTGGGTGCAGATGACTTCCACATTCTCTAGTTCTTTTCAACCATGGGTTGAAATCAGCAAATTTCAAAATCCCATTCTGCCATGAAACCTTACTCTTGCTATATGGACATGCTGATGCCATTAGGAATGCTGGGGGCTTTTTCCAGCCTAGTCAGGTGCCAGGATGTCTAAAGAAGTGGCTCTCCATTATTATATTGCCTGAGGTGTAACAATGAGGAGACCACCTTGGAAACCTCTAGTATCTTAAAAGTGAGAAAGGGTATTTGAGAGACTGGAGTTTAGACGAAAGTTCAACCTTCTTTCCTTATTGACATCAGTGAAACCAATAATTGTGTGAAAAGTATTACAGTGGCCTCTTGGTCCACCCTCAGTCATGTGTTCTGAACCACGCCACGGGAGACAACCCTCTTCTTTCTAGCAAGATTTTTTTTAACCTTACTTTTTCCTTAGACACTGACAATAGCCTAAGCAAAATGCAGTTGAAAAAGTCTTTTAGTATTTTATAATCCACCTTCATTTTCACAGAAAGATAGGTACGTACTTTATTAAGGGATGAAAGATATTTCTCATTGATGATAACCAGTTTCTAGTTAGACTGTGTGGTAGGATATTAGAACATCTGTTAGGAAATTTTATTCAAGCATTGAATTATACCTCTATTTTTCTATCAGTTTCATAGAAGCTTATATTTTCCATGCCTAGAAGTTTCTGAAATTAATATTAATAAAGTTATGACAGTCAAATGCTATGACTCAGGTAACATACAGTCTATTCTGGCGTTACTTTAAATATAGTGTTATAACTATATTAGTGTTATAACAAGAAAGTTACTGTTGGACCCCAAGTGAAAGCGTTTGCAGTAGATAACAACTTCAGATGTTTATTTAGCAAACGAATGCCAAGCTCTCAGCCAGTCCCTTTCAGAGCAGTCAGGTTGCATTAGCCTGTTTGATATCTCACAATTCTTGTGTAACTACAAATGCCTTTATGTTGAAGACTGGAAAACAGGCACTGGTTTATTCTCTCACCTACATTCACAGGATAAAAGCACGTATGTTCGGAGATCACTGCCTGGAGCAATGCAATGAGAGAAATTTAAGCTCATAGCACTGCAGTATGGTTAAAAAAAAAAAAAAAAGGAAAAAGTAACAGCTCTTGAACACATTAAAGATGCATTTAGCTCTACTCTGCTTTAGGGATTAAGAGGATGTTATTATAATTTGTGCACAGCTCTGTGTTTGCTGTGAAAAAGCTTTCTTTGTAATTTATGCACTGTGATTTTGCAGGGGGGCCACCCAATGGTGTTGCAGCATGCAAATGTGTTTTGATTACTTTTCAAGGAAAAAAATTTAAAAAAAAAAAGAACTTGACAGGATTTTTTTTTAAGCTAATATGTACATTAATCACCTCTTGAGATGATTCTTTGAAAATTTTAAGCCGTTTTGGTACAAGGACCTTTTCTTGTTTACTACAATGGATGAGTGAACCCATTGTCAAAATTGCATTTACTATGATATGACATCCATTTAATGCCTTTGTTATCAAATTAAGATCAAATACAAAAGGCTAATAAATACATTCAGTATTGAAGTGCATTTTCCAAGGATGAGATTTTCGTGTCAATGGAAAAAGAAAT
Source organism: Pseudotriccus pelzelni (assembly GCA_035584735.1). Taxonomy (NCBI): domain Eukaryota; kingdom Metazoa; phylum Chordata; class Aves; order Passeriformes; family Tyrannidae; genus Pseudotriccus; species Pseudotriccus pelzelni. Next base: position 13,666,757 of record JAWMRA010000146.1, on the reverse strand, counting down.
TAGAGAACTGCACACTAACAGTGTAGCTCCCCCTATTTCTAAACTTCCCTTTAATAAGGAAATAACTTGTGGAATTTGGCAGATTTCTCCTCAATTATGAGATAAAGGCCATGCATAAACAATAATATCCTGTCATACTTGGTACCAAATTAGCTGACTTTTCTTGCCACTCAATAGAAGTGTGTGGTCTGGCTGCTTGTAGAGCTCATGCTTGAAATTCCAGGAATAACAGTATTAAAGTAGAGCACTTCAAAGGTGGTTATTCATCATCAGAAAGCTTTTTGACTGTTTGCTGACTGTTTGTCTTCACACTCTTCCACATTTACAGTTTCTTTGAAATCACAAAAGAGGCGCATACTTTGTAAAGGAGGTATTTTATGCTTAAAAGGCAGTGGCGCTGACTAAGTCATCATTTCATAATTAAGAATTACAGTTATCCTTGGGATATAGGGGGTATTTTGAATCTGGAGGGGAGATGTATTCTGGTATATAATGAGGAAGTATTATTATGATAATATTTCACATCTTTGCTTATTGATCTGTGTGTCCCATAGAGTGCTTAAGTAAATAGTAACTTTCACAGAATGACGCATCTAATGTCTGTACTAATGTTGTCTAATAATATCACTTACCATTAATCTCTCAGGATCCTCTGGCACATGAATTTGTAAGTTGTCGTGGTTTAACCCCAGCCAGAAACTCAGCCCCGTGCAGCTGCTCACTGGAGGAGAGAATCAAAAGGGTAGAAGTCAGAAAACTTGTGGGTTGAGGTAAAGGCAGTTTAATAGGTGAAGCAAAAAACACAAGCACAAGCAAAGCACTGAATTCATTGTCCACTTCCCAAGGGCAGGCAGGTGTTCAGCCATCCCCAGGACAACAGGACCCCCATCCCATGTAACAGTGACTTGGGAAGGCAGACACCATCACTCCAAACATCCCCCACTTCCTCCTTCTCCACAGCTGTATATGCTGAGCGTGATGCCACATGGTCTGGGATATCCCTTGGGTCACTTGGGATCAGCTGTCCTGGCTGTGTCCTCTCCCAGCTCCTTGTGCACCCCCAGCCTCTTGCTGGTGGGGTGGGATGAGGAGCAGGAAAGGCCTTGGCTCTGCGTAAGAACTGCTCAGTGATAATGAAAGCAGCCCTGAGTTATCAGCACTGTTGTCAGCACAGATCCAAACCACAGTTCCTTACCAGCTGCTGTGGAAAAAAAATGAATTCTGTAGAAGTATAGAGTCATTAAGGTTGGAAAAGACCTCCAGGATCAAGTCCAACCTTCATGCCAATACCAGCCTGCACACTAAACCCAATTGTGAAGAGATCCCGTTTTGTCAATCCCAGCCAAAACAAGCACGTACGTGCTCTCAGTTTGGCAACAGTGGAAATTGAGACACACACATGAGAATATTTGTGCTCAAGCATCAGAACCACTGTGAATGCCTTCAAAGCATGTACTTTGCTACAAGAGGAAACTTGTCATCTTGTGGACTTTGGCCAAGCTCTTTCAGTTGTTATGGTATATATCATATCCCTCACCAGCCTGTTTTTGTTTTATTAGTGTTCACCCAGCTCCAGTAGTAATTACAGTGGCACAGAATTACTTCCTTAATTGCCTTCCTTACTTTTACCACTTGGAAAGTTGTACTTCAGCTAACTTTCTGGATTTTTGAGTAAATGTACGGTAATAGGGTAGTAAGGTCACAAAAGGCTTTTGCATATTGTAAAGCAGGTGGAGCATGGTTGCTAGAATCTGAGACCTGTGTTGAAGATATTGCACTAAGATTTGTGAAGGACTAAAAGCAAAAATGAAGTGTGTGACATCAGTGGAGGGAAGCTGTGACAGACACCTGCAGTGCTGCTTTGCAGGGGCCAGGCCACAGGGCTTTCCCCTTCTGGAGGATTTATGTGATTGTTGTCTCTGGGAAGTGGCACACGTGGGAGTAACATTATGATTTTGTGAGTAGATAGCAATGCCTAGAGTCTTCATATTTCTTTCATCCCAATCAGTTTGTAGGTGATGAAGGTGCAGTACTAATCACAGCACAGGAGTCAGTTCCTGTGGATACCAGGCATCTGTTATTCTCCTTGTACTGCCTTAGTGCTGTCACCTCCAGTGGCACTGCTGTTCCTTTGAAAGGGTCACGAAAAATTTTTTGGAGTGCCTTGTTTCTTCTTCTCTGTGAAATCACACAGAATTCTACTGAGCAGTTACAGACCTGTTCTCAAAACCTACAAATTGGATAATAACATACAACAACTTCTACCACCCCTCCCTTTCCATAGCCACAGATTAGTAGTAAAAGAAATTAGAGGATAAGTGTCAAAATATCCCCAGTAAACTGTTGTTCACATCTGTGTCTTCAGGATAGCCAACCTGACTAACACATTACCAGTTCTATAAATGATAATGAGATTTAGAGGAGAGCTAATTGAACTTCCACCCAGAGAAGCCTAAAGAGATATTCCTTGTGTGGAGAAAGCAACCAAAAGAAATAGCTGAATAATAATTTCCTCTGAAAAAAAAGTTGTGGGGCTGCCAGTTTGTTACTGGGTTGCATTTAGTTGTGTAAGATTATACTCATGTAGGAACAGGAGGCCAAGGATGCCTTTTGTTCCCTTTGTTCTCTCTAAGTTCTAGTGAAATGTAACCTGGTGAGCTCTTGGATTAGATATTCTGAGTATTTTGAACTCAGTACCTGAAATATTTAATTTCCCTAGGCAGCAGTGATTTGTATGAGAGAGGACACTTGAGCTGTGTCATGGCTGAAGATTCCAAGCTCTGTAACTGGAGACTGCATTTGTTCTTTATAAAGGCATATTGCAATGTTTATTGTCCCAGATTTTTGAAGGCAGGTTTTGGGGTTGAAAGCTGTGAAATGGCAGTGTTTCTGGTGGGTTCTATTAGAGCTACTGGACCTTTTGTTATTTAAAAGCAGGCCATGGCATCAAATGAACTGCATGATAAGAATCCTTCCCAATAAAGAGTTTTATTTGTTGTTGCATTGTAATAATTATTCATGATGGTTAGGCAGACTATATATCTGGCATGTCAAACCTTTGAATAGATGTTCTGAATGAATTTAAATATACTTTTGTGTAAAAGAAAAACTTCCAACAGTCTTACAGCATTTGAAATCTAAAAGCATGGTGCTAATAACATCAAGGTTGCAGGTCTCTGTATGCGCCATTCACTTAAGGATTGCACTCCATGATCCTTGTGGGTCACTTCCAACTCAGAATATTCTGTGGACTCTGTGAAGTAACATGCTTCTAAAAGTTGTCAAAAGAAATTTCCCATTGGTCTGAGTGTTTTAACCAAATGAGAGTTGCCTATGTTCTTTAGGGGGTGGTTTGTGTCTGTTTTGTCTTTCTTTCTGCCTAAATATTTGTTCACTTTGTGCATGTGTTTATGGATGTCCATTTCAAGGGATACGGGAAGTCAAATGTGAGCAGGACTTACCAGGAAAGCAGCCAAAATTTTCACTGTTAATGGTTCTTCCAGCTGATTTATTAGCCCTATATCAAGTTCTGAAGTATAAGTAGCAATATATTATTATTATGTGATAATATATGTTTCTTCTTAATACAGAGCTAGGAAAGCAAAGTACTAGTTTTTAATGAAATATTTTGAAATAAGTGGCAAAACAAAGATATTCTTAATTTCAGAGATTTTAGCCTTGTATTGCATGTGCTTATTCACAAGACTGTTTCAGGAGACGTTATTAACATTTTTATTTTTTATATTATCACTAATTTTTTTTTGCTACATATGTAATATAAGCAATGATTAAGGTGAAAAGTTAATACAAAATAGATACTGGTTAATATCTGCATGATAAAGATACCCCCATCCTTTGAAACAGCTGAAGTTAATATAGAATAATAGATTCCCCCCTTTTAGGCAATGTTTTAGTGGCAGTCTTCACACTGAACTTAGATCTAATATTAAATAAAAAGATGGTAAATTGTTCAGTTTTAACATACTTCCCTCATGCTGTCTTTCCTTTAGCCTCTTTAGATTATGATTCTTTTCTACTTACTTTCTGGTTAGTTTTGTGGGTTTTTTTTTTCTTTTACACAAAAATGGGGTGTTACTAAATTAGAATTTATTGTGTTTTAAAACCCAAGAGTTGGGTATTTTTACAGAAGGTCCTCGATTGTCAAGAGCTTATAGTAAATATTAGGAGAGTTAGCAGTTAATCTTTCCAATTCAAGAATTAATTGACTATCACATTCTTTATTTCTTTACAATATTTTGCTTATGCTCTACTTGGTTAGTCTTAAGATAAAAACCAGACACTGTCACCACAGTTTATCCATTCTTAACATTTTTTCCCTCAGTTACCCTGTGGTGAACAGCCCCTCTTAATTCTGCTTGGTTTTAAAGCCTCTGCGCTAAGGACTGGAGCTTTTACAGGTTTCTGTTATTAACATGAGTTTTATTTTCCCATCCATGAATTAACCTGCATGGAAAGGCTTTTGCACCTCTGTGATACTCAGTATGAAGAATGAGAAGTCGGAAAATTGTAGATTTGTTTTGCTGTGCGTTAGAGCATGGATTCCTTATTCAGAGACCATATCTCTCTCTTTTTTTTTTTTTTTTTGGAAGCATATAATAAATCTGACCGTGCACTTCATTTGGTCTTTGAAAACAAAGTGGTATCCTCTAGACGTGAGTAGGTTTCATAATACAGGATGTGAAGCAGTTTGTATGGATGCTGTTTTTAAGCTCTTGTCTCTGTTATTTTAATGTCTCCAAAGCTTCTGTGTCCCTTTCCTCAGCTGTCAATGCCTTGTATTCTCCTGGGTATTGTGAGAAATCAATCTACTTTGTTGCCAACACAGCAAGATGCAAGCAAGAAATTAAAAGGTTTCTAAGAGAAAATACTCATGTTGGAGGTCTCTATGCTCAAATGGTCTATTCTTAATATCCATGTACCTAGTTATCCCAACTTTGATCCGAGATGCAGTTGGAGAGGGAAAAATTAAATCAAGAAACAACATTTAAAATTAATCATAACAAAAAAGGACAAAATTTTTTATTTAAATATATTCATGTATACACATGCAGACATAAAACATTTAAGCAGAATATATCTATCTAGTTTGATAGTGAAATTGTTTCTAAAACATTTTTTCTGGAACAATTTTTTCTCAATCTCTTTCTGCTAAAGACAGTTAAGACACAGGAATAAAAATCCATTAAAACTTATCTTGGTTATCTTTTTAATTATTCCTAAATTTTTTTTTAAATTTATTGTTTTGAATAGTATATTGATAACATGCGAAGAACCAGATGAGGTAATCTGTGGTTCACAATTCCATGAAGTAGGAATTCTGTAAGGAAAATTCAGGCTTTGTTTGTCCTTTATTAAGTATTTATTTATCAGCTCATTATGAACATATATTTGTCTTAGAATATTGTTGTATTCTTAGTTACTGTCCACTCTCACAGGCAAGTCACTGAAGATCAGATTTAGTTTCTGACATTTTTTTGTGAAAAAGTAAGAAAGGAAAAAACCTAAAAACATGTCATGACAAACCCAAATCTTTTCATGCCTTTTATAGGAAAAAGCACAAAAGCTGTATGAAGCCAATGCTTAAAAGCCCTTTGCAACTTACAGTTAATTTATGAAAATGCCTCCTGCATTGTCCCTGTTCCCTAAAGCTGGGCAGGGAGCGAGTGTGCCTGTGACTGTGGCCTCCTTCCCTTCCCCCAGCGGGCAGCAACCTGCTCCCTGCCTGCATTTCCTCCTGGTCATTCCCCTGCTCCACAGACTGAACAGATGTATCCCTCTGCTTAAGATACGTGCAGCCTCTTTTTTGGTGTATGTACAATTAGACCTAAACACACAGAAGAGTTCCATATTTGTTTTGCTTCTGGGTGGTATTGACAGCAGGGTCTTTGTTCCTCTCTCTGAACAACCATCACACAGAAGTGTCCTTGCTGCCATGACTCAGGCAGGCTGAAGCTGCACCTTGGCAGCCCAAGAAGGGAACAGCTTTTGCCAGGCCTGCCTCTCTACCAAGGGACTCTGACAGGGAGCAGTTACCCTTGTGTCTTCCCCCAAGTCTGCTCGTCTTCTTAGCTGAGCACTAATTAAGCAGGGCTCTTCCTTTTTTTGTTCCTCCTTTGAAGTCTGTTTTTTGCCTCTGGGAGAAGCTTATTAGGTACCCAACAGCCCATGAGCTCCTTCCAGACTCGTATAATGGGGTGTGCAAACCCTGCATTATGCCACTGCAAAATCGTCCCGTTGGGAGCAAAAGGACAAAAAGGTTATGGAAAATAGATTAATAATCTCCTGCCCCTTTCCAGTATTACACACATACTCTCATCTGTACACAGTCTGTCAGGCATCTGTGTGACCACCCCAGCACAAGTAGAGCGGAACCTTTTTGTGGTGGCTGATTATTAGAGCTGCTGATCACAGAAGAAATCCCACTGAAGTATAATTCAGAGAAGACTGTGTAGGAGTGAAACTTCACATAACCAAAGTTTTCATGAATTTTAAGAACTGTTTAAAGTGCCATAAGTGACTTCTCATTATAACTGAGTTAATGGTATGGCCTTCTTTATGCTTCTCTCCCCTGCTTTATCTGCCACCTTCAGCTTTGCTGATAATGCCAGAATAGAGTTAGTGGGGAAATGTAGGGTGAAGTGTGGAATCATCTTAAGCAGACACCATTGTAATATATCCAGGTTACTTTATATATATATATATAACATATAGTATTACCTCTTTCTTCTTCATACATTCCCAAGAGATTAAAATGCAGGGTGAGAGAGCTGCCTGTTCAGGGAGGCTCTGGACTGCTCACAGAAATGGATTACCCTCCTGTGTGCTGATTATCACAGAATATGCTGAGTGGGAAGGGACCCATAATGGTTATCAAATCCAACCCTTAGCCCTGCACAGGACACCCCAAGAGTCACACCAGGTGCCTGAGAGTATTGTCCAAATGCTTCTTGAGCTCTATTAGGCTTGGTGCTGGTGCCACTTCCCAGGGGAGCCTGTTCCAGTGCCCAACCACCCTCTGGGGGAAGAACCTATTTCTAATGTCCAACCTAAACCTGCCCTGACACAACTTCAGGCCGTTCCCTCGGGTCCTGTCGCTGGTCACCACAGAGAAGAGATCAGGGTCTGCCCTTCCTCTGCTCCTCACGAGGAAGCTGTAGCTGCAACGAGGCCTCCCCTCAGTCTCCACTGTCTTTAGAATTATGCTAAGAACTTTGGAAATTAAAATATAGTCACTGTTTTGTTAGAAGTACCTCGTATGCCATGAGACACTACTGAAAAAAGGTCAAGAAGTATGGTCTTCCCAGAAATTGTACTTTTTTCTTCACTCTTATGAAATTCCTTATTTATCATTAGCTATCAGTAACAGATGATTTGTTTACAGATACATGACAATTATCTCCCAAGGTTTCTGTTTCATTAATGAAACTTTAAGATGAAAAGTTCGTACATTCTTTCTAGATATATAACTTAAGGCTACACTAAAACTATTTAATTCCATCTAATCACTTTCTTAAATGTTATGTCAACTGTCTGAAAATTAGACACTGGAAATGAATCTTAAGAACCTGAAATTGGTAAGCAGTGAATGCATGTGGTGCTTTATTTTATATTTTATTCATAGGCAACTGAACTTTGTTGTATTCACTGTAGTATTAACCCATGGTAAATCCACTTAAATTAGCCCAGTCTGAGTCAAAAGACAAAGACTGAAGAAATAGTGCTTGTGCTGGGAAGCTTCCTGTGCAGCATGGCTGTACTGGCACCCCTTCAAGGCCATCCAGCTGGAACAAAAAGGTTGGAGTTTGGCACGTGTATGGGCTTCTGGGTATCTGAGGCAGTTGAACTAAAACTCAGCTCTGCTGTAAAGAGACTAATAAGCAAAAATGGTTGACTGGTTCATATAACTCAAAGCTGGTCTATAATATATACTTCCAGTTCAGCATCAATTTCTAACCATTCATCTACGTTTGATGCTAACAGATACAGTCATGTTTGTTGAAGTATAGTGCCAGACCCATAATGCTGTTCTGATCCCTGCTTTCCTAGAAAGAAAATTCAGAGAAAAGGTTTTCAGTCAGTAGCGAATGCACAGTCTGAACTGATCTTTAGTCAAGCAGTTTCAGGGTAAATCATCACAGCAAGAAAATACAGAGAATCATATATAAAGTACTTTTGAGTTCCATTTTATATTATTTATATTTATGTTGAGTTCCAATTTATATTATGTTCTGTGTGTATGATAGAGATAAACAGCACAGCCAAATGTAAGCTGGAGTGTATATTGAACATACAGGGACAAAATTACTTATATAACATCATTTTCATGAGACTGGGGAGCTGGTGGTGATCTGGAGAGCTTTGTGGGGAGAGAGCACATAGAGGAAAAAGGGAAGTCAGTCCTGGTAATACTCTGGGGAAAGTGTACAGTGTCAGCAGCAGGGTTACTGTGATGCAAAACAATGGATAGTCGCTGCTGAGGAACTGTTCTTGCTGTATCTTCTGTTCTAGGAGGATTATTTGATCTGCACAGACATTCATTGGAAAAGCATCTTTTTATACAAAGGAGAAAATAGCATTTTTCCCTGTTGAAGTGGTCAAATAAAACATTTTAAAGCCGCAGAACATCATATAACATTTGTATGTATAAAGTACAAAAGGCTAATCATTGAAAGGGAAATAGATTATTGGAGGAACGTGTCAGGAAGAAATTTATGGAAGTACTCTGTTAAGGAAAAAAAAAAGTTCAAGTAACAAATTCTGACTGAGTTTTTTTCTGAGGAGGGTTGTGTGGCACTGTAGTTACCTGGAGCAGTCAGTAGCAGAGGATATACATGTGAGCAGAAAAATAGTGTAGAGTTTCTGACTTGTGCTACAGAAACCACTAACGGTGTACCCGGACCTTCAGAGCAATATAGGGCACAAAGACAGCTTTGCAGAGCTTAGTCAGCAGTGTTGCTGCTACTGCTGCTGTCAGCACTCTTGAGAATCTATGGTCAAGCAGGAACTGTTGTTATCTCAGCTTGTTACCATTTTCTAGTGTGTGGCTGTGGGCCCCTCTCCTGGCTCATCCGTGTTCATGAGCACCTGCTAAATCCAGGAGGCTGTATGGATCCAGAGGGGTGTTGGTTTCAGGGTAAGCTGTTGAGCCAGGAGTACGTGCATTTGGGAGGACTGACTGTGTTGGAAGGACTAGGGCTGGGTAGTAACAAACCTGAGACCGCTGAAGGAGCCGTTCTGTGTGTACAGACATGTGCAGTTCTCAGAACCTGCTGAAGGTGCCATGGTATTGATTGATTAGATCCCTCCTTTCCGACTTGCTAGAACAACTGGCTGAGGTCTTTGACAAGAGGAAGAACAAAATGTTTTCAGATCTCTGTGTTGTTCCAGAGCATGGCTCAGTGGCACCAGAGGAAAATAAGTCTGGGCATCCCTGTAGTTCCAAGGAGCTACATGAGAAAAAGTTGTCACTGATTGTTTTTCTGACCAAGGAGTTCTAACCAGGCTTGATTAAAAGGCATGATGGTTTTTCTGGTACTACCGAAGTCAAGCTACCTTGTGAGAGAAACAATTTCTGTGCTTATATATCTGCCCACAGAGATTATTGTTGATGTTACGTCGTGCAAAATAGCTTTTCACTTAGCTGCTGGCTTTGAAGTAAGCAATAAAAATGTTTTCCACACATTAAGTCTCAGAATAAGGATTTTGTCTGCAGTTGTGTAGGTATCTCTAGGCTTGTGAAGAACATACTGTTTTGGTCATTGTCATGAGTGCTGAACTGGGACACTGAGCAGCTGAATCAGTTTTCATAAAGCCAGTTAGTGAGTCAGGAGGGAGCAGCAAAGATGTTGAAGCAGAATCATGTACTCCAAATACCCCTCTAAACTGTCATTTCTTTTCAATGTGAACAGCAATTTGCATTTTTCTGTCTGTCTACTTAACACTTCAATAGGATGTGACATGATTTTAAAGAACTGGGGAAAGCAGAGATTATAACTAAAAGAGTGGAGTGGAGAATATTTACAAACCCAGGTTATTCAACCCCTGGATGAAGATTGTCCAGCCAGCTAAGCCTAATTTATACAGAAATGAAAGTGTGCTATTTGTTGAAAGGTCTGGTTTTTTGCTACCACGCTTGAGGGGTGGATTAAAGGAAGAGGAAGAATTTAATTGAAATCACATTTCAAAATCAGAATAAGGGATACAAATCCACAAATATCTATTGAACAAGAGGCAGTCCACTGGCTCTGGATCTGAATTCTGTTCTCTGTGTGCAAGGATGGTGAATCTTTTTCCCTAGTTTTAATGCTAGGCATTGCCAAATGCTGTGATTTCCTTTTGTACAAAAAATACACTTAGACATTTATGCACTTACTCTCATTATTTATTTCCCCATATATATCCTATGATGATCTTTCATTGTCTGTTTGTAAAACCAGTGGTAAATATGTCCCTCTGCTTACCTTGTACAGCAGCTTACCTTGTGTGCATGGCATTTCCAGCTGGAAAGAACTTCTTGTCAGTGCCTCAGGCTGTTGTTTCTGTTTCTTGCTTTTACAAGTATCCCTGTAAACAAGAACTGTGTCTACATTTAGATTTAAATTTTGCCAGAGGGCTTTTGTATTCCAATTGCAAGAATCTGTAGTTGGAACCTCCAAATATATTCTATAAATGCAAAGTTACAATATATGATTCTGTGACTGAGTATTTAATTATTTTATATTTGGGGTGGTTTTTTTTCATGGATGGGTACTTCTGGTATACCAAATAAATTTTTATTTTTGCTTTTAAAAAATGTTTTATGTTTGAAAAATGTATCTGTTCTTGCAATTAGCAGCAGTATATTTCAGGCTATCTCCTGTGCTAGATTCCTTTATCTGTGCAGGTTGTGGTATACCCTGTACTCCTGTCCAAGGGATTGTGATCATCGTAACTGTTCAAAGCACTGGACAGGAGGAGCAGTGGCTCCCTGTTCACATGTTGGTTTGCTACGAGCCAAACAAATGTGTTGGTGAATCCCTGAAGCACAGGCCTCAAAACTGTATCTGGAATGCAGTTTTACCAGAGGGATCTCATAGAAATGCATTGTCATGGTGCTTTAGGCTTTGCCAAAGCTTGTGTACCCAAACGTGTCCTGCTGCTTCGAACAAGTCGGAATCAGCTGCACTTCCCAACAGTTTCACTCAGTAACTGTGAAAGGGGACAACCGAATTATAGCTGAGTCAGCAAATGCTTTTGCTTTAGTGGTATGGGCAGGCTCCAAGGCAGCAGGAGTCATAAAAATGACTGGTTAGTTGTACGTAAGTGGAACATGTGAAACTCGGTATGGAGGAAATAGTGGCAAGGAGATTTTCTGAATGTGTCTCTCAAAAGGATAAAAAATAGGAGGTTTGGGGCATTGGATCTGTTTCTGTATCACTAGATTTTGTACTTTTATCCACTCTTTTCAAAAATTGTTCTCTCAATTCTTTGAAGTCTTGTAAAAATGTATTTTCATTATGTGAGAACAGTTGAATTCCGTTATAGGTCTGCCTTTAAATTTTTGCTGTTTTATTCATAGGGCTATTTTTTCAGATTAAAAAAATCTGTATAATATGGATTATACCAGCCTTGACCAAATTCCACTGCAGTGACTTGAAACATTTTCATTATGTTTAGTTTGTCTCTGGAGCCACTGAGTTAGTTCCAGATTCAGTATTAAGCCTTCCCAGTAGTTCACTCCCTGTCTAGCCTCTGATATTATCCTAAATATTTATAAGAGAGGGAACTTTTCTAAATCTTAGAAGATTTAAAGGATAATCACAAGATTTGGAGCCAACACAATTTAATTCTGTGTTGATGTTTTGGGTTTTATTTGAAAAGCAGAAACAAACACCTGAGGAAATCACAGCCCCACAGGATGGCTGAGGTGGGCAGGCACCTCTGGAGAGCAGCCAGCCTGACCCTGCTCAGAGCAAGGGCAGCTCCAGCAGGATGTCCAGGGCTGAGTCGTGTTGGCTTTTCAGTATCTCCAAGGGACTACACAGCCTCTCCAGGGAACCTCTTGCTGTGCTCAATACCCTTTTTTTTAGATTTAAACTATCCTTTGACAGTGTCAAATGGAATTGATGGAATGTTAAAGTTATGCAGCCTTTCACTTTTAAGTATTACTTTTTTTTTTAATTGACAACTAAATGGCAGTTGTGGTCTTAAACTACTCTTAATATTGAAATGAAGGTTTCTGCCTATGTTGTGGCTATTCTGTGCATAAATACTGGCCATTGCACCTCTTTGCAGGAAATTTCTATAATAATAATAATAATTTCTTCTCATGGCAATGCATGTTTTTAGTTCTTAATATGCTTAAAAGATTATTAAATTGTTGGCATCCTTACAAGGAACTTTAATATCAGCGTTTCCATACTTTTCACGAAAGCAATGTTCGTGCAGGCATACTGGAGATCTGCTTAGTATGACACAGTAAGTCACCAGCAGATGGGAAGGCAACCCAAGAGTCTTGATCACCCCTTACTCACCTCAAAATTGCTTACAAATAAATCAAAACAGAAGTTGCCAATGTATCCTAAAAGGTTCTGTGTTTCTTAGCATGCATTTCAAAGAAAAGCGAAGCTGCATTGTGAAAAATAATGTAAAATCTAGGCATGTTTTTTTTCTGGATAATTCTTAGCAACAATTATCTGGAAGTAAGTTATAAGCTCTGGGATCCTCAGCACAGGAAGGACATTGACCTGTTGCAGTGAGTCCAGAGGAGGCCAACAAGATGATTAGAGGGATGGATCACCTCTCCTATGAGAAGAGGCTGAGAGAATTGGGATTGTTCAGCCTGGAACAGAGAAAGCTTTGGGGTGACCTAATTGCAGCCTCCCAGTATCTGAGGGAGCTTAAAAGAGAGATGGAGAGAGACTATTTACAAGAGCATGTAGTGGCAGTCAAGGTCGGAAGGGGGGAATGGCTTCAAACTGACCTCTGTAGGTTTAAATTAGATGTTAGGAAGAAATTCTTACCTGTGACAGTGGTGAGGCACCAGCACAGGTTCCTCAGAGAAGCTGTGGCTGCCCCATCCCTGGAACTGTTCAAGGCCAGGTTGGATGGGGCTTGGAGCAACGTGGTCCAGTGGAAGGTGTCCCTGTTTGTGGCAGGGGCTTGGAACTGGGTGATCTTGAGGGTCCCTTCCAACCTAGGTCATTCTATGATTCTGTGAAAATACAATATTCTGTTATTTCTGTGTGTAGACCACACTGCGCTGCTTGTATATCTTAATTTTTGTTTGTGCTAAAGTACTTATCTTGGAAGTAAAATGTTCAGCCATAGGCTGAAAATAGGCTGCGGTTGCTGCTACCATGTAAATTGCCAGCCCAGATTTTTATTTTTCTTCTAAAGGGCTTTGCTGCACAATGAGGCAGGTGAGGAAAATAGGGACAGAAGGGCAGTTTGTATTGCCAGCGCTTAGTGCTGTTTATTTGGAGTTCCTGCAGTTAAAGCTGAAGCCATTAGATGGTGCCATGCTGTAACCTGAATATTCTCTTCATATTCCTAAAACCAGCTGTATGTTATATCTGGCATGATCTTAAATGGCTAAGCCTGTTCTTTTAGCACAGTGACTTGTGTCGGTCAGCCTTAGTCATTATGCGCAACACCCAGACGATAAATTCAATCTGTAGAGGGTTTTTTTTTATTTTTTTATTTTTATTATTTGTTTCAGTGAAAAGACTGCACCATCCTGAAAATTCAACAAAAGAGAAGGCAGTGGCAGGACAGATTTACTGCCCCTTTTTCAGCTGAAAGCAGCGTGCAATCTAAATGATTTACTTGTTTGCTAGCCCTGCATGGTGCTGTCTCCTGGGTTATCATTCACCTAAATGGCCAATGTAGTACAATGAAAATGATAGTGCGGTTACAAATTCACAGCAATTTACTGGTTAGAATCTCAAACTGGTAAATTATTTAATTTCCATTTCTTCAGTTACTGCTCAAGGTTGAAAACTTAGACATGGAATGGTAAAAAATGGAAAAGAATTTAGCAGCTTTGGAAGTTCGGGTTGTAAAATTGCGGTGATGAAATGGTGGGCTTTATTGTGTATGTAAATGTAATATACTTAGGCTTTTGTACAGCATCTGACTTACAACTTGTGACATTCTGATAAAAAATTAACACTCTACAATATCAGCTAAGCCCATCTTAAATGGCTTAAGTGCTGGTTAACTGACAGATATCAAAAAGTAGTCTTTAATGGGGAATCATCATGTAAATGTGAACATTTTTACTGTGGTTGTGTGGGGATGGCAGGAGGCCTGACTCTCTGCATTTCCACACATGAATGATAGATATAAAATCATTGCTAAAGGGTGACGTAAAATTTGTTTGGGTGGTGGGTCATGACCTGGTCAGGGCACCCGTGAAGAGTAGTTTGTGTCACTCTGTGACCTCAGCTTGTGCAAACAAATCTACCTATTCATTTAGTTCAGACAAATGCAGAGTCATAAAGCTGGATGGATAGGAACAGGCAACACAAACTATATAAAAATGGGGTCTGCGAGAAGTGAAAATGGAAAATAATCTATAGATGAATTTGAATGGTGTTATTAAGACAGTCTAAGTTCTTGTTCTTGAAGGAAGATTCTTCCCTGTCACTTCCACTGGCAAGTGGCCATGTGGTCACCCAATTGGGGGCTGAGTATTTTCTTTGATAGGTCAGTTTTAAGCTGGATCAGTTTGCTTATCTGTCTGAATGTGTGGCCTCAAAAGCTCTTGTGCTTGGCATAGTTGGGAGCTAGGGAATAATTGGATTGCCTTTTTCAGTGGAATTGATAATTGATTATGAAAGCAAACCCTGTCACCACACAATTCAGCAGCAGCTCCCACTAGGAAGCCTTGAATAGTAACACTGCAGAGTAATGCAAGGGAGCCAAGGAAAGGATTTTATAGCTGTATAAATATATAGATATATAGATACTGCAACAGTGAGACCACTGTGATGGCAGTTCTCTGTCGAATTTTATAAGATTTTAGTCTCAAGAGCGCTTCAATGATCAGAGAAAACCTTTGAAGGAGAAAGGCTTCAACGTCAGTACCTGAAGAATGTCAAAGAAGGACTTTATTACAATGTGTACAACATCCTGACCACTAACAAAGTTCATCACCATGTGGTATGAGTGCCTGAATCAGATGACATTTAGCAGCATGCTGACTGCATGTCCACCAGGCCAGAAACAACAAAGGCCAAGCTGCAGCAGGATGTGTTCACAGCAGCTGGAGGTGCACAGGTGCCTTCTGCAGCTATCTGATCAAAATCCAGATCTTGCCAATCAGAAAACTCCTGCTGATCTTAGAACATTTGAACCGAGGTCTGGTGAAACTCTTGAAACAAGTTCAGCAACAGTATTTCATGTTCTTTCAAGTAAATCCAGAATAGGGGTGTTTCCTCTAACAAAGAAGTAACCTTTATATCATAATATTTTGTAATCAGCTATCATGAAATTATTTCTTTGAGTTTTCTTTGCATCTTCTTTAGACCTGCATTGAGACAGTATGACAGACACTCCTTCCTATCTTTTCTTTCTTGATATTTCTTATCCTATGAAGAAGAGAACAGATTCAAGGTACCATTGTTAGGCTTTATTTCCTGTTAAGCTGTAAGCTGATAAATACTTCGATAGATAATGTCAGTAATTTTATTTTCTTATTTAGCTACCAATCATTTTGATAAATAAGCATAAAAGAAAGTCTTAAAAAGAAAGGCATAAGAAAAAGAAAGGAAGTAGTAAGTTTTGGAATGTGTTTATTAATTCATAACCTTCCACCTCTGGTGACCGTGCTTCAGGAACTGCTTAGGACAGGCGAAATGAGCTTGGTCCACTCAATTTGATTCCAAGAAATTTCTAATCCAAATTACGAAACCAAGCCAGAGTCTGGCCCAGTTTCCTATAACTGGCAGGTCTGGCAGGAGAGGTTCAGCAGCTGAAGTGTGCAGATACTGGAGGTCAGGACTAAGCTGCCTGGGCAGAACTGCAGGGAGAAGGGGCAGTTTTCACTGAGTTCTGGAGGCCTCCAAAGTTGGCACATTGGGCTATTTCTTTGTCTCAGCCAAAAGTGCCACAAAGAACTGAGAGTTGTGACAGCTTTTTTCAACATTTTGACTTTTAATCTGTTTTGCAACCACAAAATAGTGGTGACAAACTGAATCACACTAGCAAAAAGACTTTCTAACAGAAGAAATTCACACTTTCCCTGCATTTCATGGCCATACAGCGTGAGTACAGGCAGGGAGTTGTTAGAGTGCACAATGTGTGACCACCAACTTAAATATTTGTCCTTTCAAGCTTCGAAACTTAAGTTACTTGACTAAATAGATGTCTTCGTAAATTTGAGGGGCCTGTTTCCATATGTGGTTTGACCGATCTAATTGCATTTAATTACTACAGCTCTAACAAATTACATTCTCCATGTAAAAGCAAAAGAGGAGGATTATATCACAAAGTTCTTGTGCTCCTTATAGTTTGTGAGATGTTAGAAATGCAGAAGGAGGCAGTGCATTGAATACTCATATTATGTGATTATTCTAACAAACAGTTGTTTGTGATATGTCTGTCTTCACTGCTTAGATTCCACTTGCTCGAGACAATAGCTAAGCATCTGCTAGTCACTGCAAAATCCTACAAAATAAAGACTAAAATTTTACCTCAACTGACACCAATCAGTGAAGCAGATGCTGCAGAGATACTGAAGAGAATTTTAACATTGTTTTAATTGCATGTTAGAAGTCAAATAATGTTTATCTCAATGGGGTAGTGAATTAAAGGCATGAAAGAAAAAGGTTTGTGGTTTTTTTTGGGTCAGTTACTATTCTTTTGTTGGTATTTTTTTTAATTGCTCAAATGTTTTATATATTGCAAACTCTGCTAGTTTGTTTGGCATTATTTAAGGCGATTTGTGAATGCACTTAAATGCTGATGGATTGCTATGACCAGTGTGGGCACACCAGCTTTTCAGTCCAGAGTCAGAATTCCATAGTATGAACATTTGCTTTTTTCAATTTGAAACTTTGTTCCTGAGATTTTTTTTTTTTTTTTTTTTTTTTTTAGTTTAAATGGGCATATAAAATAATAGCGGTATTTTAGAATCCAGTAACTGAAATTTTTAGAAAGGGCTATAATGCTTTTTAGGAAGGAGACTGAATTTTAGGGTGAGTTTCGTATCACAAGCAATAACTTCTGTGAACCTGATGCCTCTGAAAGATATGAACTCTGATAACGTTTGTGAGCTCTGGAAGCTGAAGCTGATGACACCACCAAAATATTGACCGTGGGGCTGTATCTGACACAGCCCCTGTTGCTCTCAGAGGAAACAGAAGAGGCGTTATTGAAGTAAGAGCAGCCAGTTCTCTGTATTCCGCTCCAGCCACTTCCTCTCTTGCGGTGCCCTCGAAGGGAAAGGAGCCGCTGGTGGGGAGGGATCCGCGGGGTTTTCGGATGAATAATGCTCACATCATCAGGAACCTCTCGCGTGCGCCGCTGCTGCGGATGCTGGGCTTTCCCGGATACTTCGTCAGGACATTTCTGCTATTCCTAGAAAAGAACAGAAACCAGGACAGAAAGAAAAGGCGTTTGCCTTAATATTCACAGAAGGGAGACAGCAGTGATGATGTCACTGCAGCTGCTGAGGTTTTAGGGTGAAAAGCTCTGGTGCTGTTCTCAGGGTTTGCAGTTTGAGTCAGGTGTGGTAGTTCCAGTGAAGTTTGCCTTTACTGCTGCAGTTGGGTACTTACCTAATAAAGTTATGAATAAAAATTACAGTGATTTACACTTTATTTTATTGATTTTTAAAAAATACATGGTAGGAAAGAGTTATATTCCAGTGCCTCCCAACAGACTTGGAAGACAACAACATTTTTATAATTTGTAAAATCCTGCTTTATTTTATTAATACAGAATGGTGTGCTAATAAAATACATTTTAATTAATAATAATATTAAATAAAGAAACACATACTACAATATGTTGTATTAATAAAATATGGTGGGGGAAATCTAGACAATTATCCTGGTAAATAAGATTGATTATTTAATTATTGCAATATAATTATTTATTGTAATATAATTTAATGGCAGACTTCATCTGAGGACTCAAGGAAGTATATATAGGTATGTTGGAGAGAGTGGGGATAGTGACAGAAAAGAAAGCTCCTCTGTGCAGATTGGCAGCCAGAAGGGATCTTCTCTGGACCCTTTGTTTACTAATCATTAGTTTGGGGTTTTTTAGACTGTAAACATTCCTGGAAGAAAATCTTTGTCGACTGCATTTTTGGTTTCCTTTTATTTTCTTTTTTTCTTTTTCCTGCTGACTCAGTCTATCAGTTTCCATTTAGCTAGGCAGAAAATTCAAGGAAACATTCCAAGAACAGCACGGAGGTACATACCTCGTGAAATACCAGGAAATTAAACTAATCCGTTCTATGTTTAAAGTGAAGATGTACTAAAGAATGAGTAAATTGTGCTCTTATAGACATTCTACAAGAAGATAGCTAAAATGTATTAAAATTGGAACATGTCTGTAAAAAACATTTTGTTACAAAGAGCAGATAAATATGACCAGACAGAACGTGATGGAACAAAACTATTTATGCTCCACAGCAGGACAGATGTTTGGGTTTAGTGAAATAATATTTACAGATAGGAACTTACCTCTGTATACACATGTAAACCCTTTTACAAGAAGTTTATTCATTTCCTTTTCACTAGGGATTTTACTGGCATGTACCCAACATGAATTGAAGCCTGTGGATCAAAGCCCGGGAGTCAAAATTCCCGAATGCAGACTTCAAAATTTATTTCACGTGAGTAATGCATGTTGGGAAATCCTTGCAGGCAGAGAAGAAATGTCCCACAATTCATAAAGTCTTTCCACTTATCTGCCCCATTACAAGATGTACACAGGAGAAGACTCGTGTTCTTACCAGGCCCCATCTGCATCTCTGAAGAGAGTGCATGATCCAATTAATTTCTATTTATAATTCAGGTGTCTTTTAGTGACTGTTCACAGTCTTCATTTAGAGAGACACATTTGTATTATTTTCCCACCAGAATATATGGGACCAGGAAAATAAAGAGAATCGTTTGTCAGGAGCTGCTTAAAATGGTACAACTTCATGGAAATGTCTCTGCAGTTTTCCGCAAGGGTAATAAAGTTGTGAAGAAGAAACTTTTTCTTATTAATGTCTCAGTTCAAAAGATACTTGGACGAAGACAGTGTAAACATCAGTTTTTCTGGATTGTGGAAATACAGAAGTGCCTTATATGTGAAAAATTCAGGTAGTTTTGAACCATTTTATGCAGGCTGAAGAAAAAACCCCATAATATAAAAATATTAGGTATTTATGTGGTACAGCTGATTATTTACAGTGGGTTGGGATCATACAAGCTGCAGCGTCTGTGCTGTTGTCATTCTCAAGTACACACAGAGCCATTACCCTGCATCTTTAATTCACTGATGTTTATTGCTTAGTAATGGGAAAAGTTAGCCTGTTGCCTGACTAAAGGACTTTCTGCAGTGTTTGTGTGGAACCCATTCTCCAGGTGAAAGTAAGGAAAACTCTTAGGAGAGAATCACTGCCAACCCCAAACAGTATACAAAGACACAGTACTCCCATTGACAGGGATCCTTGCCGGCAGGATCTCAGACGGAACAGAAGACTCCTTTGAAAGATATTCCTCTTCTACAGAGTACTGCAAATGCCCTGTACATAAAATCCCATGAGCCCTGTTTTTATTTTGGACAGCAGTAAGAAAGAGAGGATTTGAGGGGAATTTTTTTTTCTTCTTCCCTCGCCCCAGAAAGTGTGGATCACTCATCTAGGAGGCAGATGGTCACACTGGTCATACTCTCTGCTTTGTAACTGGCACTTGGTTTTGGCATGCTAATGATTTATTGTTCCCAAAAATAGCTTTACAGACAGGGTCAATTATATTTTTGGATCGTACAGGGTGTAGAGCAATTAGTTGGTTGCACAAGGCAGTTGGTTTATAATGCAGTACACCCCTTCTTCATAATTGGCACCTTTCTGATACCCCATTTATAACAGAGGGGTCTTCTTTACAAACAGTCCCTTGTATTAGCATGCAAATACACTTCCCCCCCCAGATAGCTTTACACACAGAGACAATTATATTTTTGCTTTGCAGGATGTGTGGACTAATTAGCTATAGATAAATGGGGCACTTGGTCTTCAGATTTCAAGATCTTACTGCACCAAGTGATTCTGAGACACTTTCAAGGGCAAACTGGTAGGTACAACTGTAGAAGGAGATTGTACTGGCTCTCGTCTCTCAGGCTGCCATTTGAATGCAGAATGAGACATTTTATAGTTATGTTGTTTCATTATCCCTCGCAGTCTGGATCACTCTGCAGCGAATAGGGTCAGGTGCCACACACAGCACTCTGCAGGCTGGGGTGAACGTGGCTCATGGGCTTTGGCCAGGTGGAAACATCCTAGACCCGGTGTGATTAGTGCTGTGCTTTGGATTCAGGCAGTAGTTCAGATTTTCATGTACGTGTTATTAGTAACTACTCGCTGATTCATTAACTGTTTTGGTATCAACAACCGCGTTGGCTGACACAAGTTAAAAGTTTTCATTTTGAATATAAAAATGTCTTAACTGCTGCTCTCTTGGGAGAGCAGATAAACGAGGGGAGAAAGTTTTCCTACGTGGTATTTAAGACAAGATTTGTCCTTAAATTAAGTCAAGCTGTAGTTCTGCTAAAAATGTGGTGCTAAATCTAGAGATGAATTTAGGCTGGCATTTTATATAAGTTTTTACTTGCAACTAACAAGACTATAAATGAATAAAGAGAGAAAACAGTGAATCTGCTATGCTGTTTATACTCTTTTTGACAGAATAGTCATCTGTCAAACATTGGCCACAGGTACAGTAGAGTCACTACAAAGCTTTGTCAAAATTTTGAGTATGGTGAAAAATCATGTTGTAGTGAATGTTAGCAGGTGGTTCCTGAAATACTGGGGACTAGGGGCTTTAGTTGTGGCTTTTAGTTAAAATCTTTTTAAAATGAGGAGTGCTCCAATCATCTGTCCATTTACTTATTTATTTATTTTCCTAATACCCTCTTATATGGTACTGGGGGAGCAGAGAGGCGATAAGAAATAACAATTCCCCAGCAGGGAATGAATGAAGATTATAGATTTGAAGCTACCCTAACAGAAAGGTTCCTGCTCTAGCCCATATTGTAGGCTTGGAGAGTAAGTGATTGTACGTTCTTTTCACACCAAGGAAGAAAATCACACTTGTTCTTGATATCTAATAATGATACTACACTGTATGCACAGTCTGAAATCAAGCAGAGAAAAAAGATAGGTTTCCTGCTGCCTGAGGGGACTGATGTGACTGATACACGTTTCTGTGACATCTTTAAGAATGGATTCAAATGCTGGAATCATTTTAGAATACAGCAGAATCTACAGAGTAAACATTTCCGTGGCCTCAGCCAGCACTGGGACATGGCTTGCACTGTCCTTGCTGAAAGTTTGGCTGCTTGTAAACTGCAACCCCAAATGCGTGAGGATTTTCACGTTATTGATAAAAATAATAGTGACATAGAGGAGACACATTTTAATAGAAATGCTTTTAAGAAAACATTTGCTGTTTAGCTATATATTATTATAATGTAGATGAACAAGGTGCTGTGCACGTATACAATGTGTACATACTGCACACACATAGCTATTATCTGAATTACTGCTCCTCGGTGAGGGGAAGAGGGGACACAGTAGGTAGAGACTTAGCTCTGCCACTGAGATTTGTCACTGCTGGAGCCTGCAGGCACGTTACCATCCCCTGGGCCAGGAAGAGAAGTTCTTCTGAGAACCTTTGGTCAGAATGGGAAAAAAAATAAATCTAGTGTTTTCATTTTTTTCTCAGGTGAAATGTCAAAATTATTACCAATGCAGTTGTTTGGCAAATAGGTAACTAAGCTAGTTCAATAATTTACAGTTTAATTATTTACCTAATGGCCTTGCAACTTCTGTTTTCTAATCAAAAGTTAAATGTTTGCACAACACTATAAAGTTTAATTTCTTGAAAGTAAGAATGTTTATCTGTGTGATATACGGAGTATATGAATATATGTTTTATAAAACAGCAAAGTGCAGTTTTTTAATTTTAACAAACCCCTGGAAAACTAGAAATCACGTCATACATAATTCTGGGATTTGCTGAAAAGTGCCTAAGATTAATATGCAAGTTTAAAAGTTATACAGGAGTGATTTTCTTGTCCAGTGAATTTTGTCATGTCTTTATGTGAGAAAAATAGCAAGTTATTCGAAAAATGGAAGTTCTGTGTTGTTTGAAATCTTGTTTGGAGATGATTTTTCTATTCTCAGCAATGCCTTGTGCTCTTGGTCAAGAGAAAAGGTGAGGGTAGGATATAGCTTGTTGCTGAGTTTATCAGAAATTCATACCTCCCCCATTCCTCTGGACACACAGTGTAAGTGTTCCTCTTCAGGTTTCACTTTGACTTCTTACCTCAGGATGTGCATCTTATCTCTGTCTTTCCTGAGCAACACTCACTCTTTAAGAAATTTGTCCTCTGTGAATACAAATCCTTTAATAGATCAGAGTAACAGATAGAAGACCACATATATTATAGGTTATGATGTACCCATGTTAGTCAAAATAGAAGTGCTTTAATCATAATTTTAAATAACTTTAATTAAACAAACTCTTGCACTTTCACTGATCATAATCTTAAACCAATCCCAAGCAGTGGCATCTACATCCTGGGAAATTATTGCGAGTGATTACTATTTAATCAGCGTTTAAATCAGATGCTCTCAGACATCTTTACCTTTATTTACATATTGGTGAGCAAATGTGGATAAGAAACTGTATTCAGATTGACTAGGGACAGTAATTTTGGTGGAATTCAATTAACTCAGGTTTTTGGTTGAAAATGTATCTCTGTTTATGAATTGTGCTACATCCTTAAAAGTTTTACTAATACGACAAGACTAACAGCAAAACAAATTGATGGTCTGATTAACATACCTTGTGCGCTAACTTGAAATGTACTTGCAATTTGGAGGAGACAACATTTTTAATTTATTAAAGGAATAGGTGCAAGCTACTTTTTGTCTGAAATTCTGGTGTCTCAGCTGCTGATGTCTCTTCCCAGCACCATTGAAAGTGATGTGAATGTATCATATCCAAGATAGGAAAACACCAGTCTCTTGTATGTGTCTTGGGGATGGCAGATGGTCATGTCTTTGTATCAATAATACAAATGAACACGCTGTTTATTTTTAGTAATGTACATTGAAAAAAAATAGTACATCCAGGTTCTCAGGGAAAATATAAACTCGAAGGATAGCTAGCTTGTGGTATTGGGAAATCCATTTTTATTAAAACTTTATTCTATATAGAGATCTTGTCACAAGTTATTTCTGAATAAAATCCATGAGATATCTGTATGAATATAATTCTGGATACTCTGTCATGCCTCTGCACAGCAGAAAGGCAGTGTCTCCATGAATGTGCACATATCTCTGTGGTCCTCACGTTAGTTACGTATAAATGTATTCATCTCTAGGGGTGGATGTGTCAATGCCTGACACAGCTGCCTCTCCAGGGCCAGTGCCACAGAAGGGCAGTAGGTTCTGAGGCCTGGTCTCTTACAAATTAATACCAACTCTGGAGCTTTGTTGTTTACTGAAGTTTATGATGCTGTTTTATTCCCTGATGCCCAATATACTCATTAATTCTCTCTGTGCAGTGTTTCCCCCTCGTGTGAGAAGCAGTGTGCTCTTTATGTAGCCCAGCACCTGCCCCTTTCTCCAGAAATTAGCATCCATATTGCCCATTTTCAGCCCCCCCAAAGCCAAAAGCTCTGAGATTAACTCACTTCCCTTTCTTTGGGAAGGATTTTTCCCCCCACACTATTGAGTTTGCTGCTTAGGGCTACTGTGTGTTCTTAAGCCATTGAATTGCACGCGATGAGCCGCAGGATCTGGACGATTGCTCTCGGCTTTAAAGGTCTGTGCTCCAAAAGCAGCACTGTCCAAATCATAACGTGCTAAAAGACTGCAGTACAAATATTAAGACATAGTATGGTGACATTTGTTCCAGAGCCTTTCAGCTGTGGATCAGAGTGAGCTGGTTTGTGACTCACTGGCTGGGGTATGTGAGGATATGTGTTTATATCTGTTCAGAGAAGCAGATATCGCATTGTTTCAGCTACAATACAGACCTCTGGACTTTTTAATTCTTGCCATATCATGTGCCTATGCATAGCATAAAAGTTGTTGGACTTGCTTATTAGAATGCCATTAAAATTGAGTTAATAATAGACAGATATGAATGTAGGGTCAAAGCATGTTCTTTGCATCTCTGTGATTTGCAGCAGAGTTTTACTCTTCCTTTTATATTCAACTAAATGAAAAACATATAGCAGTCTGTACTTAAAGCAAAATCAATACAAACAAACCCAAGAATATCAGCAGTAGCAGCTGAAGGATCACAAAGATAGATCTGTAGTATAATTACACAGCATAAAAGTGCAGCCAGATTGTCTTAAAGTGTCTGTCTACCTCTTGGGCTCCAAATACAATTAATTATTATGAGGAATAACTTCCATAGGAACTGCTTTTCTTTTGCTCAGAAAAAAAAAATTGAAAACATCTGGGTGTAAACTTCATGGAAAGGTCATAGGTTAATGGAGTTCGTAAATAGAACAGCAAGGGAATCTAAACTTTAATTACTGTAATGTAAATTACCTTAGAGAGCCCAAATTAGTGATCACTTAGCCTAGCCATTCCACCTTCCCAGTAGGTTCTGCTCACATTGGGGGCTTAACCCAAATTCCCTAAATTCCATCCAGACTGCCGAGACCGTGAACAATTTGCATAGTTGAAGCTTCTTCTCCAGGAGCTTTAGGATATCTTTTTCCTTCCAAAACCCTTTCCGACTGTTTAGTACAATTACGGTATCGCTACTTACTAACTTCTGTTTTAGATAACATTTGCAAAGGAAAAGACAAAATCAAGTACATTAACTCATTCTGGGGAGAAATGCTGACACACAGATGAGAAGAATATCAGGAGAGGGCGGGTATGGCACTGCAGCTCACATTCCTGAGCAGTAATTGTTCTGTGGTTTCTGTTTGCTTTTAATGGCAAGCCCGAGTACATTAGAATTTACTATACAAATAAATGTATTTAACAAGCTGTACATTCCCAAACAACTTAAATACATTCCCAATTTTCAATTCAATGATAAGGGTGGAAGTCAAAACACCCATTTTGAATAATCACTGTGAAGAGCAAGTAAAAATTTTGTGTTCCCGCCATCAAGGCTGTGAATTGTCTGGCTGAATAGATGCAGTGTGACAAGAGCTGGAATAAAGGGAGAAGCTTTCTTTTATGTTTGCACTTATTAGCTTTTTTTTTATATAATTTTAAGAACTGCCTGAACATAGTAAGCAGCTTTTCCCCAACAAGTCTTAAATTATATGAGCAAGTGCAAAATAGTGAAGTTTGACAAGACCTGTGAGACTCCCATTCCAGGATTCAGCATCTCAGGAGAGGAATGGTTCCTCTTTCTTTTTATTACCATTTTAGTGTATATTAATTTTCAGTAAGAGGTAACTGTGAAGTATTTTATGATTTATGAGTACTTCTGTTGAGAGGCAAACAACAATATCTGTGTTTGTAATCAAGATGCCTTTGAAGTTTTGGTGGCCCAGCTCAGTAATCCTGATGCCCAATTTGATTTTTCCTGAGTCATGCAGAGGGGTGCTGCAGAGAAACGCTCCAACAGTGTCTTTGTATAGAAGACAAAAAGAAAGAAAGAACTTATGTTGGCGTAGACATTTTACTTTGAACTTCACAAAACGTACAGATGGAAAATCACAGTTTATTACCAGTGAAATCTAAATTATCCCAACTACAGAGTTAGAAAGTTTTTTAGAAGCAGAGAAGATTTTGAAAAAGGAAACATTTAAAATAATAATAACAACATCTAATGTATCTATAAAAGTAATTGCCTTGCTTTAAAAATATTAGAATAGCACTTTGGAGATGTGGATTTGATTCTTGACATTTTCTGTGAGACTTCTTGTAAGACCACTCTCTCAGTGATGATGTCTTACATCTAAGAAACAAAACAAATCAAAAGAGTCTGTGCAGATGACAAGATCTCCAGGACTTGGAATGTATTTTACAGTGCCTAGCACAATAAGGTATTAATAAAAATGTGGTATTGTTTTATTGAAAATATATTTAATGACAATAAAATACTAATAAAATTGGAAAAAAATTAAGACAAATAAAAATAAACCCTTAATAAGGAAAATTGTAGGGGTGTTATCTTCAGATTCTAGCCTCACTTGTGTAGAAGACTGATTCTTGATTAGGTTAGTTCTGTTAACAAAGCATCCACAACAGAATCTTATGACCGACTCCCGAGATACAAATTGCTCTTGCCCAAGTGGCAGTGTGAGATCGTACTCCTTGACCAAGGAGAACATCCTTCCAGGAGAGGGAGCTGCTCGGCCTAGGGACTCCAGGCTTGCCTGCTCCAATTTTATCTTGCTTTGGGGATGGGAATTGCAGCATGTTCTAAACTTCCCCGTGCACAGCAATCCTGCAGCTGCCGGCTGGGCCGCTGCTCTTGGTCTGTGTCCACTGCGCTGCAGCCTCTCAGGAGCAAAGATGCCACAGCGTGTCCTAAGTGGAGGTCACGAAACGGCCAGGCCAGCCTGTGTTTGCTCCAACTGCGAGGCAGTGCAGAGGAGACAGACTGTAGGACTGTCTGGGAAGGATCCCCAGTACTCCAATGTCTGTTACTTCCCTGGGACATACCAATGTGAAGCTGCTGGGCATAATGAGGGATTAGCAGAGTTAGTGAGAAGTCAAGCAGGAGATGCCAGGCCTAACAAAGATGTCCAGGGTGCTACCAATAATTTCTTTAATGCAATTTATTTCACTTCTGTAATAAAAGAACTTTTATTAAAGTAACAAAAACAGTAGCTGATTTATTTTAAGCACAGGAGGAACGAGTCTGAGTTACGCAATGCATTTGCTGTATATTATTGTACTTCGAGAGTGTGGTCTGTCATAGCCAAGAAATAGAGTCTTTGCATGGACCAGGAAAAAATGTCCAGTATTGAATTAAGGTATGCTGATCTGGTCTGCTTCCAATCAGGAAGACTGAAGATGAGCTGTTATGGTAGTTTCACTGAATTAGTGCTCTAAAATGTTCGCTGCTTTTTTCTTACTGTGACTGTGCTGGTGCTACTTTCTGTTAAGATGGAATGTTAATTACCCATTTCTGAGGTAGAATGTGAGCGTTTTACCTGATTCTTTGAAACTCCTCCAAGGAATAATCCTCTCCCTCAGGAGGCACGTGCTGTTGGTCTTACTGAATCTGACATATGGGGTTGTCACTCCCGTGCTTAGCAAGCATTGATCTTTTCAGCATTGTTAATGGGGACTGTGTATCTCTGCTCACAGTCCTGTCTTCTCTCCATAACCGAATCTATGAAATCCATATCTGGTACAAATACAAGGGTAGTATTTAGTATTCTGTTTTTCATCACCAGAATTGAGAAGAGCTTGTTACTGCACTTTGCATGGCCAAGCTCTGTTACTGTGAGCTGCTCCTGCTCAGATCAAATGTAAAGATACGTTTGCTGTTGACCTCATTTAAAAGCCCTCTAGAGGGAAAGTCTGAAAAAGTTGATACAGTTTGGCATGGTTATTCATTATGCATGGGAAGTGCATTGCTTTATTTTCATTAATTTTACATAGAAATGAGATACAGCACAACATGCTTTTCTCATTTTTGGGAGCTTCACAAAGCTTATGTTGTTATGTTCTCTATGCAGAACCACTTATAGACAGGCAAATCCAAAAGCATTCAGTATTCCCCAGCTCATCAATCCGTGTTTAAAGAGGATGGGATTGTCCTTGTGTTAAATGTTGGCGTTCTGTTACTTTTCCTGGCTTGATATTTTGCCTGGTTCTGCATAATGACTGGCACTGATGAAAAAAATTCAGGTGTGCTAAAAATACAAAATGTTCCCTTGATGTAACATTGAAAATTGTAACTAATCACCATGCTGTGAGTGTGTAGGCTGTGGAAAAAGGAGAGCAAAGGTACAGAAGTCTGGCTTTAGCTGTACTGAACTAACACTATCATTCACAAAAAAAGGTTGCAGCTGAAATACTTGATTGATTGTTGAATTTCACTTTTAACAGAACTGAGAATTCCTACACTGCACCTTTTTCGTTAACACCAAGTTTGTTTCTGTCCTTCTTTTCTGACTGAAGATGTAAATGAAAGGTCAGCATGTCAAATTTAGGACGATTTTTCATAATCATAGAAGAGTAGAACATCATTTGTTCTTGAAATGTGTACTGCTTTTAAGAGTATGCAACTAAACTCAGAAAAATCTTGGGGAAGTCTTCACAAATGTGATGATTTACATACTGATGAGAACATGAATATAATTTTTTCTAACCCCCTATAGAACAGAATATTTAAAAATATGCATTGTCTTACACAGATAATCAATATTAAAGGTATTTTAAATACTTGCATTCAAGCTCAAGCCTATTTCTCATGACCTTAGTTGCCAAGCTGTGTGTCTTCCGTGAGCCCAGAAGACTGCAAAGGTCTCCAAATGAAGTGCTGTCACTTTTTCTGTTCTGCTTCCTATCCCTCTCTGCAGCTTCCAACCTGTCTTACCCAAACCCCCTTGCTCTAAACCCTGCAAATGCCATTGTGAATCAAATCCTGTCATTTTTAAACTTTCAGGATGACTGCTTTTTTTTTTATAGCATAAATTACATTAGCTGCAGTACTAGCAATTGTAAAGTTATTTCTTCTGGCTCTAAAACCTGGTGGTTTGGCCACAAAATTAGGAACCAGAAAGTTCCTTGTAATTCCATAACCATTGCCACTTGTTTCATCCAAAGTAAGCAAGTCCTTACAGCTTCTTTTGGTGTCAGTTCTTTATATGTAACGTGGTGATAATGTCTCTTTCCTCTTAGAAGCGTAATGGAAATTATTTAAAATCCATGGCACTGAGCAACCTAGAAGTACTAAATGTTATCATCTAAGTCCTGATTATGGAATATTTGGTTGTTTATGGTATTCTTTTCAGTGGGCTAATGCATGTACTAATGCCAAATTAAATGTAATTAATCACGTCTCTACTTGAATTACTCAAGCTACACATTCAGCCATCACTTACCTCTCTGTGATTCTATTGATTGCCTTGTGATTTACCTAGAGCTTAAAATAAGGTAGAGTTGGACCCAAAATGTTAATTTCTAACGTAATTTAGATTTTGACAGCAATGGAGATTTTGTTCCACACCTCTGCCTTGCAGTTCCTCACATTAATTCCACTCAGGGACTGGAAAAACTAGTGTTGTAAGTGGAATGTCTGAAGTATGTTTTGCATAGCAGTTATTCCCAACATTGCATAACCAAGGTCACGTTAGAAAAAGAAGAAATGATTACTGACACTTCAGACAGTTGCTCAGTTAAATATGGGGGTTATCAAGAAGAGCATTCCTTATATGTATGTATATTAAAAAGAAGAAGTAAAGCTCTTTCTCAGTTGAAGACAGTAGCTCTTGTGTTTCGTGTCGTATCCAGTCAGGACACAGTTTCCCATGTGAGTGTTGCAGCAAAAGACTGAAGAAAATGCAGAAATGGGCTTTTCTGTGTTCCAGCCACCCATCCGTCCCGAGTCCCCAGCGGTGGTAGGAGCTGTTCTTTTTCCTTCCCACTTAATCCAGCCCTCAGCTGGATTAGCAATGGTGCGTTTCTTTGTCACAGTGCAAGCTTAGTCTGGATAGCCATGGGAATCCTGCCCTAAGTACCCTCACTTGACACACATACACGGTCTCTTGGCTGCCTAAGACCCCTGCCCATCTGTTGGAATGGCACTGTGCCCACTTCCCCAGCTCGCTGGCCATTTCAGCAAGGCATTACTGCCAGATGATCCTTGGTTTGGGTGGATGGATGGATGGATGGCTGACAGCGTTGCTGTTCGCTCTGCTCTTAGCAAGGCTTTCTTTTCCAGTGGTACAGAAGCCTGTGTTACAGGTGTGTTTGGTCCTGCTCTACTTAGAGTTGCGTAGGCAAAATCCTGATTGAAGCTGAGTCAGCCTACCATGACCTGACTGGAAACAGATCTGAAAAATATTGTCTTTGCACTGGAGGAAAGATAGGAAAAAAAGCTGTCTGTCAGCTGATACCGAGTCCAACACTTCACTGTAAAAGTGCTTTGTAGGTAACATAGAAGGTTTGGACATAAACAGCGATTTTATGACAGCTGATGAAGCGAGGAAGAAGAGCTCGGTCTTACCGTGGTAATTCCAGTGGAGTTCAGGGCATGCTTTTACTTAATGTTTTTTGTTTCTGCACAATATGTGAGTAAAATATTGATTCATCTCCCTAAAAATAAAAGCACCTGACTTCTTGACCAGCTCACACTGAGTTCGTTTATGCCTTTGTGAAGGTCTCGCATCCCAACCCACGCATGTGCATCCAGGCTGACAGAAGATTCTTCTTCATTTGGTGGCACTCATAGTTTGAGAGTTTTCGTAGCTTCCACGTACCTGATATCTGAAAACTTAGCAGTAATGAGGTTCTGACTCTTGAAGAACTGACATTAAGAATTAAGAAACTGTGAAGGGTAGCCTTCTGCTCCATTTCTTTTGCAAAGGCCTTGGAAATGTTTTAGATCTTCAGAAATGTTTGGGGGTTGGGTTTTGTTTTTTATTTGGTTTTTTTTTAATGTGAGTAGCGAGAAGTTCCTGTTTGTTCTATGAAAGATAAATTACAGAATCCTCTCAAAAATGAAATACCAATGCAAGTTTAATTCCAGTAAAAAGAATTCCATGTTGGTTCTGCCAGTTCATACTTTTATCTGACACAGTAACACATGGGGAAAATTGGGCCTTGTGTGTTGCAGGGTGAAAGGCACTGTGGGAAGCGAAACAGGCTGAAAGTCAACCAGGGCTCTTTTATTGCCTCTGCTGTTGAATTACTTTATGACCCTTAGCAAATCACTCAACTTCTCTGTGCCTTGGTTTTCTTTTGCTATTAATTAACTAAATTGTAAATGATTCAGAAACAACACTTCTACCCTGATCTTGGCTTGGGCTTCAGGTGCTAATGGATCGAAAGTAATAACGTTGAAAACTTCATAACCAATTTTTCGTTTAGCCAAACACTTTCTTACCTTCTTGGGAAACTACTGATTTACTTGCTTAAAGGCAAAGTTCTGTAATAAAGGGAGAACATCATGGCACGTATCCTGTATTGTCACTCGTCTGTTTATCCTTCTACTCCGTATTCCAGTAGAAGCAAAGTATTTTAGATCCTTTAAAACAAAGAGCATAGCAAAAATAAAAAAGGATTTCTTCCACCCATGATAGCTTTTACAACTTCCCTCATGGCTAAAAATGAAAAATAGCTCTTTTAGCTAGTATATGTAGCTGTAGCTGTATATGTGTGCTTACAATGAGTACACAATAAACAAATGCAGTGTATTAAAATGTTTCACGTATCCTTGTAGTTCGTTACTAACCTTCCATGTTTTCACTGTTCTGTGTATGACTTTTCTGGATATAACCAGTGTTACATGGAAGCCTTTAAACAGACATCCCCTTCAGTAAGATGAGCAAAAGGCAGCTTCAACTCCTGCTGTAAATGTAGGTCAGTTCCCGCAGAAGGAAATCTGTGCTTCCCACCCCGTGAGCAGCACTGGCTCCCACAAACCCTACGTGTTGCCAGCACAACTTCTGAAGATCCTCTTCAGTTAATTATATATCTTTTCCCTTGGCTGCATGATGCGTTTGAGTTGCATATAGAATGTCTTTTTCCCTTCTAAGTTCAGATCCTTAACAAAAGCATTTCCGCTTTTGGCAATTTAGGATTTCATCGTTCTTGGGACAGATGTTACGTTGTTTTCTCCTCCCCTGCCCCAAATGTCTCCCGAGTATCCTTTAAAAAATAACACACATGTTGTGAAGCTCTCAGAAGTTAATACAAATAAAAAATGAACTATAAGGATAGTGCAAAAGCTTCTCATATCACTGCAGAGATATGAAAAGGTTTAAGAGTGAAAGTGATAAAATTAATGAAAATTTCATCCAACTTTCTTGAACAGGGTAGATAGCTTGCAAAGAGGTTTAGATAAATCAATTTTTGCTTAAACATCAGGAATTTAGTAGATATAATTTATATTATTTTAGCTTTTATTTCTTGCTTGGAAGTTCTAAGAATTGCATATTCATTGATCTCTAATCCCAATTCAAACCCTGTAAAATTTCCCATTTGCTCCTCTGTCCTTTCAAATATTATTGAGAAGCTTCTGCAGGTTTCCATCCAGTTCATACAGAAAGTGTTTACCCTGTCCATCCTTTTCCCACGTGTTTCCACAGTTTGGCAGTACCTTGACAATTTTTGTGTCTGAAAGGAGAGGCCTGTTGAGAGTGTGGTGGAAGAGAAATTTCATTTTCTTCTCCCTCTGTGGCCGTCCCAGAAATAGGTGGTTATTCAATCAAAATGTTTGAGCGTGTGCATATATACATGTACACACACACACACTTTTGAAGAACACACAGGTGTGTATTTATATAGAAGAATTATCCTTGAAGGGTGCTTGCTTTAAATATGAAAGATTTCAAAAAGGAAAAGTGTGTTCCCTGAAGGGCAAGGCAGCAACAAATCTTCCACTCTGCATCACAGGTAAATCCATACAGTTTACCCACATTGCTAAATACACCGAGGGGGAGGGAGGAGATAACCCCCCCTCACCCATACGCTTTTGGAGAAAAAATTAGTTTATTTAATATAATTGGAGAAACACTGCAGCATTCCCTGACTTCCACACTTGAGGGAGAATTAAATTAACCATTTACATTAAATTACAATGTACACATGAATTAGAGTGCTTCAAAATCCATTGTTATACAATTTGTGGAACTACTGCAGTACCCCCCCGAATGCTGCTCCTACCTCAGAAATACAGGCACGGGCTTTGTCCGACACAGTCTCTCAATCTCCAGTGAGAAAGGATAATTGTCAGGGAGACAGGATGACTGTTTGGGTGGCTGAAATCTATAATTTAGAGAGGACTCTGTGTCAGAATCAAAACACTATATTGATGACATTATTCCCAGATAATATCTGATAGAGCAAACCTGCTCTGATAATTTATTTACTGAAGATGCTTTACGTATAATACTCAGTATTTTCAGTGTGTGTTTATGTGTGTGTGTATAAAAATGTTTGTTGCTATGGAGTCACAAGTTTTACATGATATGAACATGCCAAAACTTTGAGATACGCTGAGCACTCTGTGTAGCTGTGAGCCCTTGTTGTAGATCTTTCTTGCCTGCATTTGGAAACTTAAAGATACAGGCAATTCATGAAGTGCAAGGGTGGTGTCCTGGCAAACTAAATAAGCTAGATCAGTCCCCTTTGATGGGCCCCCTTTTAAAAGGTTATACAAAAGAACTGTTTTGTTTGAGAGAATTACCTTCTACTTGGTGAAAATCATATATAAATGAGTCCCAGATCAATACTCTTGAGGCTGCAAAAGGAACAAAAAAAAAACCCAACCCAACATAAAAGATAGATCAGAAGCTATATTTTAGCAAAAATGTCTCTTAAGTGCTGTTGTCTGACACTATGAACTCCAATCAATGTGTCAGTATTTTGGAATTTGAAAGGAAATAGGGATCAGACCTGACAATCCAGAGCTGAAATTTGATGCTCTGGTCTTTTTGATAAACTGACAGGCAGTGAAAATTGCACACGTCTGCAGGGAATCAGGAGAAAAAGAGAGACAGTTTTGTAGAAAGTCTGCTTATGATTCACAAAGACATGCATTTTATCAAAATGGATTGCTTCTGCAGTGTGTGGCAGGTTGCCTTCCTTTTTGAATGGAGGCTTTTGCAGCTTGTAAACTGGTAGGGTTTGTACACATCTACAATATACTTATGACTGACACTGGCTTACAATTTCATTTCAATTGCTTTCCCATTCTTGAAAATGAAGCAAAATTGATAAAAACAGAAAATCAAAAAAGAATTAAGAATTTTACTCCCAAACCTAATTTTTTTTCTTTCCCCCTAAATGTATGTTCAAATTTGACAAAATGGGTTATAAACACTGTTCTTGTCAATAGTTTAAAATAACTGAAAAGAATTTCTCACGTTTCATCTTCCTAAGCGTTAAATCCTTTGGATTTATGTAATACTTTTCATCTGAGACTCTTAAACCATGCTGCAAATGCTCAGTCTTAAAATATCTTTTTCAGACAAATAGTGTTATGCCCATACTGCAGGCTGGTGGACTGAAAGGCTGCAAGATTGGGTGACCAGCCTGGCATCACATGGAAGCTGCGAGTCTGTGTGGGAACAGAACTGAGTCAGGACCCCTGACTCCCAGGCGTCCTGAGTTTAGGATGGCATTCAAGATGCTACACACATTTTACCACTTTTAAAATACCGGAACCAAATCCTGAATCCTGCATAAAGAACATGCTTAAATGTGCTTTGTGTGAGGGAACAAAGAAGTTGCCTTGTGGGACAGGTTTACCAATCTGCTGAGTTTGGTGTACTCTCTCTGGGAGCAGCGAATACTTACAAATGCTTCACCCACTCTGTGGTAGTTTTTTGTGGTTAATTCATTCCTGGAATTTATCTTAGTCCTCTAAACACAGGGATTAAAACCCCTTTCTTATATTCCCCTACCCGTTAACTATTGTAACTCAATTTTGTTTTAGACACATAAACAAGTTTTGTGTGTTTAGGCAGGGTGCGTTGGAAGTTGAACTCCTTTGTTTTGCTAGAATCTTTGACCTTTAAAACACTTCTCTTTGTAGTTTATTTAAAGTTTTAAAAGATTCCTGGCTCTGTTGCTTTATGTTGTTTTAGCTTTAGTGTATCATCTTGCAAGAGAGTAAATACCACCACTTTTCATCGTTAGAAGAGTGTTCTTAAACACCTTGTTAGATAAGAAAGTTCTCAGACTTTAGTCACTTGTGACATAACTCTGAAAACCAACCTTCCTAAAAAACTTGAAGAAATGGCTAGACAGACTAGGAAGTTTGGCTTCAAGGTTTCATTGGCCATTTCTGTAGCTGGAGTGCTGTGTCACTTTGAGATGACTGTACAGCCGTGGGGACAGAAAGCAGAACAGCCAAGGGGGAGCTGCAAGGAACTGGTATAGCAGAATGTGGGGAGTACAGGGTCCTTAAAGGGCTATAGTTTGTCAGAACTCATCCACCCAAGTATGGTCCAGTCTTCCACTGAAGTCATTATGTTTGTGGTTTTGTATCTTAAAATATCAAAGTCCCTTCTGATATCTTCGTCACTGAGAAAAGATGTTACTGCACTCCATGCCTTTGGTAGAAAGGGAAGAATAACCGTCTTCTCTTAAATGGCTTTACTGTACCCTACAGTGCAGGGCAAAAGCATCCAGTCCCAGGCTGCTGCTGCTTTACCATCCCCTACCTTGGTTTCACAGAGCAGTAGATAAAGTGACTCTGACCATATCAGCTCTTAGAAATCCAAGTCTGGTTTTATGTTCACGGATCCCCTACGTAAATCAAGTGCAGTTATGTCCGAAATAATTCTCTGCCAAGGCTAATACAGCTGTTTCATTTTTATATCGTATCAGGCAGTAAGCAGGGTATGATTGTTTATGCAGCTGGGAACCTTTTGCTTACTGGGCTCGCTCAGTCCCAAGCGCTGTGGAGCATAATCTGACCAGCACGTTGTGCTCCATACAGGCCACTTCTGTGGGAGAATCAATAACAGAAAAGTGAGCACTGTGTTATCAAACAGGGAGCAGTGTCACCTGGTTTCTTTAACACTATTACATCACACGCTGATGTTTCTTTGGAGATAAAATCCAGCTACGTTCATTGCAAGCAAGGGAAAACCACCACCACCAATACTACTGCTTCCTAAAGAAGTGAAAAGTCGTTTGGCCTGGTGTCTTTTTCCTCTTAATATATATTTTCACCTTGGGGAATGGTTGCCTGTTATTGATTTATCTAGGACAAAACATAATCCAGAATATATTAAACATGGTTGGTAGGTCCTATTCAAACTGGCAGCACATGTAAATTTTTAGCTCTTTATTGGAGGATAAAGGATTAGTCACTTTCCATTTTCTTTTTACAGATAGATTTGTTTAAAAAGGGATCTGCTGGTATATGGCTATTGATTTTTCCAATTTGCTTTTAGTTGTGCCCACCCTGTGCCTTGTTCTAATTTAAAAAAAAAAATATCCTTAATGGATATGTGGAAATTTTGTCCTTTGTTATCCAAGCCTGAATATTTTTATTAAATAGTTTCCAAGTATGTTTGTTGCAGCCATCTTTTCATGAAGATGACCCAGAGAATTTGCATTACTTGTCACACTAACATGCTTTTACTTCAATTTTGGCCAATCTGACAAGTGAAAAATCATGTCTGCCATGTGACAAAATGCTGAATATAAATTCTGTTAGCATTTGCCCCTGAGAGAAGGAAGAAAGGTGAAGGTTGGGTTGGGGGCAAAGAAGAAATGGGGAGTTAGAGGAGTCTGGAAAAGGAAGAAAGGAAGAATGTAAAAAAACTTTTAAGAGTAAAAAAAAAGAGTTTAAATACTCTTAAAAACATCAAGCCTAAAGGAGAGCGCTAACCAGTTGGTCGTTTGTTAGTAGAAGCTAACAAGGCAGCCAGCTCCCTCTGCAGCTGTAGATGTCATAAGAACACCTGCAGAAGTGTGCCACAATTTCAAATTGGTAAATAAATAAAAGCAGTGAAGCAGCATATTTGTGGTGACATATTCAGATATGTTCTCAATTCAACCTGATTCCCGTATTGACTGCAAAATGTACCAATACTTGATAAAAGATGATTATGGAAAAAATTTGATCTAGAATTCCCATCTAACTTCTGAGTGATCTCAGGTTGCCGAGGCCTGCAGCACATTCTATTTATTTTCTGTAGTAAAGGCTGTGTCACTTTTGTTAATCACATAAGTGAGAGAGGTGATCTTCGTTTAATTCTGCTACCTTATTTTGGTGGGAGGGTTTTTGCTCATGTAGATATCTTTGTTAAAATGTTGTACATGTGTTAAGGCCTATTTATTTGATAGCAGACAAACAGCAAAGATCTTTTGACTGTTTCTATCCAAAGAAGCTTGTTAAAGGTCAGTCCCTGTCAGAATTCAACATAACAGTACAGAGGGTGAGGATAATATGTGAGGCTGCACTTCAGTGCTGTCTCTGTGATTGCCAGCATCTGTTGTGGTTTCCAGACTTGTCCAACAAGATTTGCTAATCCAGTTGTGCGTTTGATGCCATGCTACTGGATGCAGATATATGGAGCATGTTACATCCGATATAGCTCACCCTCAGGGACTTATTGCCACACCTCCCCATATAGCCCAGGATGTATTGTGAACATGACATGGATATATAGATGAAGTTGAATCAAAACTCAGATGCTGCATTTGCATCAGTAAATGCAGACCTCAACTGCAAAACAGAAAACTGGATTCAGACTTCCACAAAATTCTGGCCTATTCAGATCAACACTGAGGTTAAGACCTTACAGTAATGAAGGGAAACTTAGCAATAGTTTAGAGAGAATGCTGTCCCTGTTTGCCCACTTTCTGAATTTCTGGCCATTCTCCTTAGGTGGAATGTTCTGTGGGATGTGCTTTCCAGTAGTCTGTGTCTCCAAAGATCAGAATGATGACAGATAACCCTTGGAAACTGGAATTGGAGGCTGAAAATTTTTGTTGGCATTGTATCTGCCAATAAGTGATGCAGGGAAGTCAGGTGTCTGGAGGATTAGATTACTCTCTACTCTTACTATCACTTTTTTACGGTTCTAGCTTTTATTATTATTATTATTTCATCACAACTTGTTTCAAGGAGTTGAAAGTAGAGATATTTATACAAAGAGGGGCCAAAATTTTAGGCAAGTCCTGTGTGTTACTTTTTTAATCAAAATGCCCAACCAATAGCTGGTGTAGAGATCATAATGCATGTTGTGACCATGGTGTGTTGTCGTTTGATTTGTATAAAATACACATCTCTTGTAATGCATTAACATCCACTTTTGGTCATTGAGATACTGACACCTTC
This sequence comes from Pseudotriccus pelzelni, assembly GCA_035584735.1. Classification (NCBI taxonomy): domain Eukaryota; kingdom Metazoa; phylum Chordata; class Aves; order Passeriformes; family Tyrannidae; genus Pseudotriccus; species Pseudotriccus pelzelni. Next base: position 13,628,559 of record JAWMRA010000146.1, on the reverse strand, counting down.
TCTAAAAGGCACAGGTTCGACTGAGTTGTTAATGGGACAGAAATAATGCCTTACAATGCTGACATCTTCAGAAAAGCTTACAGAAGTGTATGATGTGTTATTAACAAACAGTAAGACTTCGTTAGTTCCCAGCATTTCTGTAAGAGTCAGACAACAGATCTGCAACCAAACCTGTGTCTTTTCCAGAGCACTGTGCAATCCAGCTCACTGTAAGCCTTGCTGCTGCCCTGAAAACAAGTAGAGCACCTGGGACTTCTCACCTTTGTATCCACCTCACTGGCCTCCCACGGAACGCTTTCCAAATAAATCTTTCCTTGAGTACTTAACAGATGACTTTCTTTGAGAGCCTCTGTGCAGCTGACCCAGACCTCTGATCACTGCAGATCTGCTGACCCTCCTGTGCAGGGGTTGCAGCAGATGCAGAAGGTGGACAAGCTGGTGAAATGAAGGCTTCTTCCCCCTTCCCTTCTGGGCTATTCACCTACCAAAAAAAAGCAAAGTAAAATCTGATGTACAGTCTCTAGCTACAGTGCTAACTCCTCCAAATCTGACTTTCTATTAAAACAGTAGGGGGTGAAAATGACTGGGCTAAATGCAGGTGAGACGAGCCCCTTGAGGACTGTGGTGAAGGAAAGGCAAGTAAATCGATACGTGCCGTGGGATAGCACAGTGTCTGAAATGGCACGGTAATGGCAGCAGCTGAAGCTTGTATTGATGCAGCACCAAATGCTTTTTGCTCCACTGATGACTGTTGTTCTGTCTCAGAAAATACAGAAAATTCTCTTTCATCATTAAAATTATCCAGAAGGTGCCTGTATATCAGGTGCAGATGTTTGCAAATTGTTACAGCAGTCATTTCTGTTACAGAACTCCCGTCCTACCTTATGTGCACAGGAAGGTCAGGGAGTTATTTAACAATTGTGTTTTACTTACGGAGGAAATAGGGAAACAATGATCTAATCCATTTGGTCTTAATAGTGAAATTTACTCTAGAATATAAAAAACCGTTTTAGCCTATTTAAGTAATGGCTGTGATTATAGCACATAATGTGGTGCGTTCTATACTCCATAACATGTTATGAATAGCACACTGAGGGATTTTTTTAGTATATGTAAATTACACAGAAGCACAAAGGATGCATCTCTGAACTGTTTTTGTCGAGCTGATTATAGGTCTAACTGCTACGGGAGGAGGCTGAAAGAGCTTTGTTGAGAGGCATTGATTGATTAATAAAGAGCACAGCAGCAACAGACATAACATTGCAGTTATAGATTTTCCATACTTTATCTTCAGGGCTTGTAAAGATACAGTGGTGATCAGATGATGAGGTTTTCTTTCACCTTGCAGTAAGATGCAACAAATCATGGCATTCTGCAATGCCACAAAACAGCTTTTTCCAGAACACCGAGTAAAAGGAAACTCCTCCACAATCACGACTTTACAGTTAGACATTGTCCTTTTTTCCTTCTGATCTCCTTTAGTGAGAGATGCTTCCAACAATAATTTAAAGTAATGCCCCAAATTTAGAAACAAAGTGGGAACTGCACATTTAAACACTTAGGGATTCTATTTTTATTAAATTGAAAGTGAGTGGAAAGTCACATGTGAAGTCTGCACACATTTTATTCCTGCTGATAGATATAGAAGATTTGATAAAGAAATCTGTATTTAGATCTCAAGTTAACCAGTAAAATAGCCTAGACTTAACAGTCCTATTTATTCAATTAAGACAATGGTTTTTCTACGTGGTTAACAAAGAGGAGATATAAACAGACCCAGGTCAGCATGTAACCAGAATATAGCGGAGTTGATATTTTTATGTGAAAGTCAAATCCTGGCTGGGAAAAAACCACATTTCAGCTATAGGAAGACCAATCACAGGGGAACTCTAAAAATAAAGTGGATTTTTATTTGTTAGCTGGCAGTTTGCTACACCCCTGTAATAAACAAAGAATAGAACAGCCACAACAGGCAAATGTCTTTACCACAGAACTTCTTTTAGAGATGTGTGTGTTGGGGTAGGTTTTTGAATATTTTTGCATTACTACATATCAAATGGGATATTGAGTGTACTTCAAATGCACAGAGATGTAAAACAAGTGGAAGAGGTAGGTAAAATATAAGATTAATAAGAACCTCCAGAAGTTTTTCAGACCGTAGTCTACCCTTTAAATTGATTATAGCCCTTTTATGTTTACATTATTTTTGTTCTGACTTAAATTAATGTTTCCTCTTTTATTCATTTACAACATAAATTAAGAATCAAATCACATGAAGTTCTCAGTACACAGTCTTTTTTATACTTAGAAGTAGGTATATTTTAGAGATTATAATATGACAATTTTTTTTTCCAAGAAAGAAACTGCTTTTAGAGGAAGTGTCTTCTCAAGGATAATTACCTCTTGCCAAATTGCAATTTAAATTTGTCGTTTTCCTCAGTTTCTGATACCCCTGTGAAATTTTATTCCGAAACTTTTGACTTGTTTTGTTCAGTTTCAGGATGGTTTTAGTTTAGTCTTGGGTGAAGTGTTTCATGTACATATATCTGTAAACATTATAGAAATACAAATAACCACATATGCACGTGCTTAAGTCCCTTCAGGATAAATATTGCACTAAGAAACCGTGAGGTGAACATCTCTCTTGGCTATGTTTCTCAGAGGTGCAAGTAGGACACAGAGTAACAGCTTCTGGATTTCTGTGTGACACTTGTGCTTAAAAAAGGTCCTGAATTCAACATTAGGCCAGATCTCTTCACTTCCCTCTGTAAAAGTTGTCACTGAAAAATGCCTCACAGTCAGAACATCATCGCTAATGATAGTTTCCATTTTCAGCATGTATTAAAGAAAACCCTTTTGTTCCACACACAGCCCACACAATGACGCAGCATTCAATGATCCCAATGCTGAAACCTTAACTGAGTTTCGTTAGGAATATTAAAATATGTCCAGTTCTTCAGCAGTTAGCCTTGCTCCACTGAAGCAAGTTGAGATGTGATGGTTATAACATGAGAGGATTTTACTCTGTGCTGGATACGATACAAGGTAAGACCTGCCGTATTCTGTACATGAAATCATAGAATCACTGTAGAATCACAGAATGGTTGGGTTGGAAAGGACCTTAAACACCACCTAGTTCCAAGCATCTTGCCATGGGCAGGGACACCTTCCACTAGACCAGGTTGCTCCAAGCCCCATCCAACCTGGCCTTGGACACTTCCAGGG